>BMAW01007623.1:158935-227942 GCA_019974015.1 Nephila pilipes | reverse complement strand
ATATATATATATATATATATATATATATATATATATATATATATGAAAAAGTTCCTGAATTATGAAACATTTTTATAAAATTGCATGTATTAAAAGAATATACGAGTCTTTCATGAGCCATATGATATACCTATAAAACATTTACTTGCAAAATAAATAAACATATTAGGGAAATTGTTAGATTCAAACACACAAGATTGTTTGATAGTGAGAGTATTTAGGGTTAATGCATTAAAAACATTTATATTTTTAACGTTTACTGAATAGATATATTAACTATATAGGTAGTAAATAAAATCCTTTTAACAAATATTATATAACTTAAGCTTTTTCAAAAAGTATTTGGTGATTTAAAGCTATATTTATATTAAAATTAGTCAAAGAGATCATAACAACGTATCTCATAATTTCGAGCTGTAATTGAATGCCTATGAATATACATTAGCGATTTTTCACATCCACTCTATGCCACATGAAGGTTTCGTAACTCTGTTTAATTTATTAGCACAACTCTTTCCACCATTCAACCAAACTATGGTTTCTGTATTATAATGGCTTGGTTTTGATGGTCGTGATCAACGTTCATAAAAGGGTAGACGTCTAGAGGAACTTGAAAGACACATTTATAAATTTTAATTTTTTTTTATTAAGTTAATTAAGAAAATTAAAATATTTTTTTGACTGTTTTTTAACTTACAAAAAATTAAAATTTAATTTATGTCACAACTATAAACATTGTTATAATAACTATAACAATTGGTACAGTTTATACTCCAGATAAAATAGATAACTTATTATTTAATTTTTTCATATAGAACACAAATTTCAATAAAGATGCGCGTTCTCTTATTTAGATATGAAATTAAAATAAATATATAAACTGTAATGAAGTAACGAATGATGTCCCTTTAAGGACAGTTACATATTTTAGCTTAAGTTTGAGAAATTTAATTTGAAACTGAGAAAAATAATAAGGACAAATCATCAAACATTTTCATAAAAATTCAAAAAGAATTACTTGCAACTCATTTAATTAAAAGTACACTACAAAGCTGTTAAATAAATGCATGATAGTAGAATCAATTACTAAGATTAACTAAAAATTAGACCAGAATAATTTTAACTAAACCTTTTAGTTCAATTAAATTTTAAAAATGAAAACACAGAGTAACGAAACAAGTAACGCTCAGTTCAGTCTTTAATACTCTAGCATGAAGTTCTGTATTTATTATTACTATGTAAACCTTAAATAGTAACAATCAGAATAATTAATTCGAAAAAAGAAAAGATATATATCTAATTCAAAGAATCAGCATACATTTCTTACGGTCTTACATGCAATCTGTTCCGAGCTTGGTAATTAGCTTGAACCTCTGATTCGACAAATACTATTTTCTGCTAGATTTAAGTACAAAACAAATGCAACGTAATTTCTCTCTTGGCGTTGTTTGCTTGGAAAGTACGATGACAGTTTCAGTAGAATTAAGTAAGAAGTCGTAATTAAAGTTCTCCCAAACGTGAAGCACAATTAACTTAGAAAGTAATTTTTAACCCGGATGTCACCCCAAACAATACTGGTCTTCAAGAATAATCATGAATAAACGGAAAAGAGATCACGAAGAAGTGGAACGTGTAACAGCTCGAGAGAGTAATGTTTGTAACAGTTCTGCAAGGGTGAGTATGCATGAGGTACTTTGGGTGTAAGTCAAATTTTTAAAGGAATACTCATTAGAATTGTTGTACTTTGCATTAAGTGGTAGATTTATCGACCATTGTATGTGTTACTTACTGTTAAGTAACGAAAATAAAAGTGATTATACTCGTAGCAATGGTTACCTGAACATGCGAAAAATTAAATAGTAACATTTATCTTTAATTCCTTATCTTTATGGCATATATGTTTTAAAATTAACATTAGAGGTTAGGTCTTTTATGTGCCTCATAATGATATTTCAATCATTCTACACAAATATGAAAGCAATTTTTTAATCAAAAAGTTGCTTTTTCCCTTGCTTGTTGAATATTGATATGACTTTAGAGATATTATTTTTTATTTAGATGTAAAACTTATTACGCGATAGAGTTCCAAATTTTTTATGATTCTATAAAGCATACTTATACACACAACGAACAAAAATATTTTTTCTCCTAATAATACCTAAATTTTAAGAAATTTTTTTATATGAAAGAAAGAAAAAGATTAAAAATTTCAAAATTATAAAACTCTAAAATATTTTCAAAGAATATAAACAGTAGTATTAAAAAAGATATTTCACTATTTTTCGTGTAATTTTTATGTATGAAGAGTAAAAATCTTTGTATTATTAGGAATATTTTTTTTTTTAAATTATACTTACATAAAAAGGTATTTCAAATATTTAACCAAGGAGAAAAATCAACTTTTTGATCAAAAAGTCACGTTTTTAGTTCTATAAAATGATTAGAATATTATTATTATTAGGAATAAAAAATCTTAGCTATACTAAAAATTTTAAAACATATTTGCCACAACAACGAGTCATAAAATCGGTATTTTACTGTCCCCACATGCCCTGGTATCCTTAAAAGGGCTATGAAATTTATAATATGTTAGCGTTACATTATTTTATTGATTATAAATATTTAGGAGAGAGAGCGATCCCAATTACCCAAACTTTTTGAAATTTTCATCTTACTCATTTTTGTATGTTTTCAGAGAATGATTTACTTCACTTAATGCAAATGTTAATGTATCATTTAAAGTAAATTTTACACGGAATTTAAATACAAAAAATAATGAAATTCACATTTTCTCTAATACTTAAGATTTTAGTTTCAATTTTAAAAAAGTTATTAAGGAAACAATATCATAGTATCATATTTAATATTTTGCAATTTATCCTTTATTCATGATAACAGCATCACTGCAACGTCTGATAGAGCTGATAAGTGCTTAAAGTTCTTTTTTTTTGTTATTACTATGTATCAGCATGCAGTTATAGATGGTTTGAATAAACTTTGCTATTTATGATTTCAAAATTTATTAATACTTATAACCTGCTGAAAAAAAGTTATAGATCGCCTGTATAGATCGATTAGGCATAGTTAAGCTTGTATTTATTCAAGGTCATAACAAATATTTTATGTAGTTTTATTTCAATTATTTTTGTGTTTATTAAAATAGAAAACCAAATTTACATCACTCTTTATTTGCTTCCTTACTCTTCTATCAGTTTAATCTTTTCATTTCATAGTCGCTTTCAGTTATTAAGATCTGGAGAATATTTTTAATTTCAAATTTATTATGCTATACATCCATTATCCTTTATATATTTTTCAAGTGATCATTAAGATTTACAGTGCACATTTACATGCTCTTGACAAAGAAAAGCTTATCATGGAGGACTCTTTATTTGCTTTTCTAGGTCTCTTTTTGGGCCGCCTTCTTTGTACCTTCCTCTTTTAGATGTTCCTATATTATCTGATTTTCACCTGCTGCAACTGACGATTTCTTCTATACTGAAACTGGAATATTTTTTCCTTCCTAATATTTCTGTGAGGTCCAGATCAGTCAATTGTTTCCCAAGTTCCTTTCGGAAAAAGAATCTTTTGTATAGCTTGAATTGATTATAAGAAGAATTGAATGTATAAAAACAACAGATGCGTTAATAGTTAGAAAAGACACACGGTAGAATATAAACAACAAATCCTTCCCCCTTTGCCTGTATATGAGACTACTAATTTATCACTAGTATCTACTGGGGTATTCGAAATAATTCCTCCGATTTCAAAATTCCATATTTTCAAAAATAAACGATACAGAATTATAAGTAATATATTATGCAAAAGGAAAATGTGGAAGTTTATATTGTGAAAAACAGGTGAGTTCTCTGGGAAGCTATTTCACGCTAACTTTTTTAGAAGCTTTCAAGGAGTTGCCTCGCAGTTATATCTGTCATCGTATACCAATTGACTTGATAATACACAGCTAGCTCCTTGAGTCACCTGATATGGTGTCATGATACTTTTTTCTTTGATGTTTGTAAAAGATTAAGTGTATGGACCATCATTACCCACAAATTTATTTGGACTTAAACTATGGATTTCTGCTGCTGTACAATCAATTACCACTGACACTTTATAACGTATTTGGCAAGAATTTACATTAGAATTGATATTATAAATGTAAATAAAGGGATTTGTGTCAAATAGTTGTGAAAATACTTCTGTATTTTCCCTTAGAATTCATGTATTGCCTATCCAAGAAAATATGAAATTCACTTTAAGGTATCCTTAACTTAGGAAAATATTATTGGAATCAAAATGAAAATTGAGTTTATTAGAAGGATTATTGGCATAAAAGTCTCTTCACATTTGTGTAACATGATTTATTGAGAGAAATGTGATACTTACGGTCTCACTATGCTTCAGACCTGTAAGATATATGATCAAAAGTGGAGTCTTGAACCCAATTACGACATTTAATTTATTTAAGTATAAACTTGACTATGCCACAAAAATGGAGTCAAAGCTTCAAATGATTTAAGAAAAGAAAAAAAAACTATTTCTTTTATCCTTATTTTTTTTTATCTATTTTTAATAAATATTATTTAACATTATAATTTAAATATTATTTTACATAATCCATAGTCATAAGCAAGTTTAATTTTTAATTTTTATCAGGTTTCTTTCTCGCAAATAATTCTCTAAGATTGGTGTTTATTCAGTCTAGTCGTGAGTTTATGTCTTGATTCATGTCAAAGTCTCATCGTGCACCTCAACAAATTTATTCACGATAAATTTGTCGACGCGTAAAGTCCTGGAATTGGCACAGCTTGTGAAATTTGGAGAGCAGGATTGTTTCTTAGGTGTTATCCGCGTCACTCGATTGTGATTCAATGTCGCGAAGTACATAGTCTCAATAGCCCTAGAATTGCTTCTAAAAGTGGAACTAATAAATAATAAATCAATATAAGAATTCAAAACATATTTCATAATCTCATTTATTTTTTCTAAATCATTTGCTTGATAATTATTTATTATTATAAGCCCTTGCAACCTTTGTATTAAGGAGTTATGATATTAAGTAAAAAAGTATATTTATCAATACATAGTCTAATATTAAAAACTTAATATGCACCATGAATATCGCTAATTAACGTTGCGTTTTATGATCAGTATAATTATATTTAAAATGAATATCACTTAATTGTAGCAATAAGAAAAGCTGGAACATATGATATCATTTTAAACAAAAACACCCCAGAAAATATTTCTTATGAGTTCATTGGTCTGAAATGAATTATCTGAGCTATAGAATAAGCTGTTTATTTTTAAAAAATTCACTTCTTGTGGAAAATCAGAACATTGTAAATATCTGTTTTTCTGGCTACTTTTCCTCGAACACAAACAATTATTACAGATTAACAAGCAAAATGTCTTAAACGCGCATGACGTTCTAATATTATTTCCTATTAGTTTTTTTTTATATATATAAAGACTAAAACTGTACAGAGAGGCGTATCATAAATATAATTTCAATATTCATTCTCTAGATAGAAATTATAAAGGTTATTTGTAGTCAGATCTCTTTTATTTCTCAATAAATTATATTTATTATATAGCACAAATATAATTTATTAAAAATCATTATTTCTATTCCATTTATACTTCATTTTTGAATTTTCAGTTATTATTCTACCGCCACAAATACACTGAAAATGTTATTATTTGCTTCTCGAACCGAATTTTATAAATTTGCTTAATTATATTTAAAAGTGAACTGTTGTTTTTTTCGCAATCGTTCAACTGGTCCTACGCATATATATATACACAAACTTAACTATTTAAAATAATCAAAAGTTTTCTTCTAAAATCAAATGTTCCATTTTTGGTACTTTTTAGATGATCAATTTAAATAACATATTAAATTAATCACCTAACCAACAATGAGTTAAATGTTAATAACATATTAAATATTTCATTAATAATTTTCATAGTATGGCTAAAAATTAACCAGACTAATCGATCTACAGACCAAGATGTGCACGTATCAAGATATAATTGCTCGTGGCTGAGTTATTTACCATTCCCGCCCTCAAATCGACTGTGGACTCATTAGTTGGGCCATGATCTAGATTCGTATTGAATCTAGCATCAGCAACCAGTATTAAAAATTGTTAATAATTTAATATGTAGTTTTTACTGAAATTTTGGAAATATATCACAAAAACTCATTGTTTGTTAAAAGAAGTATATGCGGTGATGAATTTGTACAACTCATTCAGGCTTTTCAGTGCTTTAAAATATTCAAAGAGTAACGAGAAGAGATTAAAGATCACCCACATCCAAACCGACTTATCACGTCAACATTGGACAAAATCAATGAAAGTTTAATGATTTGATCTGAAAAGACTTTCGATTGAATATTTGCGCAATTTCTGAGACAACAGGAATCGAAAAAGTATCTGTTCGGCCTATTTTGAGCGAATTGTAGAAAACCACATCGTACATTCTTCATCATGACAACATGACGGCTCACACTGTGTTGTCTATCAAGACGTTTTAGAGCAAGGAAAAGATATCTGCGATGCTACATCTACTCTGTTCATTTGATCTTACCCCATGTGACTTTTACTATTCCTTTAGATGGAATCAGTACTGAAAGGAACAATATTTTAACCAGTTCAAGTTGTAAAGATAAAGCGGCGGAGACCATGAACATGCTTTCAGAAAATGATTTTCAACACAGCTTTGTCCCATGGAAAAATTCGCATGAAGCAGTGTAGGGATAATGGTGAAGTGTATATGGAAGGATTTGATGCTACATTTACAAAAAAAAAAAAAATAGAAAAGTTTCTTAGCATTAATCCATTTCCTTTTTAGCCACTCCTTATATAATACTGAATTTTCAATTTTCATAATTTAAATGCAATGTTAAATTACGAATTACTTATCTTCTCTTTCTATAGATAAGCCTGCCTAAATGTACAGTTAAGCAAATGCTAGATTATTTTTTTTTTTATTTATTTTTTTTTATATATATATATATATATATATATATATATGCCATGCTAAATCCAAATAACTCAAACGCTGCCCCAGGAAAGTTAAGAAACTACTTCTATTAAATATGTGTGCAAAAAGCACCGGATAAAAAAGTCCATAAAACTCATTACAGAACCAATCGATAAGCATTCTAAGTGGATATTGTTAAAGTGCTATAAAGCTCCAAGTCAAAACGAATTCCTGGGAAAACATTCAATTTTGCTCCCGAAAAAATTGCTTAAAAGATGCATTTAGTGCTCCAATTCTATTAAAATAATCACGACATCGTACGTTTATGTTACAAATCTGAATTGTTTCCGTAAATAAAATTGATTTTGTTCAGTCACGCGAGTTTTAGATAAAGTATGCATCTTGCTTCTTCTGATTCAAAATTCTTTTGGTTATTTTCCGTATTTTCTTCGTTTATTCGAAGTTCGTGATTGATAATATATATATATATATATATATATATACTGAGATTTTAAAATTAAACTGAAATAATTAAAAATTAAATATTTTGATTTCTCAATTCAAAACGCATCAGATTCAAAATTGAGCATTTTATTATTTTCAGTATTTCTATTCTAGTAAGAATTCTTCACACTCTATATGTTATATTATATCAAAATTAGTAAGCATACTATCAATTTAAGCATGTAATTATATAGAGATGATAACAGCCAGTAAACAACGCCATATAGAATTTCTCACTGTAAATTATCCATCATAGATATTCTTTCTACACATATTTTAACATAATGTGAGACATCGTTAGGTGTCAGAGAACGAAGGAAACGGAACAGTGTGTGTAGACTTATAGTTACATATAATTAAGCTGTAATAAATTTTGTTGCAAGATGTTCAGCCTTTATTTCCTATTTTTGTAAAAACACTTTGTTGTCTCAAATATCGTTGTTTTTACTAATCCCAACATATGACATTAAAAATGTCAGCTTTGTTCAATTACGTTCCTGGTACTACTGAATAGCTGAATGGGAATTAACATTTTACATCGAAACCTTATTTATTTTCCCAAGAACTTTAAAATTTAAAAATTAATTCTTTTTTTTAAATGTCTTAGTGATTTATAAATATTTCTTAAATAACTTTACAGATAATGACATATAAAAAATAATTTTATATCGTATTTGTTAAAAAATAAAATAATATACAATCTCAATTTTTATACTGTGTTTCGAAGTTGTTCTATTAAGAATTAACATGTGTTGCGATTAAAAGCGAAAACATGTACTAAATATTTTGGATTTTTCTATTTATATCACAAAATGACTTAAATGTCGCTGAAAAATTGCGCTTTTCGTTTCAGTTTCTTTACTTTTTCCATTAGAATGCTGCCCAATAAAATTGAAACACCATGAAGGAAAGTAAAAACCAAAAAAAAAATATTTGTTGTACGTAAATAGTATAGCATGAAGACAAAATGATGAAATTTGCTTGTAGTTTGAATGTTTACAGGAATGCAAAGTCAATAGATACAACTGCCACCCTTGCCAGCTAAAACAACCCTAAGCATGGAGTCAAACTATGCTTGAATGACAGAATCGGACAACTCATTCCATGCTGCTTCAAGTCTATGCAGCACTTCATCAACCGTACTAGCAGCAGAGGGGTGACAGGGCCCGTCTCTCAGCAACCCATGACCAGAGGGTTTCAATGGGTGACAGATTTGGACACCATGCAGGCCAGGACAACAATCGATTACCCTGTGTATCTATGAAGTTCAGAACACGACGTGCAACATGTTTTGCATTATCTTATTGGAAGATGACGTTTGACAGGTCTCCAACATAAGGTACCACTACTGGTCGTAAAATGTCAGAAAATAATCTGCATTTAAATTACCGTCAATCCGAACTAGAGATGCACGCATCGTGTACACAATGGCTTCCCAAGCCATCACAATATGTTCAGGGGCCCCCTATGTCAATATCTAATGCAAGTAGGCGACTAGCTGTCCCCTCGGATCCTCTAGATAAGTCTACGGCATTTAGAATACTGTGCGCAGAACCTTAATTCGTCTGAAAAGACGAAATTGAGCTATTTCTGTATCCAACTTTTTTGTTCAGTGCACAAGAATCGCCGTCTCTTTATGCTGCCTTATTAAGGTAAGGCGAAGTAGTGGTTGCCTTGCTGACAATCCACTCGGCTGCAAACGTCGTTGCACCGTGTGCGAGGATACTGGGAGTCCTGCAACATGCCAATTTCCTGACTAGCTGTCTTTGATATGGTTGTACGGTTTTGAAGGTTGGATCTCACAATATGTCTGTCCTCTAGAGCGTTAGTCATAGGAGGGCGTGGAGATTTTGCTTGCCATTCAGCATGAATCTCAGCAGACCATGATTCCATATTCGCTTTATCGTGGTTCGATTTCGACCAGTGAGACAAGCGATATCACGTAATGATAACCCACTCTCTTGATAGGCAACGATCCTACCTCTATCGAATTCCGAAACTTGCTGCTAAGCATTTTTTCTTCGTATTCGAGGCATGACAAGATATTTTGAGCATACTCGACCTAACAAAGGGCTTTCCGAATGAGCAATCCACTATAGAAAATTTCTTTTATGAAGTTCTTCAGATGTCGTTTCTCACTCCTACTTCGGCTAAATGCACTGAAATACTAATCATTTGCATATCCTAAGCTATTCTTCCTTTCAACTGACTTTGGATGTTCATCAGACCATTCCTTCCCGGTGTAGCAATTTTAATGGCCAGCAGTGTATTTATCGATTTTGCAAAAATAATACGTTTGTTGTTAATGTCTGCTATATATTACTATTTTATAAAATTCCTACTATTAGCTCAAACTCTCTCTGTATATATCTTGTTCAAATTTTCAATCGTTAATAAAATACTTTTTATTAATCCACTCGAGTTCAAATACATTTTGTTAAACTTGTAGTGGTTGATACTTGATGTTAATATATTGTAGTATCTTCAAATATTAATTAATTTAATAAATTTTAATTGGTGAAAATTCAGTTTAATCCAACTGCCTGGCGCGTTTTCAAAAATTGCCAAACTTGGCTATTTTTTTTTTTTTGGCTGAAAGTTAAGACCTAGAAGTGGACCAGGATAGTAACATATGGCCAAATACCATCAAATAATTCCTGTTGCCAAGGGTGGTTGAACTAAATTGCATTCCAACCAATTAAATTACCGGATGAATTAAGAAACAAGTTAATGCTTCTAGTATCTCATTTGTTTTGCAGTGGCAAAGTTGGTAGAGCGTCAGCGTTGAATCTTTATGCCTTCGGGTTGAAGCGAAATTTTTTTTATTTGATTTTCAAATAATTAATTTTAGTTTTATATGGGAGAAAAATTTTTTCTCTTATATAATATATTTAGCAGGATATAAATTTAGGAATAAATACTGTCAGTGTCGAAGCGTGTAGATCGCTAGAATTTTTTTTTCCCACTTAAATTCTGATTCAGTCATGAGCATATTTATATTAATTGTAATTATTTAATAAAAAATAATTAAAATAAAAATTGTCTATGAAGACCTAAGTAGAAATTGACTTTTAATTTTTTTTTATATTATTTGTTGTAATGCTAAATATAAAAAAAACAGTTATTTTATATCAAAAAAATTAGCAACTACTAAACAAATAAAACCATATAAACCAGATTTCACGAAAAAAACTAAAACAAAAAAAAAAGACTTAATTTGCATCTTGATTACTTTTTTATGCCATTTTTAATTGTTTGTTAATTGTTTTTTTATTCTCAGTTATTCTCATATTCCCTTTCATTATGATTTTACCAATAAATTATTAATAATAATGTATTGTTATTAGCAATAAGGAAAAAGTTATGCGTAAATAATTTCTTCCTTATTCAAACAATGAGGAAGAAACTATTCGTTATAAATTGTAAAACTATACTCGAAATATTAAAGAGGCATTACACTTTCAAAGCTCATTTTTAGAATTAAAATGTTTCAAATGATAAATTTGAATAAATCATTTTTAAAGAAAGTACTATTCCTCAGTTTTAGATAAAAGTAAAAACTACCTTTTATCAAATTGTAAGAAAATTTTTGATAATCAATGATGTCATGTATGATTTATAATAAATTAAATTCTGATCCAATATTTCGTGATGAAAGAAAAATGAATGTTTAAAGCAGAAATGATGGAAAATATATTTAAGTCATTAATATATTGCAAAAGTGTAATTAAATAGAATATTTTTTTCCAAGATTTAAAGTACAATGTACTGTTTTAATGCAAATTTTAGTATTTTAAAATAATCTGCTTTTTTTCCATATTTTATTATTCTTTTTTATTTTGAAATAAGAGTTTGAAAAGGGAAAAAAATGCATTCTACAATTCTACCATCGCAAGACTTTTCTTGACATGAAATTTCAGGAATTTAAATTTCGAGATTCTTTAGTTATTGATGAGATCTCATGTAAATGCCATAGATTCTTCAGCTTTGAATAATACTTATTTATTTGCACTAAACAAGAATGTATAAGTCTTGAGAGTTTATTTGATATTAATAAGGAGAAACAAAACATTCAAATTGAATAGTTTTTAAAGAAATGGAAAAAAATCATTTTCCTTGCGGAGACTTATAAAAACGTCTTTAATTTAGTTTATCTTTATGGATAGTCATTGTTTTGCCTGGTGTTTAGAATTGAAAGAAAAGCTTCGTATTCTAGAAAGAAAATAGAGTTCTTTGTGTTAATGTTTATAATTCAGGCAAGAAATGGAATGGTATTTTTTTTCTGTCTCCTTCATACTTCGGTTGCCTTACTATATCTTGAAGCTGTTTGATTTAATTTTCAATATTTGAACAATGTAAAAGAAGAAAAAGAAATATTTGTTAAATGCATTGCAAAAAAATGATGTATTAAAAATATCTCACTGAAATGTTAGAAAATGAAGATTCAATGCACGTTATCCTTATTAACGAAGCGTTTCTTTTAATTAAAGAGTTAAATTTTGAATGTAATGGGAAGAATTACTTCCCATTGATTAGCATGAATACAAATGAAATTTGTATAAGTAGTAAAATTGTATAGGATAATTTTAAGTAAATAAATTTAATCCAAAAAAGGATTACATGTATTTTTAAAATATATAAAATAAAAGAAATTTAATCCATTAAAAATTAAGCAATGCAAATTAGGAACTAAAAACTGGTATAATGTTTAACAACTATAAATATTAAAAAGTTTAAGATATAAAGTTTAAATATTAAAAATATTAGATAATCAATTCATAAAGAATAAAATAAAGTCAAAATACATATGATATTTTTTTAAAAATACTTGAATCTAAGGAAGAAATTTCAATATTTTTTCGATAATTTGTTTAGAATAAATGACATCTTTTTTTTTTTATCTTTATTTGTACACAATTAAGCATTTATATTATTGCTCATATATAAATATTTATGAATATAAATGAGATTTTACCTTTAATATATAAATATACTGATATCTAAATGTTAAAATATGCTGCTATTTCTTAATTTAGAAAAAGATAAGGACAATGTAAATTTTATGTACGTGATAAGATTTTTTTTCTTCTTGTCGAAGTCAACTCTATTACCTTTAAGTTAAATTAGATTTACCAGTGCCTCACTCTCCTAACATCACACCGAGGACATTCAGGTTAATTGTTTAACGTGTAGCATACTTCCTTATTTTAAATGCATAGCACTGTTTAAAGAAATCGAGACACGACATGTATATTTTCTTCTCCACTAGATTACTGTGACCCCATGTAATTATATCTACAACGCCTATTGCTAATTATTAGTAATACTTTTATTATTTCTTCAGGGAATAAGTGGTAAAAAATTGTGTTCCATGCTTCTTCAAAGAATACAAAATAACTTCTCGAATATATAAAATAGAATACCTCAGTCTGAGTGGGAGTGCGTAGAGTTTCATTTTATTCAAGATTCATTCTTTAAAAAGGGTTTGGCCCTGGCCCGTATGGAAGATATAATTTTGTTTACTTTTTCCTTCTTATTCACAGATCTAACGTTATGCACACAGTTATATAAAAATCAAGAACTAAAGGAATTAAAACTAAGAAGTTATTAAAACATCAAAACATAAAAAGAGGAAAGTTTTGCGTATACAACACACTACGTGTATAAAAACTATAAACATGGCTTATAAAAATGAACACAATTTGGAAATTTACATTTGAGAGCAAATTTAAATTAAGGAAAAATAATTACTGACTCATTTGTAAAGAATTCATAAATATATATTTCAAGTCACATAAAGATTTGAAAAAACATAAAACTTTCCACGATAGAACAACTTTTTTAAATGTTGCCAAAATGCTATAACTAAACTCTAGAGTAAACAAGTCTGTTGTCCAAGACTCGCACATTTTATATGGAATACTGAATATTAAAAAACAAAAACTAAAAAAAAAATGAGATGAAAACATGATAAAAATTATAAAACCAGACGTTTATAAAAAGAAATTTTTAAGACATATCTAAATAAAAAGTTTAAAAATGCAAAAAAACACATAGCAACGCCATCTAGGAAACTCATTATTAACTAAATAGGAAAGGAAAAAATTAGAAGAATAGCATTAAAATAAATAAATAAAATAAAAGAAATTTAAAAAATTAAAATTAATCAGTTGAACTTTTCAAAAATAATTATTAAATAATTAAAATCATATAAATACTCACAAATAAGGAAAATTTACAATTAACCAAGTTTATAGCTCTTACATTTTCAAAAATAATTGGATAATTAGCTTTAGCACGATTAAAAAGAATTCTTTAGAATATTTTAAAGCATATTAACTGAAATATATATATAAAATGTTTCTATGTTTATTTAAGCTTAATTTTTTATCAATTAAATGAATTTTATTAATTGAAAAACAGTAATTATCTCTGTTGTCATATATGTTACTAATAATCCAATTATTCTCTCTCTCTCTCTCTATATATATATATATATATATATATACATGCGTATTTAAGTGATACTGATTGCAGGGCCACCTATACTGACGACTAAACCAATTACTTTAAAATATACTTAGAATTTGATAGATAGTGAAAATTTCACACTTCTCATGAGATAATTCAGCCATTTTCTTTCATATTTACTTCAATTGCTACGAATTATTTTTTTTATATGTTTAACACGACAAAACTATTTCTAATACTATTTATTCCGTGCTAGTTGTTGTCAAGTCACCGAATTTATATTTATTTGCGGTAACCATTCATCTTCATTCTTACAATCATTTGTTTTTGCTGTCTTAGTAGCGCTCGTTAGGAAGCCCCCAAAGACAGCAGATTTGTCATTTTGAAACCAAATGCAAGAAAATCTTTCTTCTGGAAATCATGAAGAAAGGAGAAAAAAAAATTCACTTTTACTACACTTTCTTTCACTTTTACCGATTTCTCATGTTCTGTTTTATAGAAATATATTGAACGCAACGATTTTCTTGTTTTCTTATTTTCATTCTTATATTTAGATCAATAAAATAGCAGAGGGAGATGGTGTATAAAAAGTCTTATTTAGAGATCAGATAAAAAAAAATGTTCACTAAAAATATTGGTATGCATTAAATTTACTCACATATAAGAGATGACCTTTTAACACAATATGTTTTCTTTTTACAGAAAAATGTTTTTCAAATTCAAATAATCGTATTCTGTATGCATTTGAAAATATTTCTATTTATTAAAAATAATTCGGAATTTGAATGAAACTATTAGTTTGCAAAATATGAATTTTTAAAAGGAAATTTAGAGTTCAATTTACTATAGTATGAGCCATCTAATAAAAAGGCTTTATAGAAATATATCACTGCCATTAATCGTATTTACGTCAAGAGAATCGTAGTATTCATAAAGTTTTCAGCATTCAGACTGAAATTCTTTCATATGTTAGTAATAGAGTCTTAAGAACATAACTGTAATAATGAAGTAGTAAAAAGTAATTGGAGTATTTCAAGGTACCATTAAAATAAAATAATTGCGGTTTTGCAGTTGTAAAATATAAATGATAAATTTAATGGTATCTATAATTGCATCGTAAATGTATGATAATACATTGACCATATCTAATTAGAATATTTTACCACCTAAGTGAAAGACTCATTTTTAAATTGGACGTGCTAGATTTTTACATAGAGAACACATATTCCTTGTAGAAGACCCTTCCTTGTTTTATCGATGCGCTTGTTCCTTATCTTAGAAGTACGTCTTGACTGAGTGTTATCATTTTACTTCATCCCTATTTAAACATTTGAAATCATACTCTTTCAATTTGTACGATTAGTTTCAGAAAAGTTCTTATCTACAAATTTTGAACTTTCAACGTAACACTGTGTTCTCCATGCATTTAAATTAATAAGAAAAACACATAATTACTTTTTATCAATATTTTTATAATGTATAATATTAAATAACTATTCTGGCTTACAAATGAACTATATTTTTTCATCTTTGATGACTCAGAATGTCCTACGAAGACTCAATACCATTTAAAGATCATAAATACTCACCAATAAATGAATAGCAGTAACAAAATTATATTTCAGCCTTACTTCTTCTGTATCGTTTACAGAATATAAGATGCATGTAGTTAAAAACTTATAGGTCTGAAGGGCTAAACAATTACTGGAATTTAGGAATATGTGCATTTTAGAACTTATGCACAGAACTATTCCATAAATAAATCCTACTTTGTACATAAAAATGAGAACGCATTGAGCATAGCATTTATATAAATTTTAAACACTTGATCTTAATCGTTAGACTATTACAAAATTTTTATGAAATAAAAATTTAACGTTTATATTATAAAAAAGGGAATTAAGTCTCATTAAGCACTAATTTATGAAATAGGAACCATTTCAAAAATGTAAACTTAATATTTATTTCTCAAACACTATTTACAAAAATCAGTTTACAGGTCTTTGTTAATGTAAATTATGTGAAATTATATACATCAGTAACAAAATTATTTTTTTAAAAGAAATCTCGTAATAAACTGTTTTTTTGTACAAGATAATAATACACTAATACTTACTATTTCGTCTCTGTATGAATATATATCATAATAAATATCATAAATATGAGCCATAATATTAATAATCGTGAATATTATAAGTTTATTTTTATAAAGCTCTACTATATAATTTATTTATTTACGAATAAATATATCAGTTTACTGCCAATTTACTTAAAGAATACAAATAAACTGCTGAGATGAATTGCTACTAATCCCAGTCCGGAATTCATTTCCTGAAAACGTATTCCAAATGTAGTACCTAACAATTTCTTTCCCAGCAAACGAAAAAGCAGAAACTGAAAAACCAGTGGCACTTTGAGACAGAAGAAGTGAAAAATCGCCACTGGTGTTGTTTTTGTCGCAACTTAGTTCCTTTCCCCTCCAAATATCTCCCAGGCGGGCCGTTCGTACACACTCCAGATGCATTACACTGTAAAGCTCTTAACGAAGAACAATACGAAAAGATTCTTTGCAGCCACCGGAAAATTCAAATGGATATCCAGTTCGAGCATTATAAGAATGAACGGGTTCTCGAGAGGGAATCCTTCTGGGAAATGGATTGAACCGAAGGAAATTTAAAGTATTAATAAAACTCTTTAGAGAAAAATTGATGCCGAGGAGTTTTGTTAGACCAGTATCAGGAAAGAAAAGTTTTTATGGGTATGATGTTGCACATTTCGGGATAGGCCCAAACTGAAGATTTAAGAAAATGTATTGAATTAATCATTATGTTAGTGTATGACCTTAGAATTCAGCCACATATTATGAAACAACAATAAAAACATTATATTTGGTTTGACAAATCAGCATTTGATACCTGTCAATGAATGAAATTTAAAAAAAAAAAAACAAAAACTCATATATATATATATATATATATAAAAGAATACTCCACTATAAATATCATATTCAATAGATAGATAGAAAGTTGGATTTTAACAAAATGTCCATGTGTGAACAAATAAATATTTATTTTAAAAACTTTATAATATGTATTCCCTTTTTATAAATTTCTGTGATTTAGTGTTTTTGGTATAATTATATAAAATAGTAGTCAATAATTAAAATAACGTAAAATTAATGCAGTATGTATAATATGATATTAATTACTAAGATATTTAGTAAGTTAATTTGACTGTACCGTTTAAACAATTAAAATTCATTTGTATATTTTTTTACTCGGAAACGTGTATTATGTATTAAATTTTTATAAAAGTGTTAAATGTTCAATATTCTCTCTCTCTCCCTCTCACAAACAATAAAATAATTTATTCTTTAACCCTATTAAACTAATTAAAAATTTTATTTCAATCTGTAATTTGACATATTTTTCATTAAGATAATTTTAGACACAAACGAAACAAAATATTAAAAAGATAACTCTGTCGGAAACATGATTGAATAGATATTATCCACGCGAACGATTACATATAAAGATAATAAATACTACTTTTAAGATAGATAGATCTGTACAGATTCTGAAAGCTTGATAAATTATTTCTACAGATTTTTTAATAAAATACTATGTTTATTTTTGTATAATGAAATTAGTTTTCAAAACGTAAAGAGAGCAAAATAATGTAAAATTTGGGAAGAAAAAATACAGTTCAACAGTGAGTAATGTATTTTTTAATTCATGTATTTGAACATTTTAAATATTTTTTTCTGTAATTGTAGTTTAAAAAACATTTTTTTTGATGAGTATCAAAATGCTTTAGTCTTCATTAAAAAGATTGAATAAAGCATGAAATAAGCATTTGTCATCTTATTTGTTGAATTAAAAATAATGATACCTTCAAACTTATCTTTCAAACACATCCCTTAAGAACTACCAAAAGTTCTTTTTTAAAAAAAATATTTAATTGTGAATCTCAGCTGAAAATTAGTTGGACCCAAAAACTCTTTAATTAATTTAAACAATCTCCATTTATTTCATAATTAACAATGCAAAAAAATATCAAAATCACATCACGTACTACATAAAACCCTTTTTGCATTACATTGTTGTCAAGAGCATAGGGGACAAACACAAAAATATTATCAGTGTCATTTTTTAATAAAGAAAACAAAGATTAATCTTCTTTCGAAAAGTGCGATGGAAGATAAGGAAATGGAAAAAATTATATTCTGTCTTATGAAAGAATGAAAAAAGAAACAAAAATAAGTAAGGTAAACGCTAAGCTTCCAAAACAACTCTTTTTCTTCCAAAAGGTTCAATCAGTGGAAGAAAATTCTCTTTTGTTATGTTCTTTTATCGCAAAATAACACCATCACAGATTCTTTACAAAAGGTGTTTACGAAAGTGTTATGCGTTGGACTTCTTGTTTGTTGACTTTGGATTTTCTTACTTCGTTCTTGGTACTACAGTTGTTGACCTTACTGATGAAAAGCCCTGAGCCAGGGAGGGAAGAATCTAATGAATGTTTTTGACGCGAACTGATATGCTTATTGATGTGTAAAGAATCAAGATATTTGAGAAATAACTATTGAATGGAATGTCTCTCCTGAAGCAAATTAATTTATTTGCTACAACGATTTCAATATACCTAAATTCTTCTAACGGTTTATTTTGTTCAACAAAAGAAAGAATTATAAGTATAATTAGCTCAATTCTTTTATCAAAATAAATTCAAGCACTCCACCGAGATTTGCGAGTACATATTTTCAGCGAATTGCTTTTCAGAGGAATCATTTTCTAACTTAATAGGTTCTTGATTTAGTTTTTAAAAGGAAAAGGAATAAAAATAAAATGAAATAAATCTAATTAAATTGCTCTCGATTTCAACCAAAACGTTACTCTTCATACGCTTAAATAAACCAAGAAAAATTGATATCTGATTTCCCGTTAAAACAAGATTAATGTTTTAAGAGAATTAAGTATTTATATTTATAAATTAAATTATAAAATTTAATCTTAGGGCTGATTTTATTCTCTTTTCAAAAGTTTATCATTCAAACAATTTAAATAAGGAAAATAAGTTGTGTCTTTAAGATGATTATTAAGCTCTTGAATAAAAAAGAAATTCGAAAGTTGCGCAACCCCTTTTCGTGTAGATTATTTAGCATATTTTTCTGGGTGGTCAGAAAAGAACACTGTATGTTTTGTTGCTCATGAGAAAATGTATTTGAAAAATCTGAAATCTATTTTAATAGAAGTATTCGAAATTAATCAGCGTAATATTTTCTTTGTTTAATTAGCTTTCAGTAAACTTTCGTAAGCAAAAAATTATCTTAAAATTTTTTCGTACATTAAAGCTTAATTTCGCATTGAATATGATTTAAAATAACGTTAAAGAAGCGTATGAAAAAGAAGACTGTGATATATCTAAGATGAATGAAGAACACAGAAACAAATGTACATTTCCAAAATGTATTTTAATTCAATAATTTGTGCTGATATATATATATATATATATATATATATATATATATATAAATGCATACACACACTAAAATTAATGAATGAATAAAAAAGACATTCAAGTGCATGGTTATAACGAGAAAACCTCTTTTCAATTAAGACTACACTTATTTTGATGAGAATGAGAATAAATAAATATACGTTCATAAAATGGATAATTCAAGAAGCGTAGCTTTGCCGCATTGATTTCACCAGAAGAGAGCGAATTTTACTTTGCCTTCGAATTTAAGTGACAGTATTTTTCTAAATCACGTAGCATAAGATGAAAAGATTCTGAAGGACTTTGATTGCTACACCTATAAGCCTAGCAGAGATTATTCTCTACAGGTGTGTGACCGTGAGAAACGCAGATTCGGCAAATTTTTTGATCTCGAGTTCTCATAAAATAGAGGATAATTTGGGATTGTATCAGGAAATAAGAGTGAACTCTACTAAGGCATTATAGAATGGAAAAAATTAGAAAACTACACACGCACGCACACACACACACACGTGTGTGTGTATGTGTGTGTGTGTATATATATATATACGAAACATTAGTTAATAAAACATTCAAAACTAAACAAAAAGTAATGGTGAATCAAAACATTTAAAATTAAAAGAATAGAAATACCATTCACAAAATCAGTATATAAGTTAAACCTTTTTTCTACAGAACACATCACTTAAAAGCGAATATTGAACAGTCAAAAAGCAAAACATTATCATTACCTTAAATTAAAAAAGTAGGCAAGATGTTGGTAATTAGTTGATTATTATTTATTTGGTTGTATAAAATATTGAAGTTTGTAATAATAAAAAAGGTGAAAAGTGTAAAGAAAATTGTTTACAGAAGTACTCAGTATGTTAACTAATAGCTATATTAATCTTAACAGCAAGACCACTAACAAGCTGACCTTGTGGGGGATATGGAAATCGCTTACATTTCAGATGGATGGTTACTATGTTCAAGATGAATAAATTGTTTTAAAAGACTGTTTGACAATCATGCTCCAAAGGACCCTCAATAATCTTTTTCGATGTTGTTGAACTTTTCTGTTCATTTGTTATTACGTAGTAAGAAATTAATACGATATACCTGAAAATACATATATACAAATTGTTGTTGCGAGGAAAAGATATTTTATTTCCTCTCTCTTGTTATAATATTTCTCATATTTTTTTTTTGAACAATCTATAAATCTAAATCAAGAAATTCAGTTTTTAATGTTTAGTTTAATTTTAAAATTAATTTTGATAAGTTAAGATAGTTATAATAGAAAGTAATACATTTCGCATAAATTCATTAGTAATACCAAAAAATACCAAATCATCACCCAAAATAGGACCATCCTGAGGTAGCCCTCTGATTTTCTTACAGATTTTGAACAAAACTTTTATTTAAATTTTATATAATACATTAGGTTTTCCAAATTTCAGTAACAAGGAAGAATATTCAGAGAGAATCTCCAATTAATTAACTTGATTTTGGAATTAAATGTAAATTTAGACTTAACAAATTAGCTTGAACTGAATAGGACAGTAAAATTTAAATTATCACGCTAACAAAAGAGTTCAATATATATATATATATATATACTGCTGTTTGTAGAAAATGCAACACCATGAAAGAATCATCAGAATAAAATGAAATTTAATGCAGAAACGACTTGTACTGATACAAATAAATGATGAAATTTTCAAAACAAAAGAAACAAATTAAGCGTCCGAAATCAGTATTTGGTGCAGCCACCATGCGCTGCAATAAGTGCTGCTATACGACGTGGCATGGAGTCAAACAGATGTTGAATATCTGCTTGAGGAAGAGAATTCCATATCGCTTGTATGCGCAACCAAAGTTCGTCTTTGGAAACTGCAGGACGCGGATCACGAGCGAGACGCCGCCCAACCATATCCCACACGTGCTCAATAGGCGACATATCCGGTGAATAAGCAGGCCAAGGAAGAAGTTGCATGCGTTGTGCTGAACAGAAGTCTCGAACAGTCCGCGCAACATGTGGGCGTGCATTATCCTGCTGAAAGATAGCTCCAGGGATGCCTTGAAGGAAAGGAACGACTTCGGGCTGTAGCACTTCACGGACTTTCCTGTTGCTATTGAGATTACCCTCAATTCGTATCAAATTGGATCGTCCATGATACGAAATCGCACCCCAGACCATAACTCCGGGTGTTCGACCACTATGTCGTTCAATAATACACTCAGGAAGGCAGCGTTGACCGGCATAACGTCTAACACGAACACGGCCATCATGGGTCCACAAATTGAAGCGTGATTCATCTGAAAAGACAACTTGGTGCCAATCAGCTCGCCTGTCTCTGTGCTCAAGAGCCCACTGCCGACGCAGCCGTCGAGGATTCGCCGTGAGGGGAATCCTGTATAAAGGCACCCTTGCACGCAATCCACGGCGCAGCAGACGACGACGAATTGACGAAGCCGACAATTGTACACCTGTAGCAGTAAACCAACGTGCTGCCAGCTGCCTGGAGGAAGCTGAGCGATCATTCACCGCCATGCGGAGCAGGTGTCGATCATCGCGCTCTGACGTCACCTTCTGTCGTCCAGTGCCTGTTTTTCGAGTTGTTCGGTGCTCGTCGGTCCACTGCTTCCAAACTCGCATCACTGTGGAACTGTTCCGCTGCATACGAGCTGCTATTGCGCGACAGGAAAATCCTCCTTCTCGAAGGCCGATTATCCTCCCTCGTTCAAACTCCGTAAGTTGCTTGAATTTCTTATTCTTCCGTCGTGGAGGCATACTCAGGTCTCACTAAACGTTTGCCACTAACAAATAATCATAGACTTTTTTCAACGTCCCGCTACAGCACTTTATTTATACGCTTTCAGCATCAATTCAGAGGGCGCTGCGCGCGCCGCGCACGCGCGATGGCTCTGAAACTTTATTAATTTGCATAATATCCTATAATTGACATTTGCTGCGAATTTCATTTGATTCTGATGATTCCTTCATGGTGTTGCATTTTCTACAAACAGCAGTTTATATATATATATAGTTAACTTTTTAACTTTTAAATATAATGTAACCACTTTTACTTAAAAATCCAATTTGTAAGGTTTTACTTAGCTAAAATAATTGTATGAAATAATTATTGACTACTTCCATCGTACATTATTTGCAAATTATGTTTAGAAATAGTTTTTTCAATATTTGTTTTAAAAATGAGTTTTCCCTTAAATTTGTAAATCCCTCGATGACTGATTAATAGAGAATAAATTCTTTATAAAATGTCTCATTGATTAAAATATTTTAAAAAGCAATTTTGTAAAAATTGATTTTCAAAATAATCGTAATTGCTGTAGTTATGTAAAGGGTCATATTGTATCATTTAGCCGTAATTAAAACTGTTGAAACAAAATTAAAAATCACCCAACCTTCGTTCATTGTAACAAAAAAGTATTTCAGATACATATTCATGTTTAGGATACCGCATTGTAAAGTACGTTTTTTGAATTAAAGTATTTGAATTAAAGTAAAGTATTGAGATACTAGTATGGACATATAATAAACGAGACAAAAGGTTTGCCAAAACGAAAGCTTACAATGCAGACTTGGAATTGAGCCAAAATCTTGACTTCTTTTATTTATATAAAATTATTTTTTGTATTTTTGTCATTAATCTGCTCAAAACCTTTGGCGATATTTTAAACCTAAGTTTCTTTTCTTTTATTTGTGAATGGAACCATTAAAACTTAAGGAATATAGTAAAACAAGAGCTAGCTGAAAAAATAAAAAAATTTAACAATTGTTTAAAATGATATATATATATATATATATACATTTGTGTGAAGTGTGTGCTTTTGTGTGCGTGCGAGTATGTATGTATATATTGTTGCAATGTTAGAACAACATTTAGATAAAAGTAGATTGTTTTAACTCAGAAATTCAATGCATTGCGGTTCATTTTTCCCGTATTAAAATAAATTCTTTGTTTGATTTAAAATAATGTTACTTCAAAAGCAATTACTGTTGGACCTCATAATTTTGAATCATTGTCAATTGACTTGCTGAGACTGTTCGAATGCTTTTTAACTTAAACATTATTTAAGTGAGAATTTTGAAATTCAATTTCTTTTAACGTACATGAAGCTGTTTTTCCTCTGGAAGAACTAGCTTTATTTTACTGAATTGACACTCTAATTCTATCAAAACTTCCCCGTTCAAGTGTATTTTCTTCTACTATGAAAGGGGTAAGATCTAAGTTCAGAACGTATTTTCAGAAAGAAAAATATTCCAAAATTTATAAATGTCTGTTGATAACACGTATATTCATTTAATTTATTTAAAATTTAGAAACATTTTGCGAATGCATGGCATTTCATTTAGATATGTAATGGTCAAATTATTTTAACATTGTAGTTAAGAAGACTAAACCTAAGACATGTATTATACCAAAATGAATAGATTAATTCAAACTGAAATGTTTAATGCTGTAAAAAGTGTGACTGTACATAGTGAATTCAAATTATAGTAATAATGTTGATGAAATTTTCAGACTGAAAAGGTTTTCTGGGTGAAATTTCATTTTCTTTGACATTCCCCGACTACAGCCGAAGAAATTCTCTTCCATAATATTTATGATACCAAAGTTTGATAAATAATAACACATGCTTTGATGCCTTTTGAAAGTTTGATCACTTTGTTTGACGATATTAAAAAGGAAAAAAAAAATTGCAACAGAATAAATTTAGGGATTCCCTTAACACTTCATAACCTAGAAATGATAATTAGCCGGGAAACATGGAAATAACTTCTGTGATTAGTAAATTAAATAAAATCAAAGAAGCACAATGATATATTTTTATATTTTTCGTGCATTATTTATAACGTTAACATTATTTAAGGTAAAACTATCAATACAAATTCTTCCGTCCCTTAAGATAACAGTACGCTTTAAAAACACAATAATAGGTCAAAATATTGTTTTTTTAATTTTTAATTTTATATTAATGTTCAATCTTATATTTATAAAATTCCGTTTAAAGTTTGCTTTTTTATTATTTAGAAGCTGAGTTACAGCTGTTTTAATATTACTTGATCATGAATTTCTCTCACCGGAAAAGCTCTAAAATCTAGTATTTTTACATTTTTTAAACTGCAAAACACAATATTTCAAATGCTCTATGTATCAATGAATCTAAACACACACACATATATATCATATTGTGTGTTGTGTCTTTATTTTTTCCTTATAATTGCCTACAATGCCCTTTTGAGAGGAAAAATATGCTCTAACAAAACTTTTCTAGTGTGTTTTTCTAGTTTTGAAGCCCTATAAAGTTATGAAATATGCATTTATATCCAAAATTCAGATTAATTGAAAATATTTTCTCCGAAGGTATATTATTAATTTAAAAAATAAGTATTAATATCTGAAAGATTTACGGAATGTACCAAAAGATAATATAGTTAAGAAAAATAATAATATATTAAAAGATATATACATTTATCAGATTAATAAATACAAATACTGGAAAAATCCAAAACTATTAATTGCATATCTAGTTTTAAATTACATTTTAATTCTGGTTTTAACTATAACAGTCACAATAATTTAGTGCAATTGCTGGATAATTTAATTTCAACAAATTATTACCATCATTCCATCATATGCCAGCAACTGTGTCTTAGAATTAATCGTTTCCCTCATTATCATGTCGCTGAAATGTTGAGGCTATCTCAAAATCAAATTATCATCTATGTAAAGCCTTCCAGCGTAGACTATATTTAGATCAAATGCATAGGAAATAATCACTTGTTGTCAGAATCTGGACAACACTTGTGTGAGGGAAGGTCATTATTACTTGAGGAAAACACAAAGAAAGCATTTTCTGTTCACGAGAATTTGTTTGAGCAGAACATTTCAAATACACACTCAAATTAATGAATTTCCTACAAATGAAGTTAGTTCTTACATTAAAAGTTTCACGTTTCCTTTAGATTTCTTGCAACTAAACATATAACATAATATTTTATTATTCTAAATTCTAATACTTGTTTTAAATTTTAGTAATACTACGGAACCCTTTAAGTCGCTTTATATTAAATGAGAAAGTAACTTATTCCGATGTTAAATTTGAATAAAGGAAGGTCTTTCAAATTAAACATGATCTCATTTGAGTAAAATAAAAAAAAATAATTTACAAAGAAAAAACACAACTCCTTAAGATTTTAATATACATAAATAATGCTTATGAAGCTCATTCTTGTATTAGACTATTTCGTTAAATTAAGAGTATTTAACTTAAAATAATATGATGATAATTTAAAATTTTAATTCGTGATAAATACTCATTAATCCTCAAAAATGATAAATACTCAAAATACATTAAATTAAAACATTTAATGGATTTTGAGTAATTTTAGTGTAAAGTTGTCAATGATTTTTTTCATTCTGAAGTATATTCAGAAGTCTTTAAATGGCTAAACTTGATATTATCTTTAATAATTTCTTCTGTCTTAAAATGCTTTTCATTATATTAACAAATAGGAAAGTCCATGATAAATGGTCGTTATTAAAAATGTCAAAGGCTCTTGAGCAATTTTAGTATAAAGATTTCATTAATTTTTCTTCTTCTTAAGAATATTCAGAGGAGTTGAAAAACTAAACTTGTTATTATCCTTATTCTTTCCTATCATTTTCCTCTTTTATTAGGATTGCTTTTGGAGACTAGATCACTTTTAATCACAAACAGAAATGAAACAATTAAGTAGGAGTGTGGTTCTTCAGACGAAGCTCTTAGCTTTATTCCTTTTATATAACGTTTTCCACTTTTTTTAAAACATTTTGCAGATTTATTTCCTTTACTTGATCATAATGATCTTTCAACGACTGATACTAAGTCATTTTCTTCTTCTTTGTTACGTGAATTGAAGAGTTCAATGCTTTTCTTTTATTAAAAGGGATTTAAGTTGCATAAAAGACAACTAATTTATAACTTCATTTTCTTAAAAAAAATATTTCATCACAAGATATTAAAAAATATAGTTCATACACTATTTCTAGGATTTTAGACTTAAAATTACTTTATATTGATTCAGAAAATCGAATGCATAAATCCCATTATTATTTATATGTTGCATGTGAGTTTAGAAACTTCAAAATTATTATTTTGATTCTATGATGGTAATTAAATAGTTTGCATAGTTATTTGTATCCTAAGTACTTATTTTGATCTTATAATTTTTACGCGTTATACTTTATTAGTTTACTATATACTTAATGCATTATAATCTTCTTATTACATTATATATGCTGAGTATTCAAACAATAAAAAATTATAACTAATTTTTATTTTCACGTCGTCTTTACTATTTGCAGTTATCAATAATGATATTAAATTTTGCTAGATGTGGTATAGTTTAATGGTTGCAATAGACGGATAATAGAATGTACATTACCATGTCTTTTACTTATCATTTATAAAAAAAATGTATTCTTCCCTCTCATGGTGTTTAGAATATTCACTGCAGAATAAAAAGTAAATTCTGTCCATTTCTCCATAAACAAGTAGTCTGTTTTTAAAACTGTTCTTCAATAAACGTTCAAATTTACAAGACTTTTAAGTGTAATGATGCATAAAAGTAATTCATGTTAGTTAAGTTCCATAAATAAATAAAGCCGAGTTATAAGAATAGTTTTAGAATATAAATAGTTTTTCTTAAAGAAATTTAAAAACAATATTTAGCATTTGACTGATTTAATTTAACAGTCTTCTGATAAAATTTAAATTTAGACAGTAGTAGTTAATTTTTTCACTTATTTTATTTAGATAAGTTTTGCTGCTTATTTTAATATTTGGAGTCTGCAAAGGAATAACTTATGTCCCAATTTTGTGTCATATCTTCTTGAAAAACCATGAAACACTTTTTTTCTTAATTTTTCAAATTTATTTCTTTACACAGAAGTATATAATATGATTTATTCTTACAAAATTTTACTTAAAATATCTAACGAACACCATTATATCGTCATTGCTCTTATTAATATCATCACCAGAATTACTACTAATTTATGAATGAAAGACTTATTAATATTGGTTACACAAGCTTAAATTTCAATGATGAAGAAGGGGCAACTTTAAACCATGATTTATTTATTAATGAACAATGCAATTCAAATAAAAACAAAGATGTAAAAAGCTTTTAATTAAGGATAGTAAACTAGTTTCACATATAAGAATAAACCGAATTTTTACGTAGGATGTAATATATTCTTTTTAACAAACAAAAACAACCAATATGTTTAGAACAAAGTATCTTACTAAATTACAGTAAAATATAACATTTTAGTTTATCTGTGACTGTTTTATGTATACATTACATTAACATTAAAGATTACCTCAAACTTTACAAGACGAAATCCTAAAACACATTTTAAAGTTAAAATACTAATTCTAACTTATACTTATTATTTCACACTTAAAATTAACTAAAATTAAAAATAATTAAATAATTTTAGATATGTTTTAATTAAGGAAAATCAATTAAAATATTCTCAGAAAAATTTATTAAGACATGTGAATATATTGTTCATTTATAATATGAAAATAGAGCAATTGTTATAATTAGATGACTTTTAATTTAAATAAAAATGTAAGAAAATTGCTTATGTCACTTTTAAATTTAAATATATTTTAATTAAATATAGGCTCTATTTATATATTGATTAAAAGGTTTATTTTATAATTTATGGAAATTTCAACGATAGGTATGAAAATAAACATACTTGTATTATTTATGTAATGATCGTTTTATGCTGTAGTGAGACACAATATTACATATAATCAAAACATGTAATAAATTTTCGTTTTTAATGTAGTTGTAAAACGCCAGTATTTTTTTTAATTAATAGTTCTGAATATATTACCCGAATAAATAAATATTTATTACTTACATTCTTTTATATTTATTGACATAATATATCAGAAATCTCCCCTCTCCCCCCAAAAAAATCCATTTAAGAGTATATAATAAATTTCAAAAATATATATAAAACCATTCGGCAATATTAAGTGAAATACCTTTTTTAATACAATACTTATATTCAATAAAAGAATTAAGATATGATATTAATAATATGATATATATTACAAAGTCAAAACAAATATGATACCGAATCTTTAGAAACCTAATTTGTTCAAAAATATTTTACTTAATTATATTACTACTCCGTCAAGCTTTTAAAATGATCACAGTATTAATAGTTATAAATCACATAAATGTTTTACATTATTAACTTCTGCATACGTTATTTTATCCTTAGAAAATATTTAAATGCCCCAAAATGGAATATGAAGAGGTGCAGCACAATCATAAAATTGCTTCGTTTTTATTTAAAATCAATATAAACTTAAGTGTATACTAATTTAATTTCGATATTTATAAAACCTTTCTCTAAATGTACTAGATTCAATTGCCATTTAAATTTATTGAAAATAAATGTAATTTTGATATACATATATGTCTTTGTCAATTTAGTTATTTAGTATTGAATTATTTCAGCATTCGTATTACTACTAAGCTCTTACTAACAAATGTTTATTCAAAATTGGGCTCTTCATTTTTATGTTCCTTATTATGTCTGGAAAGTACAGAAACATAAATGTTTATGCTATTTCTCTTCGTTTCCATTTTTTTGAGTTTCTCATCTTATATCAGGAAGAAAAAGAAATTTTAATTATAATTATTTTCTTTTTTAGATAAATGAATTTTTAAAGAAAAATCAATCATTATAAAATTCCATACATATAAAAATAGAAAAATGTTTATATATATATTTAATGTTCTTTTAATAAGATTAATTTTAATTATATTATTTCTTCCAATTAAAAATATTATAATTAAAAAAGCTTTTAAATGTAACAAAAAGCAGGTAGATATGCTTTTATTTAGAATATTATTAAAGATGTAAAGAATGCAATAAAATGAAACCGTTCAGAATAAAAGATTTTTATTAATAAAGAACATAAACATGTCATTATTAGGGATTTGAGGATTGATAAATTGAGAAATGTAAAGATGTGGGTAAAGGATTTGGACTGTGATCTCAGATAGTAACTGTGTCAATAAAAGAAAGATTATTTATGAGATCAATATTTTTTTGCTATTAAGTATAAATCCCCAGTGCATTATTTAGTGAGTATAAACACTATATTTATAAAGATAATAAAGATATAAATTTTAAAACTATTAAGATTAGATTATATAAAATACAAGATAATAAAAATCAAATTATAGATTTACAAAAAGACTATATTATTTCTTGTGTTGATAATCTCCTAATAAGGTATGCAATTATGTTTAAGTATTATTATGATTTAATTTTTAATAAAATTATATAAGATAATGATTGTTTAGAAAATAATCTTTGTGAAATTGTCATTAATAATAAAATTGCAGCTTTATATAAAAATAGGCTAACAAATTAAAGTAATTAAATTTTTTTAGTTCTTGATTCTGCAAAATTTGCCAGAGACCAATTACATTTAGAACTGTCACTAATGGATATAATACTTAATTTGTAAAGGCAGATTAATTTTTACAAAACAAATATGAGGTACTGTTAATAAATTTAATACAGCTTTCATCATTAAAAATAGCTTAGATATTATAAGTAATATAAAATACAAAAATTTATTTGCTACACTTAGTTATGATTTTGATACTTTAATTCGATAGACATAGATGATCCAGTAAAAGTACTGTAAATTATTTATAAAAATTACAATATTAATAAGTTCATAACTTATGATAATTGTACATCTTTGGTTAATATCGTATTTATAGAAAATTATATTATTAATTATGATGGTAAAATATATATACTTAAGCAAACATGTTATTCCACAAAGTGGATGAAAGTAAGAGTTTTACTAATATCTACTTATACTTTTATGAACATAATTATAATGATAGACGTACATTTATTACATGTGGATTTATATAGATAATCTACTTAGTTTAGTTACAAAAGGGCTTAGGAAGATAAACCTAATTTACATTTATATTCCGCTTATTTCAGTCTTATTCATATTAATAATAGAAAAAATGAAATAGAACATTTAGACATAAAATTGAAAGATTGCGAAAAAATAATTACGAGCAATATTTAGGACAAGAAAGACTTATTCTTAACTTACATATTAATAAGGTACCTTTCCTGAGTAGCTGTTTATATATTTCTATTTTTGAAAATAATAACAATTGTATTATTAAAAGTAATAGTTAAGGAAAGTATAATAAACTAGAAATATTTATTATCAGATATTTAATAAAAGTTATTTTAAAGCAAATTAATCTGTTAATTTTATTAATAAACATTTAAAAATTATGAAGACAAATTAAAAATTATATATATATATATATATATATATATAAATTTTACTAAATATTATTTAAATTTTAACATTTAGCCACCAGATGGAGAAGCATATTATTAAATTCGTTCCTTTTTCGGATTTCAATAATCCTGAATTAATTAATTTAAGCAAGTTTATAAATTGCAAAAAGTATTGAATTTGAAATGATTACTTGATAGAGGTATTTAAATAATTTAAATTTGCTTGAAAAAATTATATATTTTTTGTTAATTCTTTAGTTTGGTATAATCAACCAATACTTTGTAAACTAGTCAATAACGTTTGTAAACTAGGTATAATCGAGTTATATTGGAATGAAACGGGCACAAAGGTAAATGTTCTAACTTTCTTTGTTTAAAATATATTTTTCTGATTTTTATGATGTATTAATGGGTATAGAATACTTTTAAGTTTATTTATTCTTGTTTTTGTGCCTTTGTTTCCTTTTTTTTTTCCTTTTTCTTATTTGAATATTCGTATATTTATGGAATTTTAATAACTTTTGACTCATGCTATTAATGATAATATAATTACTAATTTTATGATGGTTAGATCCGTAAAACTAGTTCAAACACACTTTTCGTATTCGAAAGTGTATGAGACAGTATTTTAATTGCATTATCTGTATTTTCATTTTTCAGTAATTTTGTTTCTTTTCTCTTGATATTTGCTATGTTTTTTAAATAAGTGTGCTTTTAATTAGGTTGTAAGTGTTTGGTAATGTTTTATATATTTTTGAATTAAAACTATTATGTATAATTTGCTTTACTTTAAATTAAGTATTGATATTTGAAATATCAAATTATATTAAAAACATCTTAGTACATGATTTATTTGAACATTTAATCTATGTAGTAAAATTTATGTCATTATGTGTGCATTCGAAAAAATAAATGATTTACTAAAATTTCCTACGCTTATTTACATTGATTTATTGTATAAATTATACGATTTATAGTACATTGGTTAAAAAAATGCTTGAAACAGACAGGATATTAAATGTGAATTCGAAAAGTTTATTGAAAAATATTATGTGAGTTTATAATACATTTTAGATGAAATATTTAGATAACTGAACCTCATGCATCATTAGAGTTTTGAATTACTGAAATACAACTAGGAAATTTAAACAGGAGTAGAATGTTAAATAATTGTTCCTGTTGACAGTAGTTGAGAAATGTTTCATTGCGGGGAAATGTTAAATGAAATTTTAATTAAAGTTGCTCAGTTCCAGATGTTTCTATAAGGAAATAAAAATAACACTCATTAACATAACCTACTTCACACGCTGCTCAAATCATTTTGTAGACATGAGTATGATTTCCATTATATGATAGTAATAAAAAAATTGTGTTTGAATATCATACCTCTGGAGTCAAATAAATTGACTTTAGGTTCGAAAATTTAAATACAAATACAAAATATTTCAGAACATATTTTCTTATTACACTGGGGTGTAAAGAGTATCACCGAATATATGCATTATTTCTGTATTAATCACTGGACTTCATTATAATATAAACAGTATATTAGAATTAAATATATTTTATTTTTAAAAAGAACTATTTTTAAAAACTCTAATTTTCTCTTTTAATATCAGAATATAAATTCACTTTTTGAAAGTACAAGTAAATAATATTTTTAAAAACTTCATGGAGTATGTTATTAGTGTTTCGTTATTTACATACTTATTTCCTTGTAACTCATATCCAGCACTAAATATCGTAAACACAAGATATATTTTAAACACGGTTGTTTACTTTATCCTTTAAATGTGTTATAAGCATTTATCGTTAATGTCATTAAAACTACATCTTCTCACAGCAGTCTCTAAGCTTCTTTATACACTCATACCTTATAAGAATACATAATCTCCTACTTAATAAAGTCACGAACCGTGCTATATTCGACAGAAAGATCATATAAAAGGAATAATAAAGGAAACTATAAGGATATCCCCAAACACGGTAGTGATGTGGAACTATTCCCAAAAGGGGAAATAAACCTTATGGCTTAAGGAATGACTCCAAAGATCAAAGATCCTTATAATGTATACATTCATAAGTCCAAGGGGAATATAAATATGTTTTCCCGAACATATAAACATTGTCTCTTATATATATTCCAGAGTGTGGCAGATAAACAAACAGAAAAAAGGCTTCTAAATCCTCCAAAAGAGTCTTACTCTAGGGATGTTAATAGCGTGGGGTATTAGGATAAGGATTTCGGATCGGATATTATATCGAAGAAAATATACTTTTTGGCAGACGGTATTGATATATTTTGTGCCTAGAAGAGCTTAAACCATTGTAACGTTTAATAGTTCTGGATTTGAGATAGGGGAACTAGGATCGTTTTGGAAAACTGAGATAGTGAGAACTTAAACTGTCTTCTTGCATGATAAATTTCTGTCCTTGAAATAGGGATTAAGGTCAATACCAAGGCATCTGAATAGCAAGATTTCTACTCAAAAAAGAATTTTATCTTTGTTATGTCGCACTAAATTATTTTTCTCTCTCAAAATAACTTATTTTTAAATTTTTTATATTATTTATGTATAAAAAGTGTACATTCTCTTAAAGTATTGTAGTTTTCAAAAAAGAGAAAAATACTGATATTTCATTTTTAGAACGTTAAAAATTAAGCAAGTGAATTATTAGAAATATTTTTTATTTCTTTATAAAGAAGAAATAACAAGTCAATTTAGAGCCAAAAATTTCATTTATCTCTTGTAGGATATTATTATATGACAAATTAGGAGAATGTGTGAATTTGAATCATGGAACATTAGACGTTTTAAATAGAATATTAAATGCAAATTTTATTGAATGTGTATTCAAAAAATGAAGAAAAATTAAAAAAAAATTGCATTATATGAAATTTAATGATTTTATTTCTTATGCTATAAACGTTCTGAAATGCATTTCGTGCTTGGCAGACTATACCATATGTCATTTTAAACAGTTCCTAAATTTTGTTTCAATAATAATTAAAATTAATTTAAAATTATGTTTTAGCATGAGTTATCTTAAATTATCAAATTATAACAGTATTCCTATTTTATATCCCAATTTACCAATAAAGCAATTGCATGATGTAATTTTGGTGTATAACCGAATAGTTTAAATCTATATTATGTTCATATGAATAAAATAACGAAGCAAATTAATAAAATAAATGATATTCATATAATTGGTTTAATCATATTTTATTAATTAATATACTAAAGATATACGATATATGTTATTAATTAACATATGTTAAGCAAAAGAAATCTCACAAATCTATGAACTTAAAGAGGTTGTAAATATTGTTTGTCATAACAGGAGATATTGTTAAAACACAAAAGAAAATAAGGACATTTGAAATTGCATTGAAAATTCATGCTTATTTTAAATTTTTTTATTAATATTTAAAAATTCAAGTATCGTTTTTAGTCAAATATAAAGCATCAATTCCCCAGAACACTACACTCAAATCAAGAAAATAAAATATTATATTATGATACTTAATTTTGAATATGTAACGTTAACTTAAAATCGCTAGATCAGGATAAGAATATAATAAATGTCAATGAATTTATTGAGAAGTTAATGTAAGATACAAATTAATTGAACTTGTAAAAGGAAGACAATTCTTATATTGTGAATTCAATGCTGTTAGTATATATATAAACAGTCTAAGATTGGAATCAGCAATTATATCTGCCTATACATATTAATCATTAGGGTCCTTGGAATGCGAAAATAAGAGATGTTTAGAGTTTTTTTAATTTAATCCAAACAAAAAAATATTTAGATTTAAAGCGCATATATATACATATCGTTTTTGTATTCGTATATATTTATTGTACATAAACAGTATGGCATGAAGGCAAAATGGTTAAATTTGTAAGAACTTTGAAGGTTTATAGAGGGGAGAAATTCGAAGAAAAAGCTGCCACTCTTTACACCTAAAACGGCCCTAACTGATTAGGTAGAGAATCTAATTGGGCTAGGATGACAGAAACAGGGCAACTCCATCAATGCTGCTTCGAATCTAGGACGTACTTCATCAACCGTAATAGCTGGAGAGGGTTGGTGGGCCAGTCTCTCAGCAACCTATCACCAGATGCTTTCAATGGGTGACAGATCTGAAGACCATACAGGCCAGAACAACAATCGAATATCCTGTGTATCGTGGAAGTTCACAACGATGGGCAAAATATGATATTGCATTATCTTGTTGAAGATAGAATTTGTCAGGTCTCAAAGATATGGCATAACCACTGAACGTAAGATGTCAGAAATGTACTAATCTACTTTCAAATTACCGTCGATCCGAAATAGAGACTTGCGTGTTGTGTACTAAATGACTATCTAAACAATCACACCAGATTTAAGGCCTCTATGCCGATATCGAGTGCAAGCAGGTGACGAGCGGTCTCCTCGGAGTATCGTAACACGTATATGGCCATTAAAATACTGCATGCAGAAACTGGACTCGTCTGAAAAGATAACATTTTGGCACTCCTGCATAGAACTTTGTCGTTTGGTGCATTGGAGTCACCGTCTCTCTCTTTGCTGCATTGTCAAAGTAAGCCAAAGTAATGGTCACCAAGCTGACAGTCTAGGTTGCTGCAAATGTCGTCGTACCGTATAACCGGGTACTGGGCTTGCTGCAAACATCCCATATATATACATTATGTGTATGTGCAATATTTAATTATAAATAAACACCAATACATTGCAATCATAAACAAGTTAGGAAATAATCTCAACTATTAAAAATGGTATAATATGGACATAAGATTTACTATTCCGAAGAGTAAGAAAACTTATACACCAATTCATATAATTATACAAAATAAAACAATAAACGAAGAATAATGTTTAGAAATAAATATGGAAATTTAACTTTAAAAGAAAAGCACTATATTCAATAGAAAGTTCCTAAAGAAAATAAATTAAACGGTGTATCCCTCCAATGTTATTATATCAGAACAAAATAATGAACAGCCCAGATGGTTTCAGGAACAATTATTATTTAATATTCAACATCTTCCACAACACTAGACAGGACACAAACATATATAAAACACAGATTCACTCCAACCCTCCATCATTCTGCTAACGAAGTCTCTCGCCTTTCATCGGGCTTGCGCTTATCATATATATATATATATATATATATATATATATATATATATATATATATATATAAACGGAACCGCATAACAGTACAGTAGGAAAAAGAAATTATTCAAAGCTTATTTGCTGACACAGACAACTAAAATGTGATGCTTAGTAACTGAATTAAATTTGTTGAGATTCCTGAACATTTTAAATAAAAATGTACTGTGGGGATCAAAGAAGAAATGCTGAAAGAGTTTATAATGCAGTCAATGAAAAATAAATAATTGATGGATATTATCAACTCGATTACGTAATGTGAAAAACTGCTTATGCCAATCTAAATTAAATGTTTTACTTACTTGTATTTTGAGATATCACTCTAGACTTATATAAGAACCATTAATGACGTTTCTGGTAATTTAAAAACGTTAGTCAGATGACATGTATGTGCATTAGCCTTTCAATCTCTCAATTTTTATCTTCTCTTGAATGGATTTTAAGCTTCAATCACCTCAGATTGAATATTGTAGTGTTTGAATTGGAACTCTCTATTTCAATCACATTGTCCAAGCCCTTATCACTGAAATATCGTGGCTCAAAAGGGATTGTAGAAAGAATAATGTCATAAAGGTTTGTTATGTAGAAAAAATTCATTTATATTCTTCAATTGAAAAGTGCACAACAATGAATTTTGCACACTTTCATCAGTTCTATATTCCAATCGACTTTTCAGAATTCGACTTCGATACTTTCAGAAAAATATTTCAAAGTTTGAATTTAGAAGAATACCTTTAAATCAGCTAGGATATTAAAAAGTAATATTTTCATTTTTTTATGAAAAATACCACCTTTAACAAGCATTCTCTGTTCAGTCGTTGAAGATTAATGCACTGTCGATAAAAAAAGATAACCGTAATAGCTTTCACAATTCTTATCACAGCTAGATAAAATTTATATCACTCTTAATTACTAAAAGGGAGCTTAATTATGATCCTAATGGATTGATAATTTAACTCATTTAACATAGTTAATTAACTTCTAGAAACGAATTTTTCTACAAACAATTTTTCTTTTTTTTCTTGAATAAATAAATAATGGTGTAAATTTAACTTATGTTTCAAGTTCTATTTGATTTCAGTCATTCATTCCAGAGATATTCGATAAAAATTGTCAAGAGTCGATGTACGAGAAAAAAGTTGCTTTTGCGGAAATAAATCATAATTTTTTTTTATTTGTAATACTTAGGGATACGTAGAAAGATAACTGTATTCTATAAAATATTGTAAGGCTCCTTAAAGCTCCTCGATTTCAATATAATTAATTTTAATTATTTCTTGAAATAATAATGGGAAAATAGGTTTATGACTTTTGAAATCCAAGTATGCAAAATTTTGTATGTTATAATTCTTTTAATCTCACAAATGCTTTTAATAGTTAATAAATTTTTGAAAGAAACTAATTTTTTAAATTTTGTTTATATTATTGAAATTAAAAAGAAAAGATATCTCTCAATTGGCGTAAAAAATATTGAGTAGAAACCATTCATTATAAAATATTTGAAACCATCATTTAACATTAAAGAATATATTTTAAAATACCTGTAATGGGAAAAGTTTTCAGCAAACATTTGATAATGTAGGTGGTTTCATATTGCAAAATCAGATACTATTGTTATTTTAACCTGTAGTTTTATACAATTGGCTCTATAAACATTAAAAAAAATTCTGATTACCGAAAAACCAAAGACATCTAAAACAGAAAAACATTGCTATAGAAGAAAAATAACTGTGTTAATTAAGTTAATTAACCATTAATGTCGTAATTTAGTTATTTTTTAACCTATCAAGAGTGATACCAATTTTGTCAAGCTGTGACGAGAATTGCTAGTGTTATTAAGAGTGCCTCATTTTTTTGACGTACCCATGTAAAAGATTTTTCTAATTATAACATATACTTTAGCTACCAGTTGGGGATAGGGATGGACAATTCTTTATAGCAGAAGGTCATATTAGATTATTTCAAATATAATAACGCTACTCTAATTTACAGTAATCCAAAAATGCCCTCCAAACTTAACATATTTTAAATAGCAGCATTTAAGAAATTACAATGAAAAAGAATTAATTTGTAAATTATTCTCTAAAATTTGAAATACTGAGTAAACAAATTTCATAATTTATTAACATTGAACGAAATACTTAAAGCTGTACTATTTCAATGCAACGACCTCGATTCGGAAAAATCTTCACTAACACTTTTATTTACATGACCTTTCTACATAAAGTGTTAAAAGTTTTTTTTTTAATCCTTAATCTGAGTACTTCGTTATATACTATTTAGGTAATGTCTGTAAGAAATAGTTGGTACTTTTAGTATACCTATTTGTTTAATATTTGAAAATAATTATTAGGACCTCTAAACGGTTACTACACAATTTGAATCCATCTACTAGCCTCAAATAGTAGTTTAATATAAAAAAAGCGATATCTTACCTTTCCTAAATCACCCTAGATTCAGTCCTTAAGAAAATAATGTCTCAAATCCCCTATCTACGGTTGAGATGGAAATCTCTATGGCAAGTACCACTATGATAGCCTTTTTTTTCTCATTTCAGAAATATATATCGATAGTAGAACAGATTTTTTTTAAATATATTTTTCGAACAATTTCTTTATATATATATATATATATATATATATACCCAAGTATTTTCTTCTTTCCAAGTCGAAAGTAGATAAGGGAAAAGCACGTTTCTCTGTTGAGGGGTTTGTGAACTAAGCCGCCTCAACCTCCCTCTGCTTTCTTCTTCCAGGTTTTGGAAATATCTTATGTACTTCTTTTTTTTATTTTGCACTCCATTCCTCACTTTCCTATATTTTCTTTCTCGAGTCTAAAATTGTATCTGACTGGATGAAAAAGAAATATTACTAGTCTTATGAGATTTATGGCAATTTCGATTTGATTTGGCATGGTTAGAAAAGGCTTAAAAATGATTTTGATGTATGCTGTTTCCTTCAACTTTCTCCAAAGATTCCAAATCATGAGAACTTTTAGATGTTTAAACAGATGACATGGAAATAAATTGATGAACACTAAATTTTGTTAAGAATGTATAGGAACACATAAAGTTTAAAAAAATTCTTTAAGGTCACTGTACGAATATTTTAGCGTAGATCGCTAGCTTTGTTGTAACTGACATCGCCAAAATGAAATATTTATTTTAATACATTTGTTAATTTAATTAGAATAGGAAATAGAAGGAAAAATTAAAATCTCACTCGCAGAGTACATTAGATTACTGTTTAAGGCGAGTAAGGCCTTTACTTTAATGTGGTAATTAGAATCCTATATTGTTGCTCAAAACATCCACCCCCCCCATATATATATATATATATATATATATATATATATATATATATATATATATATATATATATGAAAGGTGTTATATTTTATACACTGTTGTATGCAGAATTTTTTTCTGATAGTTTGAAAACAAAATCAGTAATCAATTAAAATACCAAACAACAATTAATTCAAAAATGTAATTTTCATGGTAACTAAATAACTCTGAAAAGACACCATCATCGTCTATATTCAATTACACCATTACATATCTTTTTTGTGGAATTAATTATTTTCGAAAAGCCTATAGTTTATTGTCAAGCTCTAGCGTTAAGTTAGGAGTATACAAAATTGGAAGGAAATTTTGGTCAAAAAATGAATTGAAAAAAAAAAATTCTTTACATGGAAGATAAGTTCAAATGCATAATCAATGAACACTTGAATTTTCCAACATTCTGATTTAAAGATATTACGTGATTTTAATATTAAGTAATAATTTCGGGTTTCATTTTCATTCGTAAGACTTCTAGAGATCGTATAATATTACTCTTATCACTCAAATTTAAAATATCTCTCTTCTATTTTTTAATTTAATAATTCAGATGAAGATACACAACATTCGCTCTGATTTCAGGGTTAAACTTATTTATCAATATTGTCATAGATACCTATTTCTTAGAAAAGCTTTGATTAATTCCTTGCTCTTGAACCAATATAGAATGTCTCGAAGAGTAAGCTTTAATACCATAAGTTATATTGCTGTGAACCTAACCCAATGATAACAGAACGCGTAAAATCGAATGAATTTAATTAAACACTGTCATATCGAAAAGACTCATGTGAGTGCTTATCTCTCGATAGAGTAAACCTGAATTCAGGAAGCAGAAGGACGCTAAATGATGAGCGGGAACGATGAATGCAGATTCCCTATATTGAATTATGGTTGATTTAATATGAAACTGAGCATGAAATTTGAAAGGTTTATATTTCATGAAACGAGTATTTAAATTAGGAAGGTGAAAGGGTTTGTATGTAAGAAACAGATATAAATATTTACAGAATGAGGCTTTTATAGGCAAGGCTATGACAAATGGCATCCTAAAGATTAACTTTTGTGTTAACGTCATACTTGAACAACAAGTTGGAGTATTGGTGATGAATCTCGTAATCATGATCCAGATTGATGGCAAGAGTGATACTTGACCAATTTGCTAATTTCCAGTATCAAGCACTTGCATATCATACCATGTTAGCCGTACCATATCATATTAAATATCATGTAATTCATATAATATTAGCAGATTTAGACCTAATCTAATTACATGTATACACCCCTCTTCGATCCCTATCGACTGCAGTTCTTTGGCGAAATTGAACAGTTTACTGTAATGAAATTCTTGACCGGAATTAGAAGAATAACATGGCTAATGGTTATTTATGTACCTAAAATGCAGAAAAACAAATTAATTAATATTATGAAAAATACGACAAATAATTAAAATTATTTCAACATTTACAATGAAAAAGTTCTTGAAATTATAACTTTTGCAGAATAAAATTATTTTCATTAATTTCTTAATAAATCTCTGTCTACGGAAGTAATTTTTAAATAAAAATTTTTAATAATTAATGAATCAACAATTAAAAAATAAGAATTTAAATAATAAAATAAAAAAAATATCCACGTTGGATTTTATATTGTGATTATCTTTAGAATGGCTTTAATTGAAAATCATAAACACATTATATAGCGTATTTATAAGATAAATCTTGAACATAAAATATTTTCACATATATTTAAGTCACTCTCTTAAAGTTATATCTTCCACATTTTGATTAACGTCTATTTCTGAGTAATTTGCATCTAAAATATCAAATAAAATACCATATTTAATAATAATCTAATTCAAATGTTACATATACAAAGCATTTTGATATTTATTGGAGAATATATGAGAAAGTGAAATTAGTAGCATCGAAATTGCACATTAGTATAAGTTTTGAAGAATGTTCTGAAATGCTGATTCTCACCACCAAAATTAAATATATAATAAAGTTGTATAGTTATTGTGAATAAATTTTATGCTTTAACTCAGTGATGGGAGACTTTTTCAAGTAAGAAACCCCATCTTTAATTTATTAGCCTCCCAAGGTGCTATTGTTTTAGGTGGATCACTTTTGGTGTACCAGATTACTTTTCAATTTTTTATCGTTTGCTTCAATTTTAATTACATTTAGTTTAAACATATTCAATTTAATAATTTATCGTTTCTTCAATTTTAATATCGTAAAAGTTTACTATTGTCCATTTCTCAATATTTCATCGTTTACTTTAATTCTTACATTTAATTGGATAATTTAGTAATAATTACAAAAAATACGCACCTGGGGTGGCTGAATCTTATCTTTGCAAATCGTTGTATGGAACATTTGTGTATTTTCTTATACAAAAACGAGACACTACTTATTTATTTGTAGTCTAATAAAGCTACAATATTAAGAATATTCAGTCTGATAAACTTTAATAACATATTATTTTTATAATGATTTAACTAGATAACTATGTTCAAACATAGCGATAATATTACTAATTTTAAAATTATTTAGTAATTAGCTAGAAACAACAAAGAACGACATATGTGTGAAATTTAAACAACATTTTAATCAAATAAGAAGCGTATAATATGTTAAAGTAGATTTAGTGGGTATTTACTTCTAAGCAGAAAGCTATAATTAAGTATTAGTGCATGTAATAATTTTGCATTGATAATTTAAAAATAAATAAAAATTTATTCCTCGAATGAATTGATTTATACGTTTACTTATAAAGGCGTTGTCTTTTGACCCAGGCAACCATAGATCGAGTACGTTTGAACTGAAAAACATGCAAATTCATTCATTAAAATTGGGTTGAGGCTTCCTCTAATTGATTTCTAATTTTTTTTAAAAAAATTTGATACTGTATTGACCTACTTGTTTAAAATATCACGAATTTCAAAGGTGAATTTTCACGAAGGTTCACTCTAAGATAGAATTCGAAAATTCTAAATACTATTAGTCCATGCGCATAAAGACACCTCATACGAAGTACTTGAAAATTATTAAGAAATGTAAATCACTGATAAAGTTCTGAATAGATGCTACAGTAAATTAATTTCTCTATTCCATGAAATATATTTCCCTTAATGCATAGATAAATCCAGACGATGTCAACGTTCAATTTTAATTAACTTGCTGACTTTTCTAATGCTTTCACGCGAACAATTCGAATACGAACATTCACGACTAACTGCGATGACAGTTCTGTGATGGAATAAATGGCATTCAAAAATAACATTAATAAACTTCCTGAATAATGACAGTTTGTCAGAAAGTGCCAAATCTAATCGAACAGTTATATTTTCAAACGGGTATCTTAAATTTAGTCAGTAGTGGGGCAATTCGGGTACGGAAGTTAGCGTCGTAGCTCCTTTCCCTCGCCTTTTCCTTTGCCTAGATGGAAATTAGGACATATCGATAAAGGACTTGCTTGCCTATCTTAGCATGTTGAGTTGTTTCCCCCCCTTAATTGTTGTTTATGTACACATAAAAAAAATTAAGTTACATGATGGTGGTCAACAAGTCCTTGGAAATTCCTAGAAATGGTGCTCGCAGATTTGAAAATAGTTTTTGTTTTTAAAAAAGCACCATGAATCATTAAACAGCTGTCTATGTCTCAGTAAATCGTATTCGTGATCATGATGCATTCTGCTCCTCAAAATTCTTCGACATAGCTTTTACGGCCGCTGAGGCCGTCTTCGTCTTTTTTTTTGGAATGTATTCACCGGAAGCAACCCAACGTTTTGATTTTTGCTTGATTTTCGGTGCATAGTGATGTATCTAGATCTCACACCGACGGTGAAATCTTGATGTAGCAGCAATCAAATTTTGATTTGGCAACAAATGACTACCAAATCAAAGCTAACTTATGACTCAATTTTAAATTTGTTTCACCTCTGTTTAACAGATGGCTACACCTATTGTAATGAATATCTCTGTCTTCAAATAGAAATACTTTTTGAGCCACATTTGTACTTCTTATCTTAAAAGCACATTGAGTTGTTTACTTCTTTTTGGATTGCTATATATGTACCCTAAGTGACCTAAACTATACTCTTTATCTTTTCAGCATTTTAGTTTGTTATCTTCGACTAAAATTGTATCTATTAATTTATAAAAGGGAATCAATCTGCAGTCTTTCTTCTCTATCTTTGCTTTTTGATTTCTAATTGGAATGTAACATACATACGTATAAGCTAGTTGTATTCAAACATTTTAAATAGAATAAATTAGAAGCATTTTTATTTTTATTTTTCTGCTTAAAGATGCTATATTGGATATAGCTATTTAAAATGTTCTTCCGTTTTAATCAATTGAATTATTTTAATCTGAAACAATTAGATTGTGTGTGTTTTGTTTAATACAAAACCTTTCAAAACCAGTAAGTTTATTGAAAATTATTTATAGGGTTAATATTTGAGTTTCCAATTTGAATTTCTATGACAATTCTTTTCTAACGAAATTTATGGAAGCTGAAAGAAAGAAAAAAAAAGATTTGATTGAAAATTGTATGTTTTATACATAAAATTACTTGAAATTATTACATAAAAGATCATATATTTTAACAAAATACAAAATATACTTACATTGTTACATAATTTTCATGGTGTAATGATGCACCATTACATGGAATATTAAGATATAAAAAATGAATCTTATTTTTCTGTATGATATTTTTTTTAAGAAAAATTCTTCAATGCATAGTCCAACGTCACATGTCATACACATATATTTTGTCAACTATTGATACTTCACGCAAGATTTTGAGTAAAGGACACATCTCCTTCATCCTTTTCTTTCTTTAATGGCTATGTACAGAGTTGGATTATTTTCGCTAATATCACTGTCAGATTCATTCATTAATTCGCAAATCTCAGTATCAGATAAATACTTTCTTTCCGTCATGGACTGTCGCTACAAATAAAAATGGATCGAATGAAACAAACAGCTGAGAGCATCTGCTACGAAAAACCTTAACCCCCATACACATTCATAAATTCTCATTCGAACTTCAAAGAAGCGAGTAAAAAAGAAAAAAAAGCAAACCGAAAGCAAGTGCATCTTTAAAATCCTGTCATTACATTTAAAGAGCCGCTCCACAACACGTGCTTTAAACAATTACCCCCTTCCTGATAGCCAGAAGTGAAATCCAAGCCCATATCATAAAGGTCAAGACTCCAAATAACCTATCTGTATAGATTTTGCGGTATTGTAACACCATAAAGTAACATTAAAAAATTCATATAAAACGTTCTCGTCAAGCATATCTCTATTAATATGATAGTCTGCTGCTGGCATTCTCGGAGCGTATCTAATGTGACACGCTGGGCACAGGAGAGCAAACGCGAGCTTATCGCATATGGTACGCTGGGAGTGAATGGGTTAAATTGAATGACAGAAGGAAATTTTAAAATTTACTGTTTCTAACAAAAATAATTACAGCAAATTGTACAACATATGAAACCATAAAAATCTGATTCGTCACTATAGGAATTAAAAAAGGAATTAGCAAATCCGAATCTAAATTTTGGGATCTAAGAGATCATCTCGTTCATCCTCTTGCCTTACAGTTTCCTTACTGGGAATATAGTTTCAGCTTCTTTGAATTCTGATGTTACAGATGATAGTTTGACCAAGTTCCACGTACTTCCAAGCAATTTTAAACTTCTTCATAAGATTCTAAATACAAATTTTGCTTTTAGTAAAAGTGTGTGTGTAATCCATTACTAATCCAACATTCCCGCCACTTTTGGTCATTCGACTTCCTGGATTTATTAACTGACAAATCTAATGATAGTACGACTTTTGTCAAAAAATCAGAAATTATTTCTTATGTGGTAGAAAAGTTTTGACCTATACTTTTTGCTGAATCACATACATGATAACTCATTTAATCCCTTATTAATAATATTTTTGGTTGGAAAAAAAATATCGTTTATGACACATCCAAACGTTTTGTAGCTACTTATACGGGAAAAGGATTTTTTAAAGCATCCATCCATTCTTACTTGTACAAATAACTGTGTCATTAGGAAAATCTCCCTTCGGAAAAGCTTCCTTTTTAAAAATGATCATCGGCATTAGCTTGTTACTGTTAGCGGCGCAAATTAACACATATATAAATGAAATTCTTTCATACCCCGCCGTAATCACAGATACAGGTTTTGCACTAGTATCATCAACAGTTATTATTCCAGCAGAGTGAGACACTAATGGTATTTCATCTAAATTTACTATCTGTAATAGAGGAATTTTCATAAATAATATATATTTGAAAAAGATATATTTTTAAAAAGGGGCTTTATTTGTCTGCCAGTTCATGGTTAATAATTGCCTAATTGTTGCTCTGGTACGCATATAATTGTGTTTCATTTCATAAATATGTTACACCAGGAATATATGCTATACCTATCTCCTTTGAGATCATTTATGTTCATTTGTTGGGCCTGAAATTTTGCTTGTAACTAAATGTTTGTAGTATAAGTAAAAATTACCATTTTTGTTCCTTGTTGCTTCTTTATCCTTTTATTACAACATTCTTTAGGATTGATCATCTTATAATGACACTTCTTTTGAGTCGTTTCAGTTGTAGCATATATTCAAGTTCTTACTTTCAGTTTTTCAAACTCGAATGCATTGCTAACCCACTTCAAGTTCTAGAGCTGCTTTTATATTTCTAATTTGTTCAGCTCGGGAAATAATACTAAGCAATCAGTTTATCAAACTATCAGCTTAGCTAAGGAGCTGTTTTGATGCAGGTATCGGTTTTTTCTTAGTAGTATCAAACATATACAGAAATTGACCAGACCTGTAGCTGGTAAACTCCACGACGAATCGATTCGTGATAAAGATAGTGCCAACAAAAATACATCGCAATTCCCTCTCTATTGATAGTGCAACAGATATTGAGTCGTTTCCACACAATTATCCAGAGGCAGAGAGTAGAGGCTATTCAAAATGTTATGAATGCTGATGTAATCGAGGGAAGAAAATAGTTGCTCCGAGATCTTACTTAGAGTAAATCAGATAAGTAGGTACGCTCAGAGGAAACTATATAAACAAAATAACGTTTCAGAAAACAAATCAATTATCTTCTGTGCTAGAGCAACATATCAAGGTGAACAAAACTGTTTACTATTACACTTTACAGAATATTCTTTTAAATGTACATAAGTATCGCATCGATAGAAATATCACTTCCATTGAAAAATTATATATGTTTTATTGCTAGTTTTATATTCTCTAATTCGATGATTTTTGAAACACTATATGCATTGATATCAAGAGATAAAGAAGATATATGGGGGAGTGTGAGTGGAATTATAATAATTATTATTATTAGATATTGGTAATTTATATACATGTTGAAATTATATTATGTTTATTCATTTTCTAATTGTGTTTTTGTCTTGTATTGCTACATATATTTGTTCTTTTTTTTTATTGGTTTTGTTGGGTTAAATTTCTTTTGTCTAGGTTTTCGCATTTCAAAAATGGATATTTTTATTTTATGTTTCTATAATCTTTTCAATCTATTTCAACTATTTAGTTACATCAATAATATTATATATATATATATAAATAACATGTAATTAAAAATTTAATGTTATAGATATTGTTATAAATAGATTGGTAATAAAAAAATTTAAAAAACACAATTCTAATCAAAAATATTACCAAAACTTTAAAGTAAACAAAATATTACGATGTACAAAACCCCATAAAATTGACTAATAACAATATAACAAAAAAACCAGCATACATATTAAACATGAAAATTTTAATTCAAAATAAAAATAAAACCAATAACTTAAAAATGGCATTATTCGGTAACATAGGTAGCGTGTATATATATATATATATATATATATATATATATATATATATATATATATATATACATATCCTTTATTTGAAGAAACAACAGATTTTTTTAAGAAAAATTCTAAAGAAGGATATAAGTAACAGCACTTATGAAATTTTTTAATGCATTTCGGAATTCATCCAGGTGTAAAAAAAAATCTTATTATCTCTCACATCAGGAGGAAGCTCGACATATGTATTTATGCGTTCAATATGGTTTCGTAAGTGAGTGTTATAAATTAAAAAAAAACGCTAATTCAAAAATTTCAATTTTTTTTTAAAAAAAAAAAAAAAAATGCTAGGGACTTGTTTTTTCTGATCATTTGGTGCAAAACTTCAACAAAGTTATTTAAACTTCCAAAGTTATTGTGTATTAACTATAAACCTTGATTAACTAGTTTTTTTTCTTTATTTTTAAAAGTTAACATCGTTATGCTCAAAACAAAATAATTTAGCTTCCACACAGGATTTTTCAGAAACTGATCAACGCAGTTTTCTTTATTTGAAATTTCATAACATCAATTATAGACAAAATATTTACAGAGAATTTTTATATAAATTTGAATTAGGTTTTTCCTAAAAATTTCATAATTTTCTAAATAATTGTATTGAAAACGGTTTTGCTCTAAGAGGTTTGAAAAGTATGTATAATTTGAAAATTAAATATTTTTGTAATAATTTTAATCACTTTTGTAAATTTTCATCGATATTGTATTTCAGAATTCTGCGCGGAGTAAAATACTGACTTTCGAAATTTTAAAAATGAGTGCAATTAATACGAGTAATTCATCATATATTGTAAAAATCTTTAAGATTCCATGAGAATATATGGGAATTGGTGAAAATATATATGCTTATTATATGGTAAATGTGTCAAGTTTCTGCTTTGCTTCAATGGTAAGTCACTTTTGTTTAAAAATGATGGGGTTTTTTTGCACATAGGGATTATTTTTACGAGTCCTGAGACTGCTTAATGTATTTTTGTGTATGTTTTGTGTTCATGGAGACTCAAGCATCCAAAAACTTACGGGGATGTCCGAAAATAAGTTTCACACGAAAACATTATTACTATTATTATTAATAATAATAAACCATCCTATCATAAGCTTCTATACCCTACACTGTTTTTCGAAATAGTCCCATCCGATATTAAAACATTTGTCGTAGTTTGCAAATAATTTGGAAGAAACCACTCTGATAAAACTCAGTGTCCTGCGATGCAAGGAATTGTAGCACAGCCTGCTCTATCTTAACATTGTTTTGGATGGACCTGAGCACGATTAATGCGCATTGTGGATTCCCCGTCTGACATAGTTATGCAACTATCTGCTAACACTAATTCCAGGATGTGATGGGACGCTCACTTCGATCTTCATCCTCCACCCTCTGCCTTCCGTCACTGAACATGTAACACCAGCGTTCAACTGTTTGAAGAGGCATGACCTGTTCACTATTCACGGCCTGTGGGTAGTAATGGATGACGAACACACTATTCCCATGGTCTCAGTCATACCGGATAACTGCACGCACTTCTACTGTCTATACGTTGTCAGTCACGTGTCTGGCACGTTGGTCTGCTGCTATTCTCTTTCCTTCGTCACTTTGCGCATGTGGTTTTCCTCCTCCATTAATGCTTCTTCAGTTGTTGAGCCATCAAAGGGTGTAGATTCTTATGGCGGTTCTTTGTTTCCTCTGGGACACCATCTGTTCTTTCAAAAAAAGAATGACGGAACTTACTTTTATAACATCCCTTGTGTAAAAATTAAATCACAAAACAATGAAATTAATTAATGTTCACTTAATCAACCATTCAAATTTTGAATGAAATTTATGAACTATTTGAATGTTATATCCTTTATGAACTATTTGAATGCTATATCCTTTATGAACTATTTGAAAGTTGTATACCTGAATGTTATACGCCTTTTCTACACTATCCCTATTTCAACCATTGAATTAAAAATTTAAACGTGTGCAGTTTTTTTTGTAAATTGCCATAATTTCAAAAGTACACAATTCTTTAAAAATTTACTTAACAAATGGGATAACGGAATTTTTCCACATTTCTGTGAAAAGGAGGAATATTTTATAACAGAAAATTCTTCACATTATCTTTCATAAAAGCAGTACTAACTTTTCAAAAATTATACTTAAATTCTAATATTAATTAAGAGTTGCATACAATTTAAATACAACGAGATTTCGAAAAAAAAAAAGTACTCCACTAATGTGACTCTTGGATGAAAACTAATGCGTTGAACTCCTAAAAATGTGACTTTCGAAGTACTTCAAAAACAGCAATTAATTCCATCTCCATAGGAACCTGATATTTTCTTTTAATTTTAGAGCCATTTTCGAAATACAACGACAAAGTAAACGGGTTAACTACAGCCAAGATGTCCACTCTTATGGAACTAATTGCATCGTTCTATCTTTATTTTTTTCCCTTCCATTTGCGCAGACAGTTGTTTTTTTGAGTCGTGGAAAATTTATTGTCGCTAAGTAATTTTTTTCCAGCCTAGCACTTTAAAAATTAACATCTTTTTTTAAAAGTGTGGCACATATTAGATTTAGAGGTTAATAGAAGCTTAAATGAGGTAGAACAATTTGTCACGTTAAATTAATTTTCTTCGTCATTATTTCGCGAGTAGTTATTATTAAGTAGTACTTCATCGATAGAAACTTGCATATTATAAGATAGTGTTGTTATGAAAGAATACTTAAAACATAAAGTTAGTTTAATTCCTACAATTATAAAAGCTAAATTAGACAAGAACATTAATTTTTCTATTATTCACCCAAAAATAAAAATTTAATTGGAATAAAGATGTGTATTCACTATATTTTGAATGGAAACTTTAGAATATATTTTTACCACTTTCTCATTTAGCAGTGTCAATTGTATCACAGAACAAGCTTTAAAAACATGATTATTTTGATAAAACTATGCAAAATTTTTCAATATGGTTATAAATAGCTAATTTAAATTGAATTCTAATAATCAAATCATGCAACTATTGTTTTCAGTACTTGTTTCGAAATACTTAAATAAATTGTTCTAATTGGCTGAAAATACAATTTTTTTATTAAAGATTAAAGAAAATTCTTAGAACAGTGAAACGCTTTAAAAATATCACTTATCTTATAGTAGATATTACTTATTGTTGTTTCAAAAAGTTGGTAGTCGTTACTAGATATTTCATATCATGCTTAACAAGAAATGTTCTAGTAATTTATCAATTATAATGTTGTTCACACCATGACGAAGCAGCATACCGATCAGAGAAAGTGCATTTTTATATGAATAAATACTTCTGATGAATTAAGCAATGTGTTTGCTGTAAACAATAATCCTGCAAGTGGCATTTATTTAGAAGTAATTAGATTTGAAGGCGTATGAGATGTGTAAAAACTGTGTATTCAAAGAATGTAAAGTGCTTAATTATGTTCATTCATACATAGATATAATTTGAGTTCATTCACTCATTTGAAAATTGCATTGTATTTGAGCGATCATGTTTAATGGTTCATTTATTTTCTTTCTGTCTCGCCGCATGCACGCTCTGTCTGGAAACGTTTAGTATTTTTTCGAATTTGTCGAAAGCTGTAGTGACTATATCAGCCTTACCTAAAAATTTGCATTAAAACATGAAGAAAAATATTAAATAAGTGAGAATAATCTTTACTATACTTATCAACCACTGTCTAGGCTTCAGGAAGAAAAAACAGAAACACGTTAAGGATAACCGATTGCGGGGAAAAAAACGAATTTAATTCCAATTTCTAAACTGTTTTATTTTTGTTTCTTTTTTTTTTTTTTCAGAAACGGAAATGGAAGATTTAAATCGACCAATTTATTTCTTTTCCGCCATCTGTCTTCTGAAAATAAATCACTAGTCTTTTTATTCGTAAGAATTTCCTTTTTAATTTAATTCGTATAATCACGGAAACGGATATAATAAATAAAGTAAAAATACAAAAATACAAATGACGAGTCTCTGAGCAAAACCCAATAACTATTTTCCGCTGAGTGTACTCTTTTTGAAATTGCATCAAAGCTTTTTTCATAACAATAATGAGATTTATTTGATAAACTAAAAGTATAATTTTCTATAACCTACTATTTTAAAAATATTCAGCTATTCTATTCAACGATACATTTTTACTGGACTTAGAATTACAAAATTGTTTTACTTGTTTTATAGCTTAACTAACTACAGATAAATAATAAAAGATGACAAAAACACAAAAATTGTAAAAGAAATGTTTTCACGTGTATAAAGAAACATCGATGTCTGAATCAATAGAATGATTACAACTGTTATGAAAAAACATAATTCTAAGTTACCAATAAGCTTTTACTATTTCCTATTTTTGTATAAAATGTTATATTGTTAAACAATTCTGTATAAAATAGAAACATATTTTATAAAATCGTTTCTCCTTTTTATCCAGCCTTGAAATAATTTGAAAATTGATATGTTAATGAAATTTATATTATTTATGAATATCTTATATTATTAATGATAAATAAATTTTCTCTCTAAATTAATAACTTTAGCTACATCTTTATTACATGAAATTTAAAAAAAAGAAGGATTTTAGATTCTGAACGGTATTTTTTTGTTAAAATCACAGGTTGGGAGTAATTTTTTCTTAAGTCACTTTAACCAAATTTTATCATTATAGTTTCATAATTATTGTGTTGACTTAAAATATTCCATAATCTTCATATTTTTTTTTCAAAACCACGATTTTTTTACGTTTCCTGCTAACACTGAATTTCGATCCGAAGTGACGTTACAGCTTTAGGTTCTATAATATCCAATACGGCGATTTGTGACTTTACTTTTACTGCACCGAAGTAATGCTAAGCTATAAAAAATCAATATTTTCTCATGAAACCAGAGAAATACTTTAAATCACGTGAATACTCAATGATATGTCAGATATCAACATTTATAAGAATAGTTTATTTGTTGATAAGTTTGGCTTTGCTGATCCATAATTTCTTTACAGACATCTAATAACGCTGGTGAAGATCTCTCAGTTCAATCTCAGTTGTAGCATTTGTTTATTGGTGCAAGAATAGAGACGCAAATATAGTTACGAATTTAAATAATGATCATTATTTAAAACAAATTATTATAGTAACCAAAAAGCAAAAACTAAAGTTATTTCAAGGTGTATGGGAAAAAATACGAGTGTATCGAAAATGGTGACAAATTGTTGTTCATTTTATGCACTGATGTATTTAACAACAGAACTTACAATTTTGATCGACACTTTTCTTCAAAACATAAAAATATGATTGAAAGGCCATTGATATTGAAAATAAAAATAACTATCATTCAATTATGTTTGTTTTAATAATAGTTGGAATTAGAATTGTAATGTTTGTATTAGAGTTTAAAGCATATTTTATAATTATTTTCTCGATAAAATTTATCTAATTATTTTACTGAAAAAGACAATTTTAAAAGAAAATACCACTGACCCAAAATATCTTCTGAATACACTCGATTTAATCAAATTTGACTCTTCAGCAAAAAAAAAAAAAATAGTTGTGACACCTGCTTATACTCGACAGTGATTTTATGTGATTTTTAGTTCTATTTTCTTCAGATGAATTACCTCTTACACACTGAAGCTAAATCTTAAAGAAAGACAAAAATAATATCGCCACTAAAATAAAGGTAAGACTAAAAAATTATTCATTCACTAGAATAAACAAAAAAATAAAATAATGTATCACAAGACTTAACAAATAATTATCTTACGTTTTTGTGAGAAAAAAATCTCTAGAACAACATGGAATTTTTTAATACTTAATCATTAAAATCCCAAAAAGAATAATTAAACTTCAAAAATCAACGAAAAAACCCAAATCGTATCTTTTTTAAAAATACAATGCATGGGTCATTTTTCACATGTGCAAAAATTCTCACAAAGCTCTTTCGTCAAGAATTTAGCATGCATTACTGAACGATAATTTTGCGGGGCTCTTGAAATTACCAACCCTGACATCCTCGAATTTTTAAATGGTTTAACGTTTAATTAAACGCAATTTTATCAAGAAAAAGGCAATTTTTTTAACACACGTGAGGTCTTTAAAATTGCATCAATCTCTCAACTTACAAGATAAAAAAAAATCAATTGGTGGAAATATTCACTTTAACGAAAGAGGCGTTTCCCATACCTGTGAAAAACATTAATTTTCCAAGGGAGCATTAATTTCCTTCTCAGCATACTGCTTACAAATTGAAGGGAGGGAAAAAACGTCGTTATATCGATACCGTAAGAAAACGCTAGTAGTGCAGAGAAAACCTTATTAAGGAGGAAATAATTTCATCGTACAAGTCAACGGACCGCCAACGCTTTCTAAAGAGGAGTTTCATTAAAAGCTCATATTTTGAAAGAGGAGACTTTCAAAAAGTGAGATGTTGTTTGTCGTTTTAACGAAAATGGGCCTGATGTGCTTTACATAAATTAGATGATGGAATTAAAATAAAATTATGAAATTTGGGCATGTGCACAACAAATTGCATAGATACCATTTTTTTTATACATCTATTTTGATATATGTTTTAACTATATTTTTTGTTAATTTTAATAGACTGTACAAATTCTGGTAAATTTAATTCAGTCTTTCTCTTCGAATGTCATTTGGAGTTATGAAGCTTACCAAACAATTTTAATGAGATATTTGATGTTGAATTTTAAGATGCAATACCACTTGATATAGAAACTGTGGAGGATGTTCTTATAATCATAAATGGTTTAGTGGGTGAATTATGTGATGAAAAACAATTATCTGACTTTTTTTGCGAATGGATAATATCATAAAAATGTATCTGGTACATTTATTGTTCGCAACATTTTTATAAAGGTCAAGAAATAAGGAATGTTTTTTTTTTAAAATCTCTATATATTAGGTCGACTGGAAAGTTCTGTCTCTTTGGAAAGTGAAAGAAATTAATGCATTATTTAATGATATCTACTGTACAATATTGTTTCCTGTGCTATTGAAACAAGTCTATAAATATTACAGATAGGTGCCTCTGTTTTTAATTGATAACAATTTGTTTAACCGAGTCGTGGCATGCATATGTCTGATTTTTCGGTACAAAAAAAAATAACCTTTTTTAGAACGGAGGATAACTGATGATCAAAAATACGATTTCAAAAGTAACGCAAGAAAATAAGTAAATTGGAAGTCCGGGAAAACTGTCCCCTTCACTTCTAAATGAGACTTGAGTTTGAATTTCATAATTCTGTGAACATGGTGAGATTTCCAAGGAACAATACATTACGAGATATTGAAACATAAGGAAATGTTTGATTAAGAATGATACATTCAGCATATGGATGATTCAAGCAATGCCCTAAAAGAATGGAAGCTAATGATATTCAATAAGAAGCACATCCCACTACATCATGATAATGCAAAACCACATGCTACCTTGCTTAGATATTTTGGAAAATTTTATCGCGTTCTCTTTACCCACCCCAAACCTATTGTTATCTAATTATCACCTTTCTTTTCCTGCAAACTATTTTTGGAGGAGAAAAAAATTCAAAATTGAAGCAAATGTCAAATAAGCACAATTTGAGGTCTTCCTATTTAATGACAAAACATTTTTAATAAGGGTATTTACAAATGTTCATCACTCTGCCAAGTAAAAAGAGGAAAATTATATTTATCAACAGATATTACAAAGTATATGAAAATGTATTATCTTCTTTCATTTCCAAAAGTGACAGGACTTTCTGGTAGACATTATAGAAATTACAAAATTGCCTTGTACATTGATAGAAAATTGCTTTTTTTTATATAAACACTAGAAAATATGACTAGTCATCAGCTTAAGTCTGAATTTAAAATAATAAGCAGTCAGTATCAAGAATAATTCCACTGCAGCATCTCTAATAATTTAATATAAAAATTATCTTAAACTGCTATTCATTTAATGCGTTCATTACATGTTGTACCATTTGAAGGGGAATTAAAATACTGAGATAAAACTCCAAGGAAAAAAACTGACTCTGAGTTATTAAGTGTTTAATCAATGTATATGTATAACTAACTATTTATAGAAATGGTTAGTGACATGAGGTATCGGAGACAATCGTCTCATCTGAAATCTATAACAGGACTGTTTAGTTCTTGCTAAAGAACAACATCGATCTTCCTATCGTTAGTGAGTTTCTCTTATCTCATCAAAACTGTTATAAAAATTTTTAAGATTCTAGAACTTTTGAAAAGTTCAGAAACCTGTATAGCTTTTTCTGTAGAGAATTCTATAAATTGAAAATTGGAATTCTTAGAGTAAGAGAGCCATTAGAACATGTCGTTAATATCAACGTCGGCATATCAGCACGAAGGGGTAAAGAGTTGACTTATGAAACAAAAACCAGGAATGTAGATACTACAATGTGTTTCGGTTGCTTAATTCAATATAGTTTAATAAAAAATCCCTTTAAATTATCTTATATTAAATTAAAATTCCCTAATTCACTTAATTTTCCCTCATACTTATTCAACATAGTTTTTTCGTATTATTAAATTGATTCTTCTATAATACTTTAACGATGACATTTTAGGAATATGGATTAATATGAAATCAAAGTGAGTAATAATTTTCTACAAAATTTTAAGTTCATCTAAAGTGCCGTTTTATAAATGAGAAAAACTTATTTAGTTAACAGATATCTTATATTATACAATAAATTCAAAATAATTATTAGTTTCATACACAGTACTGATTTTCGAAAACACTATTTTAATTTTGTTTCAAAAATATCTTTAATGTTTGTTTATATTTTCTATATTTAATGTCAGCTTTATATTGAAACAATATTACTGAAATAATTGTATGTGTCATTATTAAGACACCAATCTATTGCAAACTTCTAGACTTAAAAGAAAGCATTTTCAGTTCCATCTACATCTAACAATATATTTCCAGTTCTTAACTCTAACAGAAACCGTTATTTAAACATATATTTCTATACTACGTTTTAAATTTGCTTCTCGTTTTTATACCCAATTGGTCTACATTAAATACTTTCAACTCCCCTATTTGAGTAACGATTTTTAAAAATGTTCTGACTATCTTATTCTATCTATCGAGGTTTATTCATTTATCAATGCCCTCATGTTCGAGAAATATGAATACTTCAAAGGTTATATCTTTTTACCAAAAGAACACCAAACAATGGTTTTCTTAGCCATTTTTAAAAAAATGAGGGACTTCTCATTCAGTGCTAGAATTTTCATATTTGAAATTGAGATTGAAAGTTGTCTTTAAAATGTAGATTTTGCCTTCCCATATACATGACACTATTATAAATGCCGCTAGCCATAAAATAAAAATCAAATAAAAGCAAAAGTAGTACAAATTTTTCTTTCTTATATTAGGACCAATTTTATCTTGGTGGACAAATTTCAAATTGTAATATACAAGGTATTTCATATCCTCATCAGTATATGTATTAAATTATATCAAGAAGATTTCTCTCTTAATATCTTAACGAGTATCCTTTGGTTCGCTTACTGTTCGATATTCTAATTTTATTTTCTAAGAGTTTCTAAGATTTTGAAAATTCTAAAAGAAATATTTTAATCTATAAATGCTATATATTTGAAGATTTTAGCCATATCAGCATTTCCAATTCGGAAGTTAATTAAACAAAAATGAGTTGTTTTTAATACAATGAAAATTGAATTTTGTAACTACAATACTTTAAAAATTTAAGTAATTTGATTAAGTATTTTTTCTTAAGCTTGACAATAGGTTTACAAATGGCAGCAAATATGGATGCAAAAGTCAGTAGTGTGTATGGCTAATTTAGAAAATGATCAAAGTTCGTGCTAAGAGTTATTTAAGATACCATAATTTAATAAAGTTTTAACATATATTAGAATAGAATACATGTACCTCAACCTATATTTAAAGACAACGTATATTTAAACATGCATTCTTATAGAAAGTACATTTTTCCCCAGTTTTTTTTAATATGAACATTTTCATAAAAGTACTACTGATAATATTAGTAGAGATTGTATATTTTTTTATAAATATAGTGTTTTTAAAAATACATAATAGTTTCAGAAGAAAAAATTAAATCATTAAACATATCTGTGTAAGAAAGAATTAATTTTCGACCTATCTAATATTTACTCTAAGAACATTTTTTTTTAATTTATTAAAAGCGAAAGAAAACATTTTGCTGAAAACAATTCACGAAGAAGATATAATTTTATTTAGTACACCAATTCATGATGCGTAAATTTTACCTATGGATAAGAAATACCAGTTTAAATTCAAGATAAATATAATTGTTAAATTTTAAATACGATTTAGAATGAAACAAAACAGCAAAGTAGATAAGTTATACCAAAACATTTTAACAAATGAATAAAACATTAATTTTTATAGAAAAAAGTTTTATATATGAGGATAAGAAACTTTTGAATTTCATTGAATACATATTTGTTTCCTTAAGCAATACATTCAAAATTTTAGTATTTCTTGGTATAATGGATTCACTTTTTCAAATTTCACATGGAATTGAATGAAATTATGGTATTTGTATTTTTATAAAATGTTTTGGGTGTGACTTTAAATATGAAGCTAAGCATAGCCATCTACAAGAACTTTTGAAATATATTTCTTTTAATACAAAAAAGTTGTATAAGAAGTGTAATTGAATTCTGAAATTTCACTTAAAAAGAATTTATAAGCTTTTACATAATTCATATTTCAGATTCTTGAAATTCAGATAAAATTTTTATAGTTTGTTTTTATTTCACTTCTTATACACATTTTGTACTGCATCTTTAAATCATGTATATAAATCCGAGCACAAAAATGAGAGAAACATGATAATATTTCAAAATGTGAAAAAAAAAAGGAATTGTACACGTGAATTTTATTGCACATATGAATGTATTTGTATGAAATTAGCTTATAAATATGACTAAATATAAAAGAAAAAGAAAAAAAAATGTAAGAAATATTTTCTTGTAAATATAATGTAAGGAAATCCAGATCGCATAAAAGCTTATGATTAGAACATATTCTTAAAAAATCGCTAAAAACATTCTTAACATAATTCATTTTCTCTAAAATATAAATGACGCGCCATCCGTACATATGAATTGAAAATGAATTTGATGTTAATTTTTGCTGGAATATCTTGATAATACTACCATGAAGAAAATTCTGCTTGAATGTTGCTTTATTACGTAATTAATATAAGACATACCAAAAATAATAAATCTATTTCATAAACACTCTTTTTAAGACGTACCTTTACTTATCGCAAGCGAATTATGTTATAGATGTTATTTAGTACTTTAACTGAAAACCTAATATGACATTCTTAGTGACAATCTTAAGAAAGAAAAGATGTAAATAAATTTAATCCTTAAAGACATATATTTGCATCCTTCAGAATATAAAAAAAAACGAAATTTTTCTATTCTAAAACTTCTTTAAAATTTATATAAATAGAGCATTACTTAGAATAAGGGAAACAAAACGGTAGTTTTGAGGCAAAAAATTAACTTATACCAAAATTTAATGCGTATCAATTCAAAACAACACAATTCTATAAAATCTTATTCATAGTAAGTATAAAAAGGGTATTTGATTTCCAGAGTTGTTTCGGGAAAGCTGAAGGGTTGCAAATAATGTCGATTTCTTAAAGGTCTTGTTCCACATGTGAATAATTGCTTATTAAATATTATTACATATCAAAATGATGCAGCATACAGCACACTTATTTACACACATAACCCTAAAAGAAATTATTTACTGTGTTTAAATTATTTTTCATTGTTCATCTACTTATAAAGAGAAATAAAAATATGTGTTATTCGACTCGTCGAGCATGTGAGAAACGGAGTCTCCAATAAAAAATGGGGAAACAGGGCCAGACGCAACAAGTATTGTGTATGAGAAACATTTGAGACGCATTACTATTTGTAATAATTTTGTTATATATAATATCATACTTTCTGGTACTGCTCTGTACTTATTCTTTTACATAACTAAGAGGTATTTAAATGTCCATATTATTTTACATTTAAAAATTACTTCCCTCCAATAATTATTCCTTATTATTATTTTATATTATGATTCACTTTGATTTTTTTTTTCAAAACAGTAAATAACATAGCTATTCAAAATGTTTTGAGGGATTTATAGTCTATTATAAGAATTTTTAACCAATAAGATATATTAATTATGAAAACAGAAAAAAATATACAATTTATTGCATATAAGCATGATGCACGTTATATATATATGTTTGTGTGTGTGTATTAAGATAACTGTATTTAAAGAAACTTTTCTGACACAAAATCGTTACACAATCCCTCACAAAATCTGCAAAACACTATGATAAAGCCTTTTGTTGATATGAAATATTAACGTACATATATTAAATTACATGCTTGAAAAATATCAGTACACTGAAAAGAAAATTTTATAAATAATCACTTTTTAATACGAATGTATTTTAGATTTAGCCATTAACACCATAGCTGACGTGTTACAAAACGTTTACTTGTCAAGTATGAAAGATTAATCTCCAATACATTTATCGAAAATACTAGAACTAACCGGTTGGAACTAGAATATTTCACACACACACTTTCTCTCAATCGATTCATATGTGAGTGCTCATTTTCAACTTTCAAAAGGACACCTACAATTCAATCATTCCTACGAGAAATATTTAATAATGTATTTCATTTGCTGGTTTGGTATCAATGGATTGTCACGCTAACGTTTTTGTTAATGGAATTCCTTGCTGTGTGAATTATCAATGAACCACTGCATGAATGGTGTCAGTCCTTGAACCAATCGGCGTTGAGTATCGCAACACCCACGCATTGGAATGGATTAATTTATCACTTAACTTTCTATGGAATGATCTATTTTTCCAGTGAAGGAATAGGAGTGGTTAGCTTGAAATATACAGCCCGTGAGATTCAATCGCATAGTTATTATCAGCTCGGCAATTTATTTGGTTTGTTAGATTCGATTTAAATGAAGACGCTTATGGACTATTGCTTTCCACTTTTGATGATTAGGTCTGATTAAGCGAAGAAGCGTATAATTTATTGCTTTCAGTTGCGAAAGTTTAATAAGCATATCTAGTGACATATATCACGAAAAAGGATATTACTATAAATTTATCTAGTAAAGGTATTACAATCAGTTTATTTGGGTGATTAGATAGATATGACTTAAACGATAAAGTACTTATGGACTATGACTTACAACAGTTTCCTTTCCCAAATAATTACGCAAAGAAGTCTATGATCTTTTGCTTTCAGATGTGATTGTTAAATGCGTTATAACACAAGTAAAGATAATGTGTTATATCTTCAAATAATTATTTTTTGATACACATATATAAGAAGATATTTCTTTCATTTAAGAAGTGTTTTAGCTCTGTTGATATAATCTGGAATAAAATTCTAGATTTTTGGCGTAAAAGATAGTTATTTTTAAATATATTTCAATCAGATTATGAATTGCTCTTTCCTTACATAAAATCTGATCAATAGTTATTCTTTATGTAAAAATGAGTTTGTTCGAAACGAAAGTTTATCCTTCGAGAGTGCTTCTTCACAAACGCAGGAGAACTAGTGACGATCATCCGTTAAGACCTGTTTTGAACTCTTTGAGTGTCTTGGGTTTGAAAATTGAAGATTCTACTTCTCCAATCAAGCGAATTTTATTTTTCATTTATTTTGTTGTTGTTTTATTATGTATGCATTACTGGGCCATATCTGATTTTGTATGGTACTTTCGGAATCGTATACAAGAAGACATGCTGGCAGAAAGTGTTACTGTTTGGGCTTCGGTTTGTACTCTGGATTTCTTGATGCTGAAAAGAAAAGATCTTATGAAGGTTTTGTCTATTGTCAAGAAAGAAACGGAAAAATTAAGTAGTAGTGAACAAAGAAAATATCGAAAAACCGTTATGATGATTTGTGGAGCAGCATGGTTATTTATCATTCTTTTTATAATGCAAAACTTCATGTTTAGTATTCATGTAAACTATGACAGATATTTTAGTAATACTCCGGCATTCTTTTTTTACCATACCATGTCTGAAACTCAGATGAATATATTTATTCGTATAGACAGAAGTGTGGAAAACCTTTACATTCACGGCCTTTTAACAATGATTATAGCTTTATACATTTTAATGTGCACAAATGCTAAATTGTGGATTAAAAAATGCGACTTCTCCAGTGATCTCCACACAATATCTGAAGAATCAACCTCACATTTAGAAGATTTTCGCCATTACAGAAGTATATTTGACCAGTTTTCTAAGAAAATAGAACTTTTAGATGACGTTTTTTGTCTCATAGTTGCTGTGTGGTTGCTGATGATATTGGTCAGTTTGTGCGTGAGAATTCTGACTGTCTTGAACCCATTAACTGAAAATACGGAGAGAATAATAGTATCTACTTTATTGGTTCTATCTAGAGCTACTATTACCCTGATTGCTATCAGCATAGTTGCTGACAAGATTAATGAAGCGTCTGTGTCCTATATCAGAAAACTCGACTCAATTATAAAAAAAGGTAATGCGAAAAATATAGCGCTGTATCAGGAAATCCAACTAATTTACATTAAATACACTTTCTTTCCGACCCATCTCACTGTTTGGAAATTCACAAGCATCAATCGATCGTTTCTGATGACTTGCATTGGAATGATGTCCACGTATGTTATAATTTGCATTCAACTGAACCCAAATGCTCTCAAAGGAATTATGGGATAAAATCCAGCATAGTAAAAAAATTGCAAATTATATTATAAAAATTAACTTTATATTATCATTACCTAATTTTTAAGAAATGATACTCTTCTCTTGATATTTAATATAATTCTTATCTTAAATTTAGTAATACTAGTAAAATAGAAATAATCTCAAGAATGAGAAGTATATAAAATCTCAAATGTTCTCCAAGATAAAGAAGAATAGATTAGTTAGTAATAGATGAAACATTTGAGGGTCAGAGACATTTAAAATTATAACTTTTACTCATTCAAAGGCATTATTGTGGTGTAAAAAGAAAATTATATTCTATGTGAAGAATTAAAATGATGCGTAATGATGAAAAATGTAAATATTTTGCATCAGAGTTATTTTCTGTAAATTGCTACGAAGTATGTTTCATTCAGTAAATTTGGATAAAGTTCTTAAATGATATTTTTGTTTCAAACAATTTTAAAACTTAATAATATAATGTAAAACAATACTTCTATGTTATTGTGAACACACATGCTTTATTACTTATTTCTTCTTTTCTTTCTTAGCTACCAATAAGATTTCTTAGAAAATAATTTATTTTGTTTAAACGCTTCTTTTATTTTTATTTTACTTAATGTTTAACAGCATTAGGATGTTAAACAAAATTATAGATAAAGAAATAATAGTCATTTAATTGTCTTTAATTTTCCATTTATTCATTTCAATATTTGATTCTTAGAAAATTACATAATTTCAGACATTTTCACATTTAATGAAGACATTTTTACATTTACATTATGTATAGTACAGTTATTTTTATGTTAATTCTAATTTTGTTATAATTATTGTATTTATAATAATTATAGCAAAATTGGAATTAATAATGTAATACATAATATATTATGTTCTGAGAATTAATTTTACAATTTAAATTATTCTTAGAATTAAAAGTGTAGAAAAACAAACATTTTTTTTAAAGATATATCACAATAAAAGGAATAGAATAATAAAATAGAAACTGTGACAATATGCTAATTTTTGCAGGAAAATAATCAGTACTGTGTCACCAAATCCCTTATAGTAATAAGATATATTCAAAACAATGTACTGCAAGAATTGCTTTAGTTATAAACTTAAAGTAATTTACATCTAACTTTAGAATGAATATTTTTTTTAATTGGAAACGCGTATTTATTTCATCTTTTAATTTTAGTAGTAAGAAAACATTTATATATTTTATTGCAATTGATGAATATTACAAAATTTATAATAATATCTTAAAAAAAAAGGTATAGGTGCGTACTTTTGATGAGAGACAAATTATTTTCAATGCATGTATAATAGAGACTATTTTCATTCTCTGATGATTAAACAAATAGTATTATTTTGAACTAAGGTACTACATAATACAAATTAGTGCTTTAAATTTTAAATTAGCATTAAATATTTTAAACTATCCTTTAATATTTGATATCTGGGTAATACACTGCTATTTCAGCCATACGTATGTATTTTAAATTCTGGCAAATGTTACAAAAACTTAGTTGATATCTCACATAAAAACCAGAGTTCTGTTACAAAATTCTGTTTCTAAAGCTGTTTCCATACCATGAATTATGTAAATGTTGTATTTGATGATATTTTATAATGAAAAAGTACTTATTTAATAAATTATTGATTTTTCACAATTTGCATTCATGCCTTTTTTGTACATCGATGTTTCAATATTTTGATTCATCTTATAATCTATATAAATAATTGATATAGAATAATTTGATTTGAATTATTCTGTGCAACATAAGTCTTAAGCAATGTAAAAATATTTATAAATTCTATGCTTTCATATAATTTTACTATCAAATAGAAATACATACTTAAATTCTTTATTTTTATTTACACTTATGTATAAGCCTTCGAGGATGAAAAGCTATTTAATTATAAAATTACTCTAACATCAGTGTAGAACGCAAAAATATGTTCAATAGTTTGTGACGGCAAACCATTTCTGTTTGCCTCTTGTGCCATAGCTAAACTCAATGTTTTAACACTAAAAGTCACTAAGTCGATCAAAAAGACGTTAAAACAATAATCACAGTATTTATTGCTTGATTGCTAATATAAAGACAATTATAAATGCTCTCCCGGAAAAGGCCTTAACTCGATCTACCAATAATAAACTAACTGACTCTTACCACTAAGGTTATCTTGGCTTCTAGCATACATTAACTAGTCGATAACTTGTAACAATTTCCAGCTCCGACTTCAACTCCAACTCTGGAACAATTGCTGAAAACTAGAACTAATCAACCTCTCGAACCACTCAACCTTAACCTCTCTATCGCGACTCTTAGTCTGAGTTTATATATTTCCTAAATCTCCCGCTTCACTTCATTTCTACTTGATTTTGCTTTACATATTCACGTTTCATTTTTGGTTGGGCAAAGGGTGTTCAGCAAAAGAAATCAATCTTAATTAAAAGTCCCCAAGGTTAGTGAAGAGAAAACTGCGAATAGCCGAACTTCATAAGTGTTCCCAAAAAAAGGAAAGAAAAAGTATCTCAATCATTATAGGAACAAACGAACAAACTAAATGACAAAAAGTAATAAAATTGTCCAAAATTAAGAATATTTTAAAATAAATAACACTTGAATAAATTTCTTCAGAATTGAGCAGTTTTATTTATTTATTAGACAGTTTATCAATAATGCATCATCACTTTAATAACAATATCTAATAACTGATAGATAATTTTTTCTTAATTAATTTAGATTTGTATCAGCTTAATGTTAAATTATCCCTCTACATATGATGCTCTTGATGAACTGCTTAGAACACAAGACAATTCTTTTTTTTTTCAACGTAATTTGAATAATCGAATAAATTCTTTACCCTCTCCCCAACATATACAACTTTTTGCGTGCATTCAATCCATTTAACATATTTTTTATGAATTTCTAGTACATAATTTCGTCCCTTCTTCAAAATATCGATGACAAAAAAGGTTTGATTCAAATATAAAATGTTTTGGTAAAATATCCACCTTTCACAGCAACAGTATAGGAATTTTATTGAGTAGCATTTCAACATATAATGATGGATTGAACACATATTCAGGCTGAAATAGTTTCGACGAAACTAATAATTTGAACTTAAGTTTTTAAGAAAATGATTTCCACTAAATTTTAAGACTAGTTTTAACACGATAATACTTTTTCATTGCATATTATGTATTTTATCTATAGTTTCGTTTATGACATGAAAAAAAAAGCCTACACATTTAGTTTCTCTTCAGATCTATAAAATTTAATAACAGTAAAGAAAATTAAAGTATTTTAATATTGTTGAGAAAATTCTCTATTCTGCATCCTTGAAAATTAAAAAGGTAATTTAGAAGAGTTTCATATGGTTATTACCCAACATCCTAACACAGTATCGAAACTGAGTAATTACATTATCTAAAATGATGTATTATATTAACTAAACTAAATTATTGATTGAATTCGATCATTTACATCTGATCTAATTTTTCGTACAGTTAATAAAATGTTAGGAATATTGTTCATATGTATATGCTACATAATGAACATATTTCTACATAAAATAAAGTAATACTTAAATAGTTTAAAAAAGCCAGTAACAAGTATTTTAACTTATATCATAAATGAATAGTTGTGAAATTTACAAAAAAAGAAATATAACATTTACGACTGAAATGCATTAACAGTTTTATAATAAAGTGATGTTAATGTTCCCGTAAATATATTGTAAGTTCAGTAACTGTAAATATTTCTCTGATCAGCATTATTTTAAAACTTTAAGCAAAATAACAATATATAACTCTAAAATTATATTAGAGGAAAATTTAACAGCAACATATTAAATCAATATTTTTCTGAAATGAAGCATTTTTATGGTCAAATATTTTATGTTAATAGTAAAATCGATTTAAATTATTGAAACATCAAAAACTTAATTGGTTGAGATATTGAATTAGCTATACAGGCCATGAGAATTCATTCACAATGCTAATGTATGGTATATCCTTTTATCAGCAATTATTTAAATATTTTATTGCATTCAATAGTTTTTAATGTATGACGCAAGATATAATGAAAAATGGAAATGAGTATTAATAGTAACAATATGTTAACGATTACGAGATAAAAACTAAACATTTATATTTTAAAATTATCTTATATTAAGAGTGTCATAGACAAAAAAAAGTTGTCATACGAATTTCATATAGATTTATGAAATATGTTGCAAAATGCATAAATCTTCATTCAGGAATGCTTCCCTTAACGTTTATACCCAAAGGGTATCTAAATTATTTTCTTGCCTTATATATAATTGGAATAAATAATTTTCAATATAATTTATTACAAAGTCAATTGACTTCTTTATCTTAGAAAGATTCGAAGACTAGTGCGAATATTCTAATGACAAATTATTTCTATTGGAATGTGAAATTCTATTTCTAAAGCACATAATTAAGTAATGGGCAGAAAAATTATTTTGAGAAAAGCATTAAAATACAAAAGGTTTAGCAAAAGTTATTAGAAATTGATATTTTGAAATAATAGTAAGTTTACTTTTTTTCAAATCAGGAAGGGAGAAATTAATAATACTCTCTTTTTCTTGTTGTGTGTCAGGAAAATAATTTGCATAGTGATCTTCAATTTAATTTTGAAGGAATCTTGCACTAAATCCATTAAATAAAATAAAAATATATAATTAAAAATAAATTTAATGAAACTGTCTTTATTCTCATTTCGTAATCCATTTGGTAATGTCCTTTCTTATGTCCCTTAAATTTGATTTCTTGCGTCATTAGCAGTAACATTCGTAAATGAATAAAAAAAATTTAAAAGTTAATTCACAATTTTAATGGAAATTAAATAAAATAACTCAATTATTTATTTCATATTCATTACTCTAAAAGCAACAATATTTATAAGTTCCAGTAAATCTCTTACTAGAAAAACTATATAAAAAAAATATTGTCCTAGAATCATCTATTCCAATTTACGCCTGAGTAATCTTAATGAGAAAAGACAACTTCGCATGCCTTTAAGAAACCCTCCGATGCTCCTTCATTAAGAAAATTATTCCCCAAATAAGTTAGGTAGTTTGAACTGAGCAGCAATGAAGTACTTTCCGCATCTCAACATGGAATTTCATCCCATCATCAGTCACGATTTTGATTAATACCTCTTCAGGGAAACTAGAATATTTTGAAAGGAGAAACTGAAGTTACGCTGCTTCAGATTTTTTTCCCCGATCATAAGATGCGTAGAATCAATAAAATTACGGGTAGGGGTAAGCTCCTAAAGATAAATTATTGTAACTATTTCTAAAAATGTCTTATAATAAGTATCAAATTAGTCGCAGATGCATTTGGGGATTAATACGAAGATGGAAGATTTTGTATGGATTAAAAGAATTTTGGAAGTTAAACGAGGGCTTAAAACATGGGAAAGGAGCAGAGTTTGGTAATAGTATTAGCAAGTTAGTTTTGCCATGAGTGTCACGCTTGGATATGAATATTTTTATTACTTGGTCATAATTTGAAAAGCAAGGATGAAATTTTTAACTTTAAACTCTATAAATGTATAACAAAAATATTTTGCTGTTTTGCAAATAAAACACGATTGTATTTTTTCTATCTTAGTACTCAAGAGAAATTGTGTTTTGAAAATGCTGTTCATGTATCTGAGATTTAACTACAAATAAATATAAATAACTTATTTATGCTTTCCGTAGATATGTGTTCAAATTAATATTATACTACATTAAAGTATTAAATAATTTTCATGAAATTATACACATATACTCTGTTGAAAAAAATAGAAGTATACAATTTTCTAAATTTTATACACTAGTAAACTAAGAACTGTTAATATTTTGGAAAAAAATACACATATTTTTCTTGTAAAAGATGTGCATATTTTTAAAATGAGTATAAAATATGACTTCTTTATGATATTTCACTTCGTATAAAATATTTTACTCAGAACAAACAAATAATATCGATATTTGACATCGTATGTATAAAATCTTACATAAGAGAAATTAAATAAATTCTTGATTTTAGAAATATTACATAAATGAAATACTTGAAATATAAAACCAGAAATATATATACTAAATAAAGTTGTATCCGTTTACACACGTTCTTTCTATTTACGAAAAAAATGCTATGTCATGAGCATAATAAAGTGGTCATAGTCTTAAAGAAAATATTTTATTTTAATAGAAATATATAGTTCGTATTGTTGTTAATTTTTTGCATGCTCTTTAACAGAATTTAAATATGTCAACAATATTTCGTTGTTGAAACTATATATGTTTAAATATATTTACATAGTTTCTTAAAAGATAAAGAAATCAATAATGTTTAAGAAATATTCTTTAATGATTCAAAATTCTGTGCTGTTCCAAGCATCTCTCGTTCTAGTTCACCATGATAAGAGCAACCATTGTATGCGACATATAAATTATTATGAATTGTTCGCCTCTTTTCTCTATAAGAAGTACGGGGAATGCGGTCGGATCCATTACTCAGTTTTACCATTAGTTTAGATTTAATAAAGAAATGCCTAGAAGGCAAATATAATCCATTTATACCATTTATCAAAGTAAAAATCAATAAGTAGATTACGTTAGCTTTCAAGTGTGTGTAACAGATAAATATATTTTAAATAAAAATTCACAGTGATTAACATATTCATGAATCTAAATTGCAATCTCTTGCAACACATTTTTTTATTTAAAGGAAACATAGAGTAACAGTTTTTAATTTAATACTTAATGACTACTTATAGCTAAAAAGGAATTTTCGGAATACTTTCAGAAATGCAATAAAAACTTTTTGTTAGTGAACAACTTAACAAAGAGAGCTATTTTTCAACCCAGATTTAAATTAAATGCAT
>BMAW01007623.1:140458-158925 GCA_019974015.1 Nephila pilipes | reverse complement strand
AAAAAAATCATGTTTCACATATGTAAGCATCTTATTAATTAGATACGAAAAGTTCCAAGCCCTTCCAGGAAAAAGTTGACTCATAAAGTGTTCTCGTAAAATTAAAATGATAGTCTTTAATTCAAAATAAAGAAAATGCGGCGTGTTTGATTAAGAAATTTCATGCACTTTTTCTCTCTTACCATTATTCACCTCATCTCAATTGCATCAAAATTTTCAAATCCAATCCCATGATGCAATTTTATTAAAAAATGAATTTAATGATACTTTTTGTCCTCAAAATAAATGCATCAAAATAAACCATATTATAAAATCACTCTTCTACTTTTAAATATCTGAAATAGCATCGCTAATGAATCTTAAATGCTTTAATGCTTATGCACCAGTGTTTATATCTATATGCATTTTTTTTCTGAATTCGAAGAAACGCATAGTTTCTTTATATTTTAATAAATATTTCAAAGACAATTATATTTCTGCAAGCATTTCAATAATCATAAAATCTTTTTGCATTTAGTATTAATTGCAAATCATCAAAAATTACGGGTCTGATCTAAAATTGAACTTGCAAAAATAGCTGCATTGAAATGTTGACGTATTTAAAGTCAAAGACGCAGAATCTCTTTGTTCCCCAGCATCCCAGCCATCTAGGTAGAATGCAGAAATAACACGAACAAAAATCAATTTTCCTTCCTTAAAGTTTTGGGTTGATCAACAAGTGGTCGCTCTGCGCAGGTTTTACCTGCGCTGCTCACATCCGCTTACGTCAATTACCAGATCCTGCACCGAATCATGACGTCACACCAGTTTGGAAAGCAATCCACCAATCGCGAACGAGATGCTCTCTAGGTAAAGCAGAATCTTTTTTAGAACGATTGCATATATATTAAAAAATATCCATAGAAAATAGTTATTGTTTGGATGCCTTCTTTTAATTTTACCTTCGTTTCAGTTTATGCATTTGCTAACGAGCACATATTTTTTGTAATAATTCCAAGTTCGATTCAAAAATACATGTTGTAAAAATATAAATACAAATAAATGCACCTGAGAAAGATTTGATATGGATGATATATTTTTTCATTATCATTATCTTTTTTAAGTGCTTTCGACAGAAAAAAAAAAGGAGAGATATCATTACCAACTCAAATCATGTGTTTTGGTGCTATTGTTAATCAAGTCTTCTGGGGTTCGAGAAGTATTGTATACCTATCTGTTAATACAATGATACTAAAATTAAAACCCATTTGCCAATACAAACACAGAAATAACAGAAAAATAAAACTAAATATTATTTTAACATCTAAAATAATGGGGAAAAAAAACTTACTTTAACGAAATACACATCAGTATTGAGGATTCTTGTGTAACTTCATGAATAGCATTTATTTAAAATGATTGTTTTATGAATTCTTATAGAATTATTTTTTCAAGTTAACCTGTATATATAAGGATTCATTATAAATACTGAAACTTCAAAATTTATGAATTAAAAATTTAATGATATATTCAGCTAACTTCTTAATATTTTTGTATGTGTTAATAAAAATATTTTTTAATCCTAATAACAACCTTTTTCAAATATATATAACATCATATATATGTAAAATAAACAAATATTAAAGAAATTCTATTTTCTTATTCAAAAATAACAATTTTAAGATTTTATTATTTTTCAGATTTTCAAAAATGATAATTTTCTCTTCTCAAAGGAATGCATTTTTTTTAATTTTTTGTGTTATATTTTTGAAATTTAATTACTGTATCAATTTTTTTTAATTAATCATTCTTTTAAAATTTTAATCAAATTTTTTTAAAACTTAAAAATATCGTTATGAAGAAACATAATTTTTGAGTAACTTTAAAATCTAACGTAATAACATGGATTCAAAGTTTTCTATGCAAATTTACATAAAAGTAATAATAATAATAAATTCCATTGTTCATTACCTTGGTCATTATTTCTATTTCAGTTATAGTGACCAAAAAAACTATGTCTTGTTTATTTAATTAATTTTTGTTATAAATGAATCAGAATTTCTCTTTGCGAAATTTAATATTAAGGATGAAATTATATTTTTTCTTCCCTAACTATTTTTTACTTCCAAGACAATCTAATATAGCAAAACAGCTTACCTTATTTGATACTCGTATGTACAATTTCAAAAAAGTATTATTGACAGCGCTGAAAACTATAATAACTTCCAAACATGGTTAAATCAAATTTAAGTAAAAGTAGCTATAATGTAACTAATAATAGTTATGATTCGTTCAAATTTTGTACATTATTATTTTGATTTATTTTCACAAATTGTCAAATAATAAGAAATTGTTAAAAACTAAAAAAATGGCTTTTTGATATTTCTGAAAGTATTTCATCATAGATTGTGAATAAAAGGGGTTTTAAAGTGTTTAAATTTATGCTTCAATTTATTAAGCAGTTGTAAGATATACAGAGGCTGGTCTCTAAAATGTTTTCAAAAAAATTAATATGCATTTTAATGTTTAGTTTAATACTACTAACTGAATAAGTTAATTAAGGTTTATATATATATATATATATATATATGTGTGTGTGTGTGAGAGAGAGAGAGAGAGAGTGAGTGAGTGTTGACTTTATAGTCAATTACAATACTAAAAAATATAAACATAACATAGGGAAAATGAAACCATCTTTATAATAACATCGTATATATGTATAAATAAATAAGGTTATACGTTAGAAATTCCCAATTAATGAATTATCTTCATTTTAAAAATATTAATATCAGCAGAAACTAATCAACAAGCATAAAAGATGGCTTGGAAATTTATTTTGTGATTCAAAAGTAATCCAAAAGTTTCATTATCCAGTACAGAAAAATATTGGATTTATTTTAATAAATAAAAAAAACCACATTTATATTTAATTTTTCTCTGGAAGTATATGCATTAATTAAGTATTCACATTAGAAAATGGGAAGCACGTACATAAATTTCTCATTAGAAAGTTTGAACCAAAGCCCTTTGACGTCATTAATGTAATTAACTATTTAAACGTCCAGGACTTGAAAAGATATAATTAAATTACCAACTTGACATCAAAAATGTTTAATTTTAGATACTATCTGGGATAAGTGATGCGAATATCGTTAAAAATAAGAAGAAAAAGTATATAGTTAGTACAAAAAGACTGTGGGAAAATTAGAGGAGGGATAGGTTGAAAGACAATTGAATAGTATAGAGTTTTCGTATAAATTACATGTTTTTTCTCTACTATATGATTTAAATGCTTGCAAAATTAAACTATATTGCCTTTATGTTTTATAAAGTGGTTGTAATAATTATTAAAGTTTATATCTAAGCTATTTACTTAACTAGATAAACATAATTTGTTGTATGTATTAAAAATTTATTCTCACGAAATGTGTAAAATAATTTATACGAATTTCCATAAGAAGTAGTTTGGTAAAGTCTACGAATAATAATGTAACTATGGCAAATTAAAAGAGATATAGGTTAAAAGGCATCTGAATAGCATAGTATTTTCATTTAAAAATTACATCTTTTCATTGTTTTATACGACTTCAGTACTTACTTACAAATGTAAAATATATTTTTTTAAATTCAACGTTGAAGTGCTCATTATAACTAAAAAAAATACTTGTTTATTTTTTAACTGCTAGTAAGTAATAGATTATAATTTATAACACTAGAATTTGGATATGAAAAACCGTTTCTAAATTATAAGGTATTCCTTAACATTTTGATGACAAGAATTTGAAATTGCAAAGGAAAAAATTAAAGTTAAGCAAAACAGTTTTTGATAAACTAAACAATGCTTATAGATTTTTTATGTTCATACGAAATTTATTTTCTTTTTGTTCAGTGAGCGATTCAGAAACCACATCGTTTGAGATAACCATTTGAATGGTACATAAATTACAGGTAAAGCCATTAACTTATCTGCAGACGTTGGAAGTTGTTCAGCTCTCCCAAGAGTTTTATTGAACAAGACTTGGCGAATAACGCAGCTAATCGCAGGTCCAATTACCGTGAAAGGATAAAAAGTCCACCGCTCCAGCAATTTAAATAGCTTTCCATAAAAATAATACAACAGCGAAACAAATTCTTCAGATTCCTAATAATGTTACCGAGTCTCAACGGAATTAGTTTAATCGATTAAACGCCGATTCTTTGACAAAACGCTCCGACTTTTCTGTAGCACGATACTGCATTTTTTTCACTCATTTAGTTTGGAATGAATTGAGGAGGAATGTTTATCCTAAAAGACTTGCAAAAAATAAATTCAACAATAGAAGGACGTTGGTGGTACTTGAAGCATATAAATTGTTGGGTAGATTGAATGCAATATGTTTTAATGGCATCGGCGTGTTTTGTGATGTTATTTTCTTGTGTTGTTTTTGCTCTAAGCAGGGAAAATGGCACAGTTTTAAGTGCTGTACGAGAGAATATTTACTTGAAGAAAAGAATTGATGAAAGCTGACTATAAATGCCTGTTATGGGCTTTTATATTTTAAAGAATTTTTTTTTTCATTTCTTAATGATGAAATTTTTTTTCTGAGAAGATTACTATCTTTTTTAGTTTGGAATAATTTTTTTGACATGTGTACATATTTAAATGCTGAAAATTTCAGATTTTTTTCTAAAAAAATTATTGCAAACGTCATGTGACTGAAGCATAACATAAAATGTTATTGATTGTTTAAACCATTAGTTGATATGACATGCCTAAAATACTTTGAAAACAGAGAACCAGTATAATAATTACTTTTGTGACAAAATGACTGAATATGAAATGTTAAATAACATACTACTTATCTGAAAATACTTTACAAAATACATGTTTTAATATATTAAATTAATTAAAAAACAATATTGCTTCGGATACATAACTTTCCCACAAGATTTAACACTCGTGAAAGTTTTTCTTTTCTATATGCATGATTATTAATTATCGTTTAGTTTCTTCAAAAACATTTTTTATTTTTTTAATTTTATATTTGATAAATAAGAGGGCTTCTTAGAAATTATAATATGCACACTATGGATGTTTTTGCTTATCTCTTCCTCTTTAGTTTCGACACAAGTAGTAAGAAGTTCAAATAAAATAGTCATAGTTTTACCATGAACGGAGAGAAATACTCAAATACCTTTAAATAATTTATTATAAAAGTTCATACTGTATATGAATCCTTTTCCGAATATTATATGATAGTTATAACACATTTCATAAAACATTATACAAATGTATGCGTATTAAAATTTATGGTGATATATGTATAGTTAATGTGTATTGGAGTTTATGCCTTCTTAAACCCCTTGCTATCCTCTCACCATGCCATGAGGTGGTAAGATCCAATTACACATTCTCACTTTGCCAATAGGAGGCACATTAGAACGACTACTTTCTACATGCAAAATATAGGTATTCTACATGCGCACCTGTCGTATCAGTATTTATAGCAATGAAGTTATCGGAAGATCACAACAGAAGACAAAAAGGAGTTCGAGGTTTAACGATCCGAATATTGTAATGGTGATCTGCCTACTGTCCTTGATCTGTCAGTATTTCTTTCTCTCCATTGCTGGTCCAGAACAGCAGATTTCATGCTAGATTAATTAAGGACATTTCGCAGTAAAATTTCTAGATATTCTACAGTTGTTCTTCATCATCATGTTCCGTGATAACTTTATGATTATTATTTAGTTATCATTAGCTACTGAATGGTCATATATTTGAATGAGCTTTATTTTTGTTCTATTTTAAGCGAGCGATATTCGCATGCACGATACTAACTTAATGACAAACAATTATTGACATTTTAAATATTAAATCTTCCTAGAACATTTGTAACCTTTCATCGAACATAATTGAATACAAGTTATTCGTTTGTTTTCATAAATTGGTATTTATAAATTTGAGATTTTGAATCAAATAGACAGTATTTTGTTAAAAAAATTCTGTTCAGGAATTAATTAAATTCTGAATGAACTTTAAAAAACAAATGAACTCGAACCTTGATATATATTATATTTGAATACTAAATTTTGTTTGTGAATCACTTTAATGTAATTTTTAATTAAGGAAATAGAAACAAGTACATCAAATGCAAATTTTACTCTACAAATTAAAAAAATTCGATATAAAAACCAACGTTTTTATATGGTGGCAAAGTTTATTAAAGAAAATTATTGAAATATTAGTTAAAACTGTTGGTTATTTTTAACTTTAAAATTTACTAAAAAAGAGATATTTGTGAGCGTATTAAAAAATTCATAATACTCATAAAATCAAAACATGCATTTGAAAATTGGTAAGTCATTCTATTAAAAAAAAAATGGGAACCAGAATTCAGAAAAAATTATTGTGATAAGACATGGTGCCAAATATTGGAAACTTTCTTTCTTGCGAATGATTACTGTCTAAAAGTTAGCAACCCTTACTATCTCGGAGATAGTAAATAGGAGATAGTATCTCCCCTTTGTGAGTACAATAGTTTTACGAGGCCTCATATGGTGTGGGGAGTGCCCGGTGTTCCCAGAGGGGGAAAGAAATTCTTTCCTCAATTCTAAAAGCGCCGAGAGGAAAGAATATTTTGACTTATTAAAATTATTGAAATATTAGTTAAAACTTCTCGCAAACGTCTAAATATTGCATTGTTAGGCGAGTACGAACGATTCCCAAAATTTCAAAGCTCTAGCTTGATGGGAAGTTGGTTAAATTAACGATCGAAAATTTGATGACACACACACTCACACACTCACACACACACACACACCAAGTGAAATTCAGAAAAACGTTGTAAAAAAGATCTAGAAAAACGGGATGTACAAAAGTTTTCATGTTCAACTTAAGATTTAGTCTGATTTTCATTATGTGATGCTTATAGAAGTAAGTTATTTAGTTCAATTTTCAGCAAATCACTCCCTATTATTAATGTACCACCACCATATTTGTACGTCAGAACACTATCCATTAATTATCCACTAAGTTGAATACATTCTCAAACATGGTATCAGATGCTGAGTGGAGAGCACCATAATTTGTCACTTCAAGCATTAATTTCCATGAGTACATTTATGTTTAGAAATGTTACTAGACAACTTAACATGTATATGTTACAGCGAGAAATATACCAATATAAATTATATAACTCATATACATAGTATAATTACCCAAATGAGGTATAGCAGTGTGATACTCAATACTACATACTCGGTGTGCATTTTTTACTTCATCGGAAATAACCAAAAGAAGGAACTGTACAGTAGAATTTCTTTTTATTTGCGTGTTTTTTTATTTTATTTATTGATTTAAAGATACTAAAACTTATATTCAAGAACTTTTGAATGAATCTTCTTTGTAGTACATGAGGTATATACATTTATTATTTTATAACACATGAGGTACAATATTGGATAAATGTGTAAATTTCCAATGATCATTTTCGTCAAGTTAAAAATTGTCACGAAATTATGGACGGTTCTGAGAAGCTGTAATTAGATTGTAAATTATTGGCGAAATTTCACTAGAATTATATTACATAAATATAAAAGTATCATTTTAGTCTTAAAATACATCAAATACTTGACATTATATTTATATAAATGTACTCTTAAAGTTTCTAGTATAAACATTCAACACATTTAGATGCTTATTAATATTGTTCAGGTGCATTCGGATGATTTTTAATCTTTATTTCCTACTGTTAGTTTTATTTATTCATGCATTTTTTTTCGCATTAACAAAAATTAAAATCCTTCTAGAAGCAATTCGAACACCAAAATTAAAACATTTTATAAAATTTTACAAATATATAACAGTTATTAAGCCTTATTAATTCAATTTTATTGAATTTATTTTTAGAATGCAACTCCAAACATAAAAACTATATTTTACTTCATTACTGTGGTCACGGTAGCCTAGTGGTGAAGGGCGCAGACTCGTGGCTGGTGGCTTCCTTTGAATCATGGGTTCGAGCCTTGATGCTACTTAAAACCTACTATGTAGCTTAGGATAGTGCCCGTTAAATATGTCAAGACTTAAAAGAGTTCTCACAATGGCGCAGTGGGGAAATTAGGAGAGGGGTTACCAATTAAGATATCGTCACTTGACCGGGGCTCAAAACTACGAGGTCTGTCGCCCGTAGTCCTCGTGTTGCTTCTTTGGTAGTATGAATAAAATCATTTACTTCGTTACTTTCTGAAACCAACTACAAATTAGACTTATTTCTATAATGAAATGATGTAAGTCTTTTTGTCTCCACATTTCAATTCATAAACAAAATGCTACGATAAAATATATACTTTTATCACTACTTATATAGCCCCTTCATTATATTCAGTTTATACTCCCCCATTTTTCAACGAATTTATTGATTTTCTTTCTAACAGTACCCGCATCTCATTTACATAAAAAAAAAATTCTTCTTTGATTTATCCCAAACCCACCTTAATTCACTACACTGAAGAAGCTGATTGTAAATAAATCGATTCAATTACCAGATATATCGATTTTCTTCTTCCCTTTCCTATTTTTTTCTGACTGTATCTGACATGCCTTGAGATATAAGTCATTTTCTGTTTCCTCCCTGCTCCTACAAGTGTTATTAATTTTTCGTTTTGTGGTAATACGTTCGGTCACATTGATGCAACCCTGCGGGAAAAAGGGAAATTTACCGTTAATATGTTTTACGAGGTCTAGAAGAAAAGCTGGCATTTTCAATTTAATTGTGTCCTTCCATGAAGGGATAAGCCTGAGGCACTTGGGCATATATTTAACATATGTGGGCAGACGTTTCGATAAAAAGAGAAAACTGTCAATTCGAAAGATTCTTTGTCACTAGTTTTGGAAAAGAAATTGTATTGCTTTATGTTGAAATATTTTGAATCTATTGATTTATTGTTTAATTTCGTCGCTCTTAACAGCAACTTAAGTGTTATTGGAGGCGAACTTCGTAATTTTAAGCCATGATCGAATGATGAGAAGGGCATCTGAACTGGAACTGTACTCTCCTAACTTCCACACAACCCCATCATGAGGATATTGAGAAGCGAGAGATTTAACTTGTATCAGCTAAACTATTCCTTAAATATTGTATGCTCTTCGATCTTAAAAAGTTGTTTCCTTTACCTAAACCAGTTACGGTTATGTGTATGTAGTCTCTGCGGGGCTTCGAACTGTAGAGTTTGTTTTAATGGAATAAACTCCCGCCGCTCGCTGAGCAGGCCAACCCGATGAGACGATGAATTATGCCTATAACACATCGATCAATAACTCCCGAGACTAACCCAGAGATGGCGCTCGTAGTAAACCAGTAACCAGGTGTTTCTAGAGTACTAACCTTTGCTTGAAACGTGTCAAAATTTTAAGTCGATCGGACCAGGAAAAAGGTTTTTTGAAGTGAAGTGAAAAAGGTTTTTTCCAAATGGGTGCCGCGATTGCTTTCGATGGAACAAAAACAGCAACGAGTCGATGATTCAGAAAGCTGTTTATCGCTATTTACTCGCAACAAAAAAGATTTCTTGCGAAAAAAAAAAAAAGAAAAGAAAAATTTGGAAAAGCATTGGAACGATTGTATCACCCTAAAAGGTGATTAACAAAAGGTGTTATGTTGATGAATAAAAAAAAAATTTGCAAAAAAAATGTTGTTTTCAATGTTAGACTCGGGAGTTATTGATCGATGTGTTAATTTTAAAATTTTCTGACTTATAATTAATGAATTTCAAAATAATTTTAATTCTTAATGATAGCCAAAAGAAGGACGTATTTGCTTTTTGTTTTAAGTAAAGGTACTTCGTAACTTATACACCGTCGTGGGGTGTCTTAATAAATGTGATGGATCTGTAGTGGCTTCAGGAGTGAATGATATCTCCTCTACATGCATGTAATATTTTTACTGTTATGCTTCAGTATTTTGTATATCCAGTGGAATGTTTTTTTAATCCATTCTGCAGTGAAATTATTCATATAAAAATACAATGAAACTGCAAAATTTTAATATGATCGTAAGATCATTTCACTTTTGTATTCTTTGTGATTAAAAGAAAATATTCAGAAATCATGAATTGACTAATATAAATTTAAAAAAATAAAATGTTTTAAGAATATTTTGGCATAATTTTCCGCTTTATAGCTTACGCTGAATGAATCATGTTTCATCAGACAAGTTGATGAATGGACTGATTATAAATATGTGCTGACCTATATTTTGTAAGATTCCTATATATAAGATGACCTATATTTTGTAAGACCACTTCTAAAGAATTAAATATTTTTTTAATATATATATATATATGTCTTTTTAAAAGAACATTAGGTTATAAACGAACATATAACCTTAATTGTTTTTTCCATATTGAATTTTTTCAATTTGACTTCAATGTATTTTCCCAGTCAATTAGTGGTAAAATTTTTGATTACAAAATTGAAGTACTTAGTAATTTCATGAATCAGTAATAAATTTATTTTTTATCAATTTACTATATTACTTTAGGATATTGTGTAAAATTATGTCGAAAAATATTGGTTTAGAATACTGGAGGAAATTCACTTATAACATTTTGTAATTAAATCATAAGCTGATATTAAGAAAAATTTAATTAAAACATTTCGTAAAAGTTGAAAAATATTTATAAATTAAACTTTCTTAAATTATATTCAACATGAATCTAAAAGCTTAAAGTTACTTACGAAATAAAAAAAAATCCTTGATTTCTCAGACATAATTTTTTTTTCGTATAATGATAAGTAAAATGTATGGTAATTTTCATACATGTATTGAGCATTTCGTTATCAGTAGTGAATTTAATTTGTTACTATATTCTACTTAATTTTACAATACGCAGGAATTCACGAAACAAAATCGAGTTAATTTATAAGCATTAAAATTGTAATTTTGTACATTTAAATATGTTTGTTCGCATAATCTGTTCAATTTTTTTGAGTACTATGTCTTTCCTTATATATAATTTGAGTATAAATTATTTCTATCTAATATTCACCTAATGTTTTGAAAATGAAAACAAAAACTATAAATCATGTTTTTAAATAAACATTTTTAGCCAATTTCTTTAATGTTAATTTCTCTTTCCTACGAAGCTTAGAATTTTTAATATTGTATCACGGAGAACAAATTAAACACTTGTACTCTTATTATTTTTTTTTCAAACGACAAAAACAAATCGGGTTTTTTTTTTTTGTCCTCGTAGGTAAAAAAAATTCACATTTGTTCTCTATCTTCTTTATAGTTTTATTTATATCGCAACCTGTTTCTGATATCAAAGTAGTTTTATTTTATTTCATTCTGTCGCCTTAAGCGTTGAAATATATTTACTTTGTTTTTTCACGTTTTATAGCTTTACTTTAATTGTCAGTGAGAAGATTTAGGGGAGAATTTTTTACTATTATATAAGCGGTATTTTCGATGTAGGCGTATATGTCTCATAAAAACAATTATAGTAAGGGAATTACAGTATAGGGAATAGAACAATTCCAATTCATTACAAATTGTCTATGTTGCCAATCCATAAATTAAAACGTAAGTTTTAATTAAAAGAATCCATTGAGGAAGAGAGAGAGAGATAATGAAAAAAAGAGATGATTTAAAAATATTCATTAAATGTCAAAGACATTTTTTGTTCAATGTCAATTATTTGAAATTTTCTTTTAAAAATTAGCTTCCAATTTAACTATAATATATGTATTGAGATAGAAGTATAGAAAAAAAGAAAATAATTCAAATAATGAAAAAGTTATTTCTCGATAATAAATTTTAAAATTTCAAACTTGAGTGTGAAATAAAATAATGGTAACACTAATTTATTCAGCGGAGAAGGAATCTGAATAAATAAACAAAATGTATAATTTCTAAGAAATTAAAGCTAAATATCCCATCAAATATTTGTTAAACATTAATTACCATTTTTTTGGAAAACTTTAAATTATGGTTACTTTTGAAACATTTACTTAAAATTATTTTAATTAATTTAAGATTTCAAATATTTATTGATATTTATTAGCACGATATAATTCAAAATTTCATTTATATACTGAGTATGAAGAGATAAAACATCAAGATTATGTCTGCGTCTGAACATTGATATCGATTATTCAACAAATGGAAGTCAATGTTAAAATTCATAGCCTTGTAAAATTTACTTGATTTTTGTAATCAAGATTATTGAAGAAAGCTAATTAAAATTTTTATACTTAGTTTTGTGTCTTCAGAAAGCCCGTAAGGTATCTATCTAATGTCTTTTTCATAATGCATGAAAGGCTATGCTATTCTACTTTATGATCTTACAGATAAAAATAATACTTTTAGACAAACAACTAAATAAATTATTCATGCAGAACAAACTATATTTAAAGTAAAAGAGCGTTTCCATTTTTAAAGAAATTAAAATTCATCACCACAAATGTGGTAACTTTTTTCCAAATTATATTCTTGTAATATATTTTTACACCCATGTTAAATTAACTACATATTCATTTAAGGGGTTATCATTTTAAAGATTATTTATAAAATATTATACTAGAATAATAATAGAAAATATATAAAATTATTCTAGAAACTTTCTGTTTTCATAAACAAAATCTATCTGTAAAAAATATTATCATTTATTTTATTATCTTAAGCAAGAAAAAAAAACTGGCTGATATTTCTAATTTTATATTAATTGAATATATAAAAAAGTCATAGTCTTATTTTTAATTTCCAGAAAAAAAGTTTTACTTCGTATAGACATATTGGAAAAATTCCTTCAAATATTTTCCACTTGTATCGATTTTTTTTTTTTTATATATATATTTATATGCCCCATACCTTTGCAATTGCTACGATATACAGATAAAGTAGAAGTTAGAACGAGTTTTAAGAGAAAATAAAGCACCTTTGTCGAATTCTTTTGGAAAAATTCTTCCAAAGGTGCTGTATTGGTCTAATGTTCCCTGAAGATTGCTGAATACCTAATTTGTATATAGTAGACCTTAAATTGTACTCTAACTGTATATCTGAAAGCGTTATTGCGTCAGTAAATATATGCTTTTAGAAAGAGACATTTTCCCCTGTAAAACATTATATAGATACGTATAAACTGGAAAAGGGTAAATAAACAATGAAGCACAAAGTTGCTTATGTTGGTCTTCTTAGAAGTTTGATAGACCAAAATACTAGAATTTTCCTGTTAATAGGAATGAGAGAAATTCTTACTGTGAAATAATTTCGCTGTGAGCTTTTAAGAATGAATTGTAGATAAAAAAATATTTTATTTATTCATTCGTGAACGAGAATTTTCCACAAACTGATGGATATATGCATACTTCGTGCTTAGAAATGTTTCAAATTACAGACAATCGTTTTCAGAATTTATAAATATTTTTACAAATGATCTTTCTTTACTAAGAAATTTTCAATCCATTAATTATTTCCCTTTCTTAGAGTTAATTAAATTTAAGTCTTAAATTTTTATTTGTTCCAGGAAAAAAAAATGAAAGATTTTAATAGTTAAAAAATGATTTATAAATATTGATTAATATATAAATGTTTTAATCGTCCTATGCATTCTCAATGTAAAGGTTTTAAAATATTTTCACCCATCATTTAGGAAATATTGTTTTACTTATGCTAGAAATTTCTGAATGTTTTTTTTAAATATTTTGGAAGTTTTTTAGTTATATATTCCTTTAACTTTAAATCTTCATCATAATAAAAATAGTTTTACTTTCTTGAATTCAGAAGAACATTACAAGCGTGTATCATGTTTGCAACATAAACCACATGCTACGTGTTTGAAAGTGCAAACATTAATTATACGTTTGAATGAATAGTGTATTGCATAATATTTGTCTTCTTTTAATAAAAATTTATTTTTATTTAATGTATTTATTATTTATCCTCTTTGTTAAGCTTTTAAGCAATAAATATTGATTATAAAGAACATAATATATAAGTTCTAATATATATCGTAATTATCATTGTAAACATAAATATATCTCAACAGTTCTTCAGTTTCACAGTAGATGCAGACCATTTATAGTTCCAAATCATATATATTACTTAATAAATAAATAAAATATAATTTCTTTGGATAAGATCTCACGCAAATTTACTTGATTATTTTTAAATTTTTAATTTAGCAATTGGATCAAAATTTGTGTATGATTCATATTTCATCCATACAATATATGATAATTTTACATTTATTCTAACACAATTTTGTAAAGTTTTAATTACGTACATGTTTGAATTAAATAATAACGAATATAAGTTATATAATATTTTTATAAATATAAAAAAATAATGAAACCATTTTCGAAAGTACTGAGTTCAACCCATTGAAATAAAAGAATTATCAAACAAAACATAAAAAATGATGAGAATATCTTCTACCTAAAAATTTTGTCGTACTGAAAAAAAGGAAGAACATATTTTTATTCGAAACTCGATTCTAAAAATACATAAGAAACTTGCCCTTAAATAAACACGGCCACGACATCTGACATCAGAATACCTGAACAGCTTATACATAATCCATTTCCTTAAGGAAAAATTCATACATACTGTGGCACGAATACGATTTCATATACTCAGATAAAATGTATCGACAAGAATTTTAGCACCTAGTCTTTGAAGTTACATAGGTCTCATAAATCTCTTTGGCTTAGAATCCAGAATGATTTTTTTTCAGAAGTTCAATGATATAGATTCTTTACGTAAAGCCATTCCACACTGAATTTTATCTTTTAAATAAACTGTTTTGGTTATATGAGATAGATAATGATAAAAAATGTTTTGAAAAGCAAACTAAATTGAATAAGCTAAATTCTTTTTTTCTGCGACACATTTTAGATCATTCAATCACATTATAAATTATCTTTTAAATACATATAATTGTTGTTAAGAATAATTCTTTATAATTGTCAATATTTATAAAAGAAACTAACAATTATGGTTGAATTTTATTCCTAATATTGAATGGTTTTCTACATTATCGCTTCAATTCAAGACAGCTAATTATTGTAAGATCAATTAGCCAGAAGATAAGTAATGATGTACGTGGCTCACTGGATTCAGATCTATGCATATTTACTTTGATTAATTTAATGAATACACATTTTCACATACATATTTTAAAATGTATTACATTTAAAATTAGAATTTGAAAAATGTATTTTTATTTAATTTATTTTATTATTTGTACTATATTTATAGTGAAACAAATATTTTTATGTAGAAACAACTAAACATGAATTGGTTCGAGCCACTAATAAAAATATATGATCAATAGAATTGTTTTATGCCTACAACTATAGATTAAAATAATAATAAACTTTAATTAAAATATATTATATACATTTCAAATACAAAAAATAATATCAAAATGAGATAAGTAAATTTATTTGGTAACCTAAAATCAGCACAATTATCAAATATTCCTTCCCCTTATGCGCATCTTTTGCAATTATTAAATCAGAACACGAAGATAAATAAAAGTAAAATAAGTGCAAAATGTCTTTAAATATTGTTTATAGTGGCTTAAGACTAATCGAAGATATGGATTAGAATTTTCAACAGAAAAGGGAGCCATTTCTTAAGCACAAAGATAAAAGAATATCCATTACAAACAGGAAAGAAAATTTTCATAAGGTAAAGATTTTGCCAGTAGAATCTTTCGTTATAAATTATGTTATTTTTATCGCTTTATTATAATTGACGATTGCTAGTGTTATATATATATATATTTCCAATTGATGACGAATACTATTTCTATAACTCAAATTTTATACCGGTGAATGAAATTGAATTTTTAACCATTTTAAATTCATTTTGTTAAAATACAAATTGAAAAGTAAATTTTTTGTTCGAATTTTTATAAAACAAAACTAATAATGATGCATAATGATAAATTTTTGTTGTCATAACATCCAAGGACAGTGTTAAGGTTCTTGGATGTAACAAAAGTTCTGTTTATAATCAGGAAAGTTTTACATTTTTTAACTGTATAATAACAATTTAATACTTCATAATGGTAAATCAGGGTTAATAATTTTATCATCTTCACACGCAAAACCATAATTCATTTCAACTCATAAAGGCTGCATATGATACTTTTTAATCAATTAACTCATTTCACTTAATATATAATTTCTCAGTATACATGTAGATAAATTATTCATTTTACCACATGTTTAATGTGCTAAAATGTCAAAACATATTTTGTATAAATGTTATGAATGATAAATCTCACAGTTGCTAAAAACACGAAAATTAAGGACAATATTCACTCGCAATATTGTTGAAAGGTTCATGAAAATTCTGAAAAAGGATATATTATAATATGCGTGTGAAATCGTCATAAGTTTTGGTGATGAAAATTTTGCGTGTATAGTTCTTTCATGATATGAACAAATCGCATCGAATATTTGTAATGTATATGTATTTAAAAAATACCTTCTATTTTTCGAGACATTATAGAAACTGATCCCTGATTAAATCGATAATCCTTTGAGGAGAATAATATTGAAGTATGGCTTCTGTTTGGGAACATTTTAAAGATACTTCTTACTCAAATAAGTATAATTTGGAAAATTGCTGCGAATTCATTAAAATGATTATAACCTGATTTGTAAAGTAAAAAAACTATAAAAAATTTCTTTTTTTTTTGCTGCTTAAATTTAAATATAATAAATAGCAATAGCGATAACATCGACAATACATAACGAGTAATTGTAAGTTCTACGTAGAAAGAATAAAGAGATAACTGTATTTTCAGAATCACATCTTAAATTACACCAGAAAAGAACATGTATTATTTAATAATAAAGATTAATGAATTTTTTTTGTATAAATAATTTTGTATAAATATTTTAATTAAGTAATAACTACTTTAAAAAAGAGAACATTTGAAAGAATGACTAATCAAAATATTTTTAAAGTTACTTTGTCTTTAAATTTATATTAAATTCTATGATAGAAATACTTAGTCTAAAAACAGGAAATAAACTTAGGTTTTTTTTCAACGAGATTATAAAAATTTTCTTTATATTACTTATTAATTAAGAAAGCGTGTTTCAAGTTTCAAAATATGAAGTTAATTACAAAGACTGGGATAATGATTTTTTTTACTACAAAAATTCTCGAGAGCGATTTCAGATTAGCTCAAAATAATTTTTAAACTCTTATTTTAGAAGAAGTACTTTAACTCTTTTCATTATTTCATAAGATAATGAACTAAAATGATGAGCGGCTAATACATGCTGAATCATCTCCTATAACTTAAGGTTCTGCGTTCAACTGCTGAAAAAATTCTAAAATTTGGAATATTTAAAATATTTTGCGTCAGAAAAGAAATAATATTCTTTATAAATAAATCTGCTATCAATTTAATGCATTCCCTAACTGCAATAATCGAAAAATTACGGAAATTATGTGATAGATTATATGTTTCATTAAAAAGAATTATTTTTATTTTTGAAACATTTTATAAAATACAATAGATGGTTTTGATAGTGTTGTTTCTATTAAAAGTAGTTAAGTATTTGTTAATTACATAAAATATAAAGAGATTTACTCTATTTATAGCTATGAATTTGAAGATTTCCTTAAGTCAATAGATATAAGGGATTTAATTAATGTTACCCTGGTTCCTTTTCAAAAGGTTAAAAATTAATTATCTTTTTAGAAATTTAAATATCTTTCTATCTTATTTTAAAAGAAAATTATATTCATTATAATAATAAAAATTATGAAAAAATTAAAGGTGTACCATAATGCAAAATAGCTTGTAATAGTGTTGCTATATTTACTAACCTTTTTATACACAAAAGGTTTACTCGTAGACAACAATAAATTAATTTTGCTTAGATATATGGGTGACATTCAAAAAAATTTCATTTATCATTTTTAAAAATAAATTTAACCAGAAATTTAAATTGAATTCATCATTTTATCCTACTTATTTAAATTTGATTAAAACTGTTACAAATTATGTTGAAGCAGAATTCTTAGATATTAACTTAAAAATTGTAGATAATAGGATTTTGGTAATGCTTTTGACTAAAGAAATAATTATTTTTTTACGATTAGCAAAGTTGATTTCCTTGATGGCAATTAAAGCCTAAATATTTATAGAAATATATCATGTAATCTTTTACTTTGGAAAGTATTAAATTATTTAATATGCCTTTAAATTTTCAAAATAATTTAAATAAATTCTATCTTACATGTGCTAAGGCTGATTACCCTATTAATGTTTAAAACAAATTTAAAAAATAAAAATTATAAAGTTAATTCATTGAATTAAAAATTATAATAAATTTTATAGGTTTTTATTAAACTATTTCTGAACATTTTTTTTAAAAATTTTTTTTTTTCAATAAGGTTTTTATATATTATTTATTTTTTATAAATTCTATAAATGATAATTATTATAATGCTATTATTTAACTATAGTTATTATAA
>BMAW01007623.1:75668-127800 GCA_019974015.1 Nephila pilipes | reverse complement strand
TCTTTAAGTGTACATAAGGATCTAGAAATATTTTACTGGGGAATAAGAAATGAATAGAAACTGAATGAAATAATTTTTAATCGATATGTTTAAATTAAACTAGTATGAGATTTATTTTAATAGCCTTTTTCTTTACATTTCACTTACACTAAATTATTTAACAGTAAATAAAAAACTCCTCTCTCTTGGCTTTGGAATGAAATGCTAATTTTACTGAAAATAAGATTCTATCTTATTCTTGCTTATCAAGCAATTTTTTAATTTATTTTGAGATCAACATTATAATTTTTTTCATTAAAGGAAAATAAAAAATATCGTATCACATGCCGATTTAATTAAAAACATGGTACGTTGCTGGTAGATCTGTAATCGGATATTAATATCTTCAATTACATTTATTAGAAAATAATAATAGAAACTGTATGGTTTGTTTCATATGAACACTTTCACCATTAAACACCCATTTTTTAATAATGATGTCAGAAGATGCCTTGAAACCTTTTCGAAAATTAATATTTCTAAATAAATTATTTGTTATATTTAATGCAGTAAAAGCGGGATCAAACAGTAACAGTTTTAAGTGAAATTATAAAAAGAGACAATATTTTTAAGCCCGATGCAAATTATATATATTTCAACTAAACAACTTGGAAAATTGATTATTTTTTAGGAAATTATCCAATTACAAGTATCTAGCACAAACTCTACAAAAAGAGCTAATTTTACAAAAGTAAAGAAAAAATTCTTAGCGGGGGCGGAATGAATAAGTGCAAATAAATTTAATATAAAATGAATTTTTTTTTTAATTTTTCCGTTTTTCACATATTATGATCAATATACCATCATTATCAACATTACATTCATACAAATAAGCATCTAAACTTCCAAAGAAAGAGAAATGAAATATATGTTATTCACATATTTTTTTATTACTGATACTGAAGCCATTATGTTACATTAACGATTAATCGATTCCTGGGATTCGATATCTTCACTTTACACGAGCCACAAACTCCTCAAGACCGTAACAGCACAGGAAAAGGAATTATTAAACTCTCCGAGACATCCTCACGAGCAAGCATTTTCATTCCAAACCCATTTGAGCCCATTGATTTTGCCATTTGAACAACTCCAAAAGGGGTAGGAGGCAGTACGTGATGTCCTCTTTAGAATAAAAGGTACTTCTCTCTTTTTCTTCTTTTTCTCATACCATATCTTTTCTTTTCTTTTCATGGGTTCCTTTAATTCCGCTCTTTTGCCTTCCATTACTTTTTTCTCTCTTCGTTATACTGCTTTGCTGTTTGAAGCTTTTACACTTCGTTGATTTGAACCATTTTATCGAATATTTTTCACAATTCACTGACAGAACTAAGGGATTGATTTACAATAGGTGATTAGAGAATTAATGTGCATGAAAGAGAGTTGATTATTTCTACTTAGGTTTGGGCTTTGTTTGAGGATTTGTAAAATGATACTTTTTTCAAAGTACTTTCGTAATATTTAATTGTATGACTTATATATTTCTGATTTCGATTTTCAAATTAAGTTATTTCAAAAAGTTTACTATTGCGGTAATATATTTCCTTCATTTATGAAAAACTGTATATTTTTAAATCTTTTATTAGCATCATTGAATTTATGAATTTTTATAAAGTAAAATATTAACTGTTTTTTTTTTCTTTATATATTAGAACTTTAATAATCAATAAACATATGACTGGATATTGACCTATTACATTGATTTACATAACATCACTTCATGAAAAGAAAGAAAAGAGCAAAGTATCATGAATATGATTTAAACTTCGTAGTTATTGTTTTGCCATTCGCCTTAAGATTATTAGGAATTATTCTAAAAAAATAATTTAACTTCTGCAGGATACAACTTTAAAACTCATGCATAAAAGTATTCATTTAAGCATATGCTTTTCACTCATTTTGTGAACTAAATATATTCTATCTTCAGTCATTGTATTATTATAATTGCAAAGAAATAACCACATAAACGCAACTAGTACAAGTAATAATAGCATCCACTCAACAATAGAGATATTTATGCAAAGATTATTACAAAGAAAGAACCATATAAACGCTAATAACACAAGTGAAAATAGTACCCATTTAACAATAGAGTTATTTGTGAGTTGATTGATGCATTTAACATAAAAATGGTAAGTTAGAGAGAAAATTGTTATGACTTTTTAAGTTGAGTCTAGATTCGTTAGCAACTTACTTGCCTTAACTGTAAATACTAATAGTTAATAATAATAAAAAAAGAGTAAAACTTCTATTAATTCTAAATAATAATAGCATGCACTCAATAATAGGGATATTTTTGAGTTGAGAGATGTATTTAACATAGAAAAGATAAATTAGAGACAAAATCAAGATTTTCCCAATAGAGCAAATATTCGTTTACAATGTAATAACCCTAACTATTATACTGCATATATAATTATAAATATTGTTCATATCACAATATGGAACATTTTTAACATGTTTTGGGTTAAAAAAAATAAGAATTTAAATTTGTTGAATAAGAATCATTGATTTAAAATAAATATGATTGTTAACTATATATTGTAATATATTAATTCTATGACATTTCCTAAATACATACACAATTTATGAGTAGGCAAGCAAAATAAAATTTCAAGCTCTTATTTGGAAAAAAAATAATATCTTTCGACTGGTTGTAATCCAAATATTTCACTTTTTTTTTATAAAAGTGATATATCTTAGTGTAGTTTTATTAGATCCATTCCTAAGATAGAAGCATACAAGAAAATCGTTCATTCAAGAAATGAAGACATCTGATATATAACTATAAACGTATGTGTGTGCGTGTGTTTTCCTCGCTTTCCAATACATTGGAAAATATAAATACCATCATCACAGAAAAATAAACAAAATACATGAATTCACAAGGAAAGATGTTTCGTTGATATCCTGATATTCACATTTCTCTGTACAATACCCTACCTAGACATGTCTTATACAATATAAACTTCCCTTGACGACTTCACAACTACACTAAATTGAAATCCATGTTCGTTGAATCGCTTCATGTAAATCATATATTGAAAGTATACATCAGAAAACGACTATATGTCTTTCCTAGAGGAACAATTTCAAGCATGTAAAAGGATTTTCCGAAGAGTTTTTGTAAATGTTGTTTTCACCTTTAAAAATTTGAAACTTTTGTTCGTAAGAGTCGTATCTTTCTTGTTGTATGGAACTATTTTCAAGGGGGATGGAATACTTTAGAAGCTAAATTAATAAATGGAAAATCTTAACTTTATGAAATAAAGATTAATAATTATTTGTATTAAAAGACACTGTTACATAAAATAGTATATCTAAATTAATTCCAAAATGGATACTTACATTTCAGTTATCAAATTCAGGCTTAGGACCGAGCAATGGGATTTAAATAGTCTTGCAACATGCTAGTATGTTCATAAGAATTTCTACACAAAATAAAATAAAGAACGTAATATAAATACATAAAAAAGGAACATATAAATCTAGTAACCAAAATAACAGATAGACAACAATACAATTGTAAGAACAAGATAGCAGCTTAACTATGAAAATTTACCTTATTGAATTTTGAAGAGATTTATCGTACATGATTGATAGAAATAAAGTGAATTATTAATTGTTTTGATTCAGAAGCAACTTTAATATTAAAGAGTCAGTTTACACATAAATGCATTGAGTCATAATTTGTTTTCTAAAAGTAAATCTTCAAATAGTAAAGTTATAGAGTTAACGCTGTTCAAGAATATATATTTATTTATTGCTGTGTTGTATTTGTGGAGAAATAAATTTAAAAAATTTAAAAAATTGTAAATTAACAATCCAAATTGTTATGATATAGATTAGTTTTAAAACATTTTTAGGTTAATCATGTTCCACGAAAAAATTGAAGAAATTCCCGGAGTACATTATTTTGCCTCAAGTATGTGATTAAGATATTAATCTGAAGTAAATATTCTAGAATATATAAATATGAGTGTGTGTGTGTGTGTAACATATCGGCTGATAAGTTCCCAGCCTGATTGACATATGGTGCCCAAAATACAAAATTAATAATTTGTTTAGTAAGTACTAACCTTCAAAAGGTGGCTGTGAAACGTTTATGGTGATATGATGTTTGGCTCAAAAGCTACAGTGGTTTTAGCGAAACTTTTTTTTTTTATTTTCAAAACAATGTAAAAAAAAATTTCGTGTGTGGATAAAACAATACTTTTTGATGGGAGAAAAACTCCTTGAAATGAGAACATTTCTTGATAAGTGTTATCCGGACTCTGCTCCAGGAAAATCGACCACTATTGACTGGTTTGCTGAATTTAATCGTGGTCGTACGAACACCGATGATGCGCCACACTCTGGTCTCCCAAAAGAGGTGGTTATACTGAAAAACATCAGAAAGGTTCAAAAATTGTTAAGACAAATCGTAAAGTGAAGTTGTAGCAGATAGCTGATGCTCTAAATATATCAATGGAACGTGTAGGCTTTATTTTGCATGAACATTTGATTATGAGAAAGCTGTTTTATACGTGGGTGCCGCTTATGCTAATAGTAGACTAAAAACAATAATGAGTCGATGATTCCGAGTGTTGTTTCAAGCTGTTTCGGAGAAAGAAGAAAAACTTTTTGCTTCGATACGTAACGATGAATTAAATTTGGATCCAACATTATACGCCAGAGTCAATTCGGCAGACAACTGAGAGGACAACCTCGCCCAAAGCTTCTAAAAGCGAAACAGAGTGCTGTTAAAGTTATGGAGACCGTATTTTGGGATGCGTTCGATATTTTTTTATCCATTACCTTCAAACACGTAAGACAGTTAATAGCGATCACTACATAGACCAACTGGATTGTTTGAACTAGGAGATTTTGAACAAAAGGCCCCGAATGAGAAGAAAAAAAGTGATCTCCCACCAAGACAATGCACCATGTCACAATCTTTGGCTACATCAGCAAAAACACTTCATCATCGCTACACAGCAAAAACATCAGCGAATTACACTTCGAATTGCTTCCGCACCCACCCTATTTTCCAAACTTGGATCCTAATAACTATTACCTGTCCACAGACAGAAACGAAATGCTCGCCGACAAGAGATTTGGCTTGAATGAGAAGGTGATCATCGAAACAAAAGCCTATTTGGAGGCCAGAGATAGATCATTCTTCAAGAAAGGTATCAAATGTTAGAGAAGCACTAGAATGCTTGTTTCGCTCTTGAGAGAGACTATGTAAGGAATAAAATCAAATTTGACTGAAAAATTGTGTTTTCTTTATTAGACCGGGAAATTATCAGCCGATGTGTTATATGTATATATATATATATATATATATATATATATATATATATATATATATAAATCAAAGAGAAGTTTCATTTTATTTCCTGACGATCATTTAAATTCTTAAAGATATTTTTTGATGTAATATAATTAGTTAGATCTAATGTTAATTATTTTTCCTCCAAATATCTGTCATTTATAACAAAAGTATAACTCTTTATTTATTAATGAAATTATACAAAAAATTTCAAGCTCGACCTGAACTCTAAGAAATACCTTTTATATTAATGGAAGGTACAAAATTCAGAAAGGAAAGTTCAATATGTTGTGCATTAGAATCTTCGTTAATGAAATTAGATACTTTATTAATGAGAACATAACATCATACAATAATTAATAATCATTATAACTAAGTTATTTTGCCTCCTATCGTATTTAACGCATAAGTAACAAAAGAAAAGACATAATTTTTGAAAAAATAAGTAGGAACAGAATGGAAGATACTCGTAGATAAATATTAAATATTAAAGAATTACCCAACAAATCTTTTGATGCTTATTCGAAATGTAATTCGAATTAGCAAGCTCAGTATCTTTTTTTTTTTTCAGAAACTGAGTTATTTATAAGCATTTCATACAGCATGCTAATATTTTAAATTTCCTTCTTATCATATAATAATTTAAATTCAGTACCGATCTTTAAAAGGAAAACGTAAAATTATTTAATTTTTATGCACTGCCATTCTGCTATAATTTCATATTTTATATACATTAATTCAGAGCTTGATTGTAAAGTTTATTAAATGACATTAAATGGGTGAATGAGGGAAGAATTAATTTATTGAATATACGAACTATACATAATATATATATATATATATATATATATATATATATATATATATATATGTATGTATGTATGTATGTATGTATATACACTCTCTATAACAAGAAGAGAGAAGGAGTTGTCCGTTGTAGACAGAAATTGGTGGATAGGACAATTACGTTTTATTTTTAGAATAAAAAATTATTAAGATATCAGAGAAATTGAACGATTTATTTCAGAGTTACAAAGTAGCGAGCTCAATAAGGTTATGACCCACCTGTATCCCAAAAGTAAGTTGCCACACGACGTGGCGTAAAGTGGTAAAGCTCCCTGATAGTCTCTTGTGGTATTTCTTGTCAAATTTGCTCCTGTTGTCGGGCTAGGTCATCAGCATTCCCTGGTAGATGCGGTTACTGTCCCATCATGCTCAATTGGAGAGAGATATAGCTGGCCAAGGAAGTGTTGACAAGCTGTAAGACAGTTTATAATGACGCGTGCCGTATGTGGTCTGGCATTATCTGGCCGAAAAATAAGGCAAGGGTATTTCAAAAGGAACGGTAGCAAAATGGGTCTAAAACAGTCGTCGACGTAACGCTGTGATGTAAGTGTGCCTCTAATGACGACCAAAAGGGTCCGGCTTTAAAGGGAAATGACACCCGAGACCATAACTCCTGGTTGATGGCCTGTGTGGGGTGCAATACTTAAAGTAGGATCAGCATGCTCCCCTAGTTGTCTTCTGACACGTCTTCGATGATCGACAGGACACAGTTAGAAGCGAGATTTGTCGCTGAACACTAAACATCTCCAGCCAGCATCATTCCAAACTGATCGAGCCAAGCACCTCTGTAACCTGGTTCGACAGTGTGCAGGCTTGAGTGGCAGGTGGCGTAGCGGTCGGTACGATGGTAGATTTCTCTCTATCAACCATCTATGAATGGTCACAGTGGACACTCAAGTGTGGGTCGCTTGTCTCATGGTTGATAACGGTGAATCAGGCGCTGAGACTGCAGATCTGACACTCATTCTGTCCTCCCGATCTGCTGTGGCCCTAGCTCAACTGCTACCCTCATTACGCTGAAATTTGTCACGTGGTAACACATTTGGTATACGACTAAGGTATTCGGAGGAATTTTAATGGCGTTTATCAGTTTAATAGGGATTATTTTCAGACAGATTTACGATTGTAGGAAAGCAGATTGAACACATTTTAATGTGTTAAATCTACATATGACGGCATAAATTAATGGATAATTAATTTATACCGTCATATGAGCATTTGACGGCATAAATTAATGGATAATTTGGAATTGTATTAGCAAATAAAGATGAATACCTTACAAATGAATTATAGATTGGGAAAAATTAGAATATCAAATTAATTTCATGTGTGTTTGTTGCATTTTTATATATACAGTAAAATCTCGTTCTATCGTTTCTGCATCCATCGTTTTCCCTCAGTAATCGCTTTTTTTAAGGTCTCTGAACAAATTGTATTTAAATCACGTTAACGAATCCCGCATGTACCGTTCCTCAAAAATTTGTTTTCCCTCATTCAAGGTTGAAAATGTTTTCTCATAACCGAAATTAAATTGAAGGTCTAGCGGATCCTTTTGGCATATAAAATGGAATTACTTCTTTTATCCTTAAATAACTCACTTATGCTGTTTTAGGGGGAAACTGGGATTAGCGCAGATGTTGTTAAATGTATGTACTTATGAATTACTGAATTCTGAACATGTGTTCTTGTTTAAAAAATGCGTTATTCTAGTCTGTGCAAGAGAGGGAGGGGGAGATTGGATGCATCAATTTCGGCTAGCTGCCACATTTTCTCATTCCTAGCTAATCTGTAATTGTGTAGTCTGCCCGTATTGAATTTCAAGAATGTGAACTTTCAATTTAATGCGTTCTGCGCTTTAATTTTTTGCGTTAACTTTTATGCCTTCATCGAATTTTAAGAAGGATGAACAGATCCGGACATTGGAAGAAAAGATTCACTTTCAAAGATGAGATAGAAAAGAATCTTTTTGAGAAAGAAATTACAACATAACTAAATGTTTAAGTATAATGCCTTCAATCTTGAATTCGATAATTTTGAAAAAAAAAAAAGAGAAATTAGAGAGCAGGCTGATAAGTATTGAACTTATGCAAAAAAAGAGGAAAAGGAGCAAAATGTATATTTACATTGAGTTGGAAAGCGTTCTCTACGATTGATACGAGTAGACTCGTGCTTCAATCATTCCTGTAGATGGGAATATTCTTTGAGAGAAGGCGCTTGAAATAGCTACATCAAATGACATGGATACTTTTTTGCATCAAACGGTTAGATTTCACGTTTTAAAAATCACCATGGTGATGATGATAATGTAGATGAAGAGTGGTTGCGTGTAGCAAAAAATTTGTCAGGTGTGAAATTTAGTGATTATATTTCCATTGATCAAGACGTTGTGACATGCGATATCCTAAGCATAGAAGAAATGTGTGATGATGCGAAAAATAAAAATAATGGTAAAGAAGTAGATGATAATGTTATTGTCAATGAGACTGAGCCTACTCCAGTGCCAAGTCTATCTGAATTACGGCATTTGAAACAGTACGAACTCTTATATAAGCACATGAAATTACAGAAAAATACCAGAAAAAAAGTTGTACACCTTGAAAATTTAGTGTTTGATTTTAAAAATGACCACATAAACCAGCAAAAAAAAAATTTCTGATTTTTTAAAATAAACATCACTAAATTTATTATAAAAAAAAGTGCATAACTTCCTTCAAGCTGCCCTCCCTTTTTGTATAATTAGTATTAAAGCGAAACTCTGTCATACACTGTGCGAAGTGTGATATTACTATTTACTTACGATATTTATTATAACTTTCGGTAGCTGAAAAACATAAGGATTTTTTATTTTTCTATCAAAACACCAAATTGAATATTTATGCTCAAAATACTTAATAAATAATAGCAAAATTAAAGCACTGATTGTTCTGAACATATTTTTAGAGTTTGATGTATAATGTTATTGGCTGTTAAGATAAGTCAAATAGCTCTGCTACTGCAAAATATAAATTTTACGCCAAATGTAATAATTGTTTATTTTGATTGGTATAAATATTTGCATACAGAATATTTTCTTTGATGGGATGCAAATAATTTCAAGCGGATTCAATTGCGGTATTGCTGAAAGCAGTGTTACAAGATTATATATTAGTTTAAGCAAACCCTTTCATGAATATGCAATCCATGTTTTACTCCCAACAGCTAATTTGTTTTAATTATTGAAACCCAAGAACCATCGTCTTAAAATTTAATGAAATACTTATCTAAATCCCACGCTATGTAAGAACATTAAGTGCCACTAACCCGCTGCAAATAACATGCAATTTTATCGCTATATATTCAAATTAAGAAGACGGGCTTAGGCAATAACAGGGAAACTTAACTTATTATTACGACGACATTTTATAAACCTTCCCATGGAAATATTCTCCATGCGTCACTTCTCCGGGTCATCTTGTTCTCTAAAGAAGAGACAAATAAACACTTCGTTCTGAGCCTTAACGACCTGTTGGGACTTTAAAATGCTTTATCTGCAACAAATATCGGAGAGTCTTATTTGTTAGTTCATTAAGTAGCGTTCGCCGATGTTTACATAAAGCGCTTCCCAGGAGCTGCGTAAATGTAATCTCAGTTCAGCCTGAAAGCCCTAAATTCGTCGAGAAAAGCCATGGGAGGTAATTATTCAGGATTGGACGTTAAATAGAGCAAAAAGACATACTTTGCTAAGTGGATTTTATAATCGTTCAGTGGTTAGTTGGTAAAGTAATACTGTAAAAGTAGGGGAAATTGTTGGTTTGTATTTTTTGTTTTCACACACAATAAAAAAAGGCTTCATTGTTACAAAAAAAGTAAATTAATGAGTGATTATTTGAATTCTTTTAGTTTTTTGTTGTAAAATGTTTAAAATTAAAATGTTATTTATAATATTAATGAGATATACGCAAGCAAAGAGTTGTATACTTATGGAAAAGAACAAAATTTGTTTTGACGGGATCACGTCATGCAGTATTTTATTAATCTCTATAATTTTAACCCTAACTCGTCAAACATTCACCAATTTTTGTACGTATTTATGTTGTTATTAATGTAATTATATTTAATGAGCGGTTGTGTAGAAAACGTTATTCAAAAAACATACGGATTAAATTTTACAGTTATCTTCCTTGTTTTGATCATTTCATTATTAGTATTATTTTAAAGATAGTAATTTTAAAATACTTATCAAGGCTCCTAAAAATTTTATATGCAGAGTAACATTGTGAAGAATTTGAAAAGATGAAGATTACAGTGCAATTTTATCCATACTTTCTTTTATAATAGCATTTTTTTGACAAAATCTGTCTTTAAAATATTAATATTAATAATATAATTGCATACAAGATAAAATTGTGTCTGTACAACCTGTCAGAAATCACAAAAAACATTTTTTGCTTTTGAATTATTATGACCTCATTTTAATGTATTATGAAACTTAGCTCCAAGCATTTAAAAAATTTTTTAGTTGGGAATAGTTTAATTTTGCTCTTCAAAAATGAAATACTTTTGAAAATTTTCATCATTTATTTAAGCTTTTATCTAGCTTGAAATGCATTCTATTTTTATTGACATTCGCAAGACTTTAGAAAATCATTTTAAAAGATTAAATGTAAAGTATAATAAATACATATATTTAGCGTGTGATATTTTTAATCATTCTTTACTTCCTGACTTCATATTAAAGTACGTTAAAAGTCTTCCTTTAATTTAAGCTGAGGCTGAATATATCCACAGTATTTAGTAAATAAACAGAGTTTAGTTGTAATTTACTTTAAATTTAATGATTTTCATAAGCTGATGTTTAATTCACTGTTGATTGTTTAACTACCACCAATAAATCCAAATTCGTGAACCTAGTAGAATATGCCAGCAGACTTGTCGGCACAGCAGATAATTTCAACGCCGCAAAGCTAATGGATTACATATTTCACGCCAGGAGTTGATGCATAGCTGTGAGCTTGAATTCTAAACTAAATTGTTCTCTGTGTTCATCATATCATTGGAATTGCCGCTGTTTAAATGAATTATAATTTTGCAAACATGTGTTCCTTTCCAGTTAATTACGTTCATTTTAATTGCTTGGTAAAATAACTATAAAGTCAACATAAATGTAAAGGAAATATATTTATTTCAGCCATTCCATGTCTTCTAAATTTATAGATTTGGATCACATGACAATGCTTAACTGAAGCAAATAGAATAAGATTAATTTTTAAATTTTTTTGGCCTTCCAAGTTGTTAAATTTTTTAATCACAACTTTGATTTCAACATTAATAAATTGAAATTGCTTTGCTTATATTTTACATAGATACCTTTGAAATCTGTAAGTGGTTTTTTTTTTCAGTTTGCAATGAGAATAACTAAAATAAGCTACCAACTTCTTTTCATGTTTTTCAACAATTAAATTCTTTTATTATAATAAATCTCTGTGAAGTCCTTAATAATAAAATACTCGATACGTTTAAGCAAACAGAAACTTTTTTTGAATAGCTTGAATATGAAGAATTGTCCTTAAATTATTAGAGATTTTAAAGACAGGGTTCAAATCATAACGGAAATTTTGATAATGAAAGATTAACAACAAAAGCATTTTCATAATTTTACGGAGCTTTTAAAATAAAAAAATAGCTCTTTGTAACTTATGAAAGCGCTTGCTTAAGGAGATTAAAAGCATAGGAATAGAAAAATGTTTAATTTTTTAAATATTTAGTCAGACATATATTACGATATTTTGAAATTAATGTAGTTTTTAAAGTTACAAAAATAAACAGAAATACATATTAACTGCACTTGTTAGCAAAATAACTAATCTAAATAACAAATGCGAACATATGAAGTAAGTAATACTGGCTTCATGGAAATAAATCCATTGTAATTTGTGGAAGCAAAATAATTAAATATATTTTTCAGAAATATTGAGAAAATTCATTCAGTACATTTTTAAAACTAAAACTTAGTATATATTATTATAATTCAAGTAAGAAATAAAATAAAATTTAATGTAAAAGACGATCATCTATATTATATTAATCGCTAAAAATATTTTATTGAATTTGTCTGCCTTAGAGTTACAAGGTTTATAATAAGGCATCTCATTTTTCATTCGGAATAAATTCATCCTCAGTGACTCCTTTCCTGTAAGGCAAAATCTTCAGAAACGAATACTTTGAGCTTCGGACAATGTTCATGAGAATCTACTTAATGCTGGTAATTAAAATTAATGAGCTTAATTTAGAGTGCTTAGAAGGATTCAGACAGACAATGGGATACATCTAATGAGTTTCGAGAAAATCTATACGAAAGCATAATTATCGATTTGACTCAACAGATTGAGCAGTAAAGGGGATCGGTGTGGGGAAATAATCGATTATTCGAAAAAATTTTGAATAAAATTAATGGGATGATATTTTTAGTTATTTTCTTTTGAATTGTAAAGTACGCTCAGTCTGTGACATTTTTTATTGGCAATGTCAGTCGAAAAATGTCACTTCTAAAAAAAGATATAAATAATAATTGAACCCAGAATGGAATTTTTTCTAATTTTTTTCACGATAAACTATGATTTAGATACAATCCTAAGTAATGAGAAATGATTTGAAAACTCTTTTTTTCGAATGACAGTGATAAAAAGGTATAAATTGAAATAATTCCTTTCGAGCATCATTACATTAAAGAAAGAAAAATGTATATAGATCCTTTTTTCATTCTGAGATTGTAAAGAACTTCGTAAAACGTATTACATAAAATTTTAACTACAAAGTAATTTTAAATGCTTACTTTTTTCCCCTGACATCAATAAATTATTTCACTTTTTCAGACTATTAATTTAATCAAAAGTAGTTTCGATTTACTGAATTCTTTAGATTATATATGAGTGAATGTGAATTTATTCTGACATAAATATAAAATAGATACAATAAATTGTAATGTTATTTATAAGTAACATTTATTATGAATAAAGTTTAACTGATGTTATAACAAAAACAACATTGAATCATTTTTTTAAAATAAAACTTTCATCAGAGAATTTAGAATTGTAACGAATGATGTTCCTAACTCTCTTTTCTCATTTCTTATAATGTTTTGTAGAATATAATTTTCTGAAACGAATGAATTAATTTCATTATCATTTATTTAAACCAGTAAAACAAGTTTAATCCTTGTTATAAACAACAAGATTTTGTTAATGGAGTTCCTAAAAAAGAAAAAAAAAATTAGATTGTTTCTACGAAAGCATTAACGTTCTTTTGCTATGCATAAAAATAATATAGGAGTTTAAAAAGAAAATTTTCAAACAGAAAAAATTGTGGGGAAAATCTTGCTTGAAGCAACAATTATTCTGATAAGTTACAGCAAATACTGCAACCATGGCAATCCAATCTTTTTTAAAAGTTCAACAGAGTAAAGAGAAAAAAATGCTTAAAGAAAGTAAAAGAAGAGAAAAGTATTTGCAGATTCATAAGAAAGAAGCCCTGGGGTGATAAATACTTATTACACAGAAGATCGTCGAAACTTTTATTTGCTATCTACAACTATAGGATAACTTTTTTTCCCTTTCAGATATCAAACAGGCACATTTGCACAAATTCAAAGACTTTCTAATGATGATTTGCTCTTAATTTTCAAATTTTTAACAGACTCTTGTCTTGCAAACACATAAAACTAACGCTTATGTAAAACTAATTCAAAATAGAATTAAAACAGCTACACATTATCCACCCATTAAATGACATTTACTATTTTACTTTCATTTTAATGATTAATTTGTTTTCAATAACATAAAAATATTAAATTTTGTTATGTACTCTAAGCCGGTTATATAAATTAAACTTGTGGCAGTGTTTCTTAGATAAAAAAAAATATTTGTCTTACTCACTTCAGGTATAATTAATAGTAAATAAAAATTACTAATTTGAGAGTAAAATTACGAATAGAAAAATTTTACTTGCCTGGTTAATGTTAGAGGAAAGCAACAGATAAACTCATTTGAAATAAATAAATAATAAAGTATATCAAATTATATATATATATATACATACACATTTATCCTTTTCCAAAAAGCTCTCATTCATAGTTTATTAAATCATTCTGAAAAGTTCAATCACCTCCCTCCGGTGAATATTTGTTCATCTGCAGAAGAGGATTTTGCAAATAGTTTAAAATATTGAAGCTCACTGAATCTTATCAATTTTTTTATGGAATACACGTTTCAGTAAGACGTCGACAAAATATGTGAAGAGATAGATAGGATGGATTGAGTTTATGCCATGATTATGAGATATATTTGCATTTCCTCCTGTAGTACTTAATACAGTTTTAAATCAATGTACCTGATGCAGTTTAAGATATGATGACATCTGTATTTAGGCTACATCCATTCAATTTCTACTCACGTCATTTCTTGGTTTTCGTTTAGTTGTCTATTTCTCACCAAATAGAGAACTACTTTTGTGTTGTTTCTTGACCTTAGAGATTTTAATATGGTTTGTTTAAATAGAAAGAACTATCTAGATCATGTTCTGTTGCGTAGAATATGGTATATACAAAATCTGAATTCTTGTTATTCATCTCAAAAATGACTAAAATTTACAATTCATTGAAATAAATATACATAATTTATGAGTATCTGTTACTAGTAAGGTTTGTTAGTAATTTTAGTAAAGCAGTAGCCAGAATAAAAAAAATTATTCCCATCTTTTATACAAAACCTAGATTCTTCACCATTGCAAACAATAAATCTGTTTAATTTATTAAATATTTTTAAAAGTCAAACGTAGTAGATTAATTCCTATTACATTTTACAGTGCTACGATAAATATATTGTTAAAAAACTAAACAACTAAGTATTAGTTCGGGGTTCGTTCAGTAAGTCCTCCGATAGAGATAAAAAAAATCATTTTAGGTAGATTTTTTTTTATTTTTCAACAAATTTTCCTTATAGCTGTATACACTTTTCCAAACGTTTCTTCAATTTTTAAACCATATACAAAGTAACATTTTGAAAGGTTTCCAAGATAGACATCTTCTTGGGTGATGAAATCTTCATTCAATGGGAACCGTTGTCCGCCAAACTTTTTTATGTTTTAAAATAAAAAAAAGTCACTGGGTACCAAATCTGGTGAATACGGTGGATGCTGTACTTGTTTGAGCTTTCATTCCATGATTTTGGCCTTCAAAATTGCTCATGTGTGCACCCATGTATTTTCTTGATGGAAGAGGATTTTTTTTTTCTCTTTCTCAAATGAGGACATTTTTTCATGATTTCTTCACTGAACCAGAGCAAAAACAACACATAATACTCTCAATTTTTTGTTTTTCCTTTTTCTAAGCAATCGATATATATAATTACGATTGCCGTAAAAAAACCGTGGTCATCCCCTTGTCTGCTGATTTCACTGTCTTTCTTTTTTTCGGAGCCAGTTCACCTTCAAAAACCCACGTTTGGACTTTTCTTTAGTTTCTGGAATGTAGTAGAGTATCCAGGTTTTGTCTACAGTTATGTATCGACGAAGAAACTCATCAGGATTGCTACGAAAAAGCGAAAAAATAGATCCAGAGCTAACAACACAACTGCAGTTATTTTCCAATGAGAGCAATCAGGGTACCCTTCTTGCCGAGATTTATTTTGCACTCAATTTTTTGAGAAAAATTGAAAACACATTACCTTGCGGTATGCTATTGGCCTCAACTATTTTGCGCACTTTGATTCGACGATGACTCAGAATCATACCATGGATTTGTCAATAACTCCAGAAGTAGTCACTTCTACTGGATCTACGGAACGACATTCATCTTTTTAGGGATGTAAGGCCATGTTTAAACTCATTTACTCAAATGTTAACAGTTGCAAACACAATAACAGATGTCCTATTAACTTCCTCCAACTCATATTTGATCTCTTTTGATATTGCGCCTTTTAAATTAAACATTTAACCACCGTTTGAAACTCACTTTTTTCCATTTTGTTTTAATAAATACTAGTATTTTGCTTGTGATAAAATAACTGGGACTTAGACAATTGTCTAGAGAGTCATGATGCTTAATGAATACAAACCATTTCCGATGCTGCGAGTGGCATCTCTTGAATTTTCTAAGGACTTATTGAGCGAAACTCGTATATAGATTGCATTGCATAATTTTTATTATCATGTAATATTAATTGCTCCATAAGATTACACAAGCAAATTATTATTGTTTTAATGGGGAAAAATCATTGGGATTGAGGCTTCTATTTCAATAATTATTTTAGAACATCCAACTTGTAAAGACGTTTATTTAAAGTTACATTTTAGTAATTACACCTAAGGTTATTTTGCTTCTTAAACTTTATTGTAATGCTATAAAATAATATAATTTTATCAATGTGTTTTATGTAGATGTGTAAATTTTTTGTACAAAGGAGAATTTCCTGACGAAATATGAGTAAATAATTTTACAATTCCAAATTTTTTACTCAATCAAAAAACATATCATTTTTAAAATATCAGAAAAGCAAATTTAGATATGAATTTCCTATTTTTAATAACTCTTTGGCTAGATATAAGATTCTGTAGAGTAGTGCTTATTACCATGATAGCAAAGAAAATTTCACTTATAGGAGTAACAAAAATTCTGTGTTCCAAATTGCTTATTTAAGAAACTATTTCAACATATCACTAATGTTTTCTTGAATATTGCTATATTACAAAATATTCTAAAGATTTAAGAAAAAGATTATTTGAAACAGAAATTTTGAAAAGATGGAAATGCTTTATAGATCAGTATAAAAATGAAAATTTATATAGGCTATCTAAAGAGTCATTTCAAGATAGGTTATCTGAAAACACTTATAAATCAAACACCCAATGCTTCTAGGAGCCATAGCAACAATTTTGACAAACAAGTCTCATAGGCACTTTAAAGGCGATTTTACGGCACTTCAAATTCTACTTAATGGCCTTATATTTATTTTCCCCTTTATATAAAGAGTCGATGAAAAATTGCCGCAGTTACATTTCAAATAGCTTCTTTATTTCATTTTGTCTTTCTTAACACGAACATTCGATTCGGATGTGTTTAAGAAAGGAAGAGTATACCCAAGTATTCCTTTTTTTGAAATAGTAAACTGGGAAGAGAGGAACTTGTGATAAACTGCATGTAATGATTAAGTTGCAAAATTAATAATGCAAGTTTCAATCTAGGCATATATATGGCATATATAACAATATATATATAAGAAAAAAGACAGAAACAAACCATAAAAATTGGCAGATAAAAATTGCAACGAGAAAGTGAATGAAAATACGTTATTCAAATTTAAAGGAAAAAGAAAAATAATAAGTGAAATTCAAAAGAGAGTAAAATAAAAGAAAAATAATAGAAAGGTACCAGAAATTTGTAAAAGATATAGTTGCTGAAAATTTAAATGCCAAAACTTCTAAAAAGCAAAAAAATTCGAAAAATAATATATTTAAAGTTGGAGCTTTAAACTACTATGCTGTGTTATTCTAGAATTATTGGCCATATATATATATATATTTGGAAATCCTAATTAAAAATTGATATTCTCAAGAGCATTGAATGCCTACCTGTACAGTGCACACTCTAATGCAAATGTTATATATAGGCATATAAAAAACCAAACTACTAGTACAACATCATAGTAAACAGAACTGACAGAAAATTTCTGTGTTTCTGTGTTTTTATCTACATTTTCAAATGACTTTTTAAAATTTCTATCATAGTTTTCTTTAAGAATTCTAACTTCCGAGCTTCTTTAATCGGAGTGTTGCAATTTGACTTAGATAAAAGTACATGACTACTTTACCTTAAAGTAGAATTTACTTCCACAGATTTAGCCTTCTTTGTTCGAACGTAACTCGTAACATTCGACTGTTTAAGGATATGTGTATGCATCAGGAATTCTTCAAGCAATATTTTTATTATTAAAAACTCATTCAGTGACAATTATAAATAATGTTCAAGTAATAAATAGTTTAATTTCAAACTACAAATGTGTTCGGTTTTATAAAAAAATGTATTTTATAGATTTTAAATAACAATTGTAAACTAGTTATAATTATAAATCCAAATGGCTTATATCTGTGTTGAACAGAAAATGGAAATTTTAGCATCTTGAATTTTTTTTACTGTTAAAAAGGAACATTATGAAAATGCGATTTCAAACTTTCATTGGTAGTTAAAAAAATTAAAAGTACATATCCCCTAGGCCTCTTTTACATAGAAAAGTATTTCTTTACTTTTAAACACATGAGCTAGTTAAAAAAAATAGAGTCTTGCGAGCGAGATGTTGTACAAACAAAACCAGTTTAACAGACACGCATGTGATTAGGATTCTAACTTGTACTTAATTACCATAGTCGAAAATGAGGAGAGATTTTAAGAGGAAAAATAAAAAAAATCTTGATGGATGCTTCAGTAAATATGTCTAGTTTAACACTGAGATTCAAGTCTCGTTTAAATAAATCTGACTTAAGGTACTTGGATCTTTTTGTATGGAAATGGACGAATAACTAAGCAAGAAAGGATCCTGTGAAATGAAAGATAAAAATATTATAGACTAAGCCATTTAATTGCCTTGTCATGTTTTGGGATTGAAGGAATAACAGTTTATTAAAAAGATTGCTTTATAAAGTTAGATTAAATTTCTTTTTTGGTCAATTAGTTAGTAGACGTATTTTTTTTAAAAAAAAAATTCTCAAAATTGGCATTAAATTTAACAACAACCATTGCATTCTTACTAGACAAACATATGAATATTTTTTTAATGATTTACTGAAATGTTTTTTTCTTCTTTTTTTTTACTGATACGTTCTACTTAATAAATGAACATTATTTTCAATTATTTTAATGTCTTATACGTACATGTTTTTTTTTTCAATTTTGTTTTGAAACTTTCTTATTAATAACCCATCTATTACTTTATGCAGAAACGTAGGTGTTAAGTAACAGAAATTCTTAGTATCTCTCTTATAGAATGATCAGTATTTCAACGTTTCTATTCATACTTTACATCAAAGGAAAAACCAAATAATAGTTATTTTTATATTATATTTAGTAATGTATTTTTTCAAATCGAATTCTTTAATAAATTGTATTGAGAAATATATAACAGTGCCAATATTTCAAGGGATTCTTTTAATTATTAATATTATTCACTATATTAATCATTTAATCTTTAGTGAATCATAAATCTACACCCCCCCCCATTCTCCTTTATATATATATATATATATATTATTTACTAATTTATTTATCATTATTAAAATCATTACAAAACATTTTCTCTTATACTTCAACTTTTACACTTTTACATAAGGTTCTTTCAATTTTCTCCTTATCGCTAAGCAACTTTCCTTTCTAACTTTTCACTAACGTAAATTCTAACTATCACTGTAATCTTATACTTTTATAGAACCTCTATCACTTTGCTTCTTATAAACTCTCCTTCCTTTCTTTAGCTGATTTTTCTTTTAACTTAATTTACTCTCACTTAAACTTCATATGAGATTAGACACACTTTTTAATAACAATAACAACTTTGTTTATTCATTCAATACAGCAATACAGTTCCTTTTGCTTTAGCTTTGTGATCAGTACAGATTACATTTAGCACTCAATCACCCCGCGATTTACAACTTTTTCTAGTGTCAACTCGCTTAAGTATATGTGTCCGTTCCATTCGCAGACTCATCTGATCTGATCAGCGGGGATTATGTGATATCCCAAATTTACCTCTTTAAAGTTAAGCATGGGAGATAACATTGTATATATATAATCTGCATAAGCAAATTTCAATGATCAAAATTTGGCAATCATTAATAGTTAAAACAAAGACACGCACCCAAATCAGCAAAAACAGACATGAGGAAAGAAAAGAAAAAAATATCGAAAACTCTATTTGAAATCAAAATACAATGCAAAATACAATATGGATATAATATGTACTAATACATAAGAAATTAATTATGGTTAAGAAATAAACCTAGAATATGGATCCTTCATCTTTCAACGTCTTTATTTACACTTATTTAGTTCAAGACTTCTAATTGTCACCAAAGCCCCAAAGAAATAAACATAACGCTAGTATTGCCCTCTATTAATAAGATGTAGAACTAAGAAAATTACATCTAAAAATTTGGAATGTTTAAAAAATTCTTTTTAACTAAGGTTCTAAAAATATTAAAAATTAAAAAGTAACAATAAATAAATAAAACCAAATAAAAATTAAGGATAAAAAAGCATTGAGTTTCAATTCTTTTTGCTGTTTGAGTTTATTAAAATTATTGTTTCTAATATTAATATATTCTGAGTATTATATTTGGAAAATCTTGATTTCAGTTTCTGATTTTCTAGAGTTTGATTTTTTGCATTAGGATTTTAAAGATTTTTCACTTTTTCTGTGTTTTTATTTTAAATGTTTTTCTTTGGATTTAAATTTTGAGAATATTTTTCAATTGATATATTTGTTGTTATAATCATTTTTTAGTAATATATTTCGTTTATGGGAATAGTTAGGCGTATATTTCTAGTATGACCTAGTTTAATAGTTAAAAAGCCTGTTATAATATTAAATATATTGTTCTCTTTTTTATATTTTCAACACATTTTTTAGGTTTCTTTAAATTTTTAAAAACTTTTATCAAATGTCTTGATATATTTTTTGCTCTTTTGATTTATAATTTTATAATATATATATTTAATTATTAATTTTCAGATACGCGTAATAATAGTAATTTTATGATTATCTGTTCATATGTGTGGAATTAGTTATTCATTTTAAAGTAATTACTTCCTTACAAAAAAAAAATCTTTGAAAGAATTATACATTTGCAAAATGGGAATATGATATTTGTTTCTATATGAGATTATTATTATGGTTAACTTACAAAGGCATCAAAGTATTATGCTGAAAGTTGACTATAATAACTGCTTATATATATATAAAACATTGTAAACAAGCTATTAAAATAAATTTAATTTCATATTTTATTTAGTAGATATGCATACACTAAAAAATCCTGCAGAAATTCATTATTATGTTTGTTATATACCGCCTAATTTTTCTAATAAATAGGAAATTTGCCATTTAATAACAATGTTTTGTATATTTAAAAGACAGTTTATACTATTTTTTTCTTGAAATTGAAATTATTTAAATAATAGATGTTGAAAAAATGGTTCCGGAAAATATCTTTTCTTTGTCTCTTAAATTTCTTCTTCTTAATCGTTTATTTTATTATTTCAGTCTTCTTAGCTTGTACGATATAAACATTAAAATCAAGCGCTAAAGCTAGTAAACAAAAAGACGCAAGTTTTTTCTTTGTCTTGAAAATTATGAGTAAATATATTTTAGTTATTTGTTTTCGAAAACATATTTCAAAAAATAGATTTGATGCTTCCGTACCAATAAAAGGAAATTCCGAATTCAGATTAAAATATTTAAATAGGGAACGCATTTATTCTTTTAAATTGTTATACATAGAGAAAAAAAATCCATTTAAATGTAGAAGCAAAAAAAAACCAGTTTGAGTTCTCAAAAACATTCCAAGTTAAAGAAAAAACATTAAATATTTTTTTTTGGAAAGAGGTTCATTTAGATGGGTTTTTTTTATATTTTAAAAAAAAAATTGCAGTGTGTTAATTTTAATGAAGCAAGCAACCTTTATCGTTAATAATTACATATTAATGAAATGCATGCTCAAAGAATTTAAATATTTTAATACTGAGTGGAAATTTTTGGCGTACTTTTGATAGAATTTGTTATAGAAGTGCTTTTCTATTTTAATTTTAATGTGCATTTTTTAAGATGATAGTTTAACGGTCTTAAAGGTAGAAGAAAATATTTATTTGAAAATGAATTTCTGAAAATAAAATTATTTATGTAAAAAGATAATTAGGAAAGTGTAATCTTGATTAATATTCTTCCTGAAAAATCATATTGCGATAAATCAGTTCGAAGAAGTACTAAATTTATTAATTTATGAGGATTTTATTTGTGGGAGTGTAAAAGAAAAACAAATTTTTTTTCATATAATGATATTTAAAAATGTGAGTAAAATTCTTGATTTTTGATCTGTTCCACAATGCATGCGTTTGAAGAAATAATCATAGTTTCATTTATTGGACTCCATGACAGCAATGTTATAAATTTAAATATTTTTCACATAAATTTATGGGAATTAAATATATTTTTATCTTCTCCACTGGATTTCAAACCATTAAATTAAGTTATACGATAATTTAAATTCTCTTATGATGTAATTCCCATGTATTTTTTACACTAAAAATATCTCGCCTTTATCCATTAAGAATTCTTCAAAATTAAGTATTAACATTATAATTTTCATTTTACCTCGCAATATGAAGTTATCATTATTAGTTATTGAAATAAAACAAAAGAAATCTAAATTTGTTTAGTAAATTATCTCGATAAGAATTAATGATGTAACTATAGTTTTTTATGTGATATTTTTGTTTAAACATTTTAGTTTGTTTATTACTTTGTTACAACAATTTTTAAGTACTGTATATATTTTAATACACCTTATCATAGTGAATACTATTATAAGCCAAACAAAATCGTATATATTTTTGAAGAATCAATAAACTTTAGTCATTAAAACTTTAATCATTAAAATCGTACTATATTTAGCAGAAACCATAAGATAAATTTAAAATAATAACGCACTCGACATTCTTCATACTTACTAATCAGTTAGATTTCTAAAAATTAGGAAAACTCCAAAGGCGATTACGAACACTACTTTAAATCTATAATAATGCAATGTATACAAATAACTAAAGAATTAACAAGACTTACACATTTCCTTATTTCTTTCTTCTTACGAAACAGTAGTAGACACACCAGAAGATATTGAGAAAATCTTTATTTTTAAGGTATTCATTAATTGGATACTAAATCCTTGTTATTTCTAATTAACTTTCTAGTTTTAAAAGCGGTCCTTGGAGGGGAACATTGAATTTTTCTAACAAAAATGCCTTCTGCACTACGGAAATCTGAAAATACATCCATTGTTATAAGATGTATCAATTAAAGATTCTAGAAAAATCGAGCTATAATTATACAAGAGATCCATTACTTGAAGTTCCCAGAAACAGGCTAATCGATAAAACATAATTGGCAAAAGTAAAGGTTATATTCATGGATTTTCGTATTGGATTTGTAAATTAGATCTTTGTGCGTGAGTTGATGACGACATGCATAATTATCTTTTGATTAAAACTTGTTAGAGCGGTTTGATTTATGAAGATTTCAGAATCAGCATCACTGTAATTGTTTTTTTTTTTTTTTTGCAGGAAATGTATTATTAACGTAGAGCAAATGTTTTATGTTAATGAAACAACGGCGCAGATACTCTAAAGATACTACCTTTATTAAAAAGAATTAGATTATATAAAATGTGAATATGGTAGATAAATGTGTTATAATAATACTATTACATTAATGTAACACAAAATACTCTGTGTCATTTTACGTAATAAAAGTTGTAATCGAATAATTTCTGGATAAAAAAATGTAGAAAAAATGAGTTAATTTTGTATAATCTTATGAGTTTTTATCTCACTTCAAATTTAATTTTTTTAAATGTTCGTGTTTGATCTTTAACATATATGTTTTTAGCAATTCATCTTTTTTTCCTTCTCCTTATAACTCTCAGGTAACATAAATCTTTCAACGAATCACTTAGTAATGACTCCTCTCGTGACAACTGAGCACATAATATTCATATAACGTTAAAGTAGAATTATAATATGTATGCTTTAAAAGCGGATGTGAATCATAAGTACATAGTTGTTATATTTTGTATTATTGATATAGGTACTAAATAAAAAGGTTCCAAAAGCTTCTTCGTGTAATATTACAGAATACAATCTGAAATTGGAACACTAAATAATTGCTCAAACACTGATTTTATATTGTGACTTCACTATTTCTTTGTGAGCAACTTATTTTGCAATATGACTGATGTCTATCTGAATCATTCCGTATTATCTGGTATCAAATGCGCTTAATATTTCTTCTGCTGTTCTTTAACAATAAATGGGTTTTGAATTTTACATGTTCGAGTGAAAAATGGCGCATTTTTGGAATATTTTCCTAAATTTCAAGAGTACAGCATATACATGTTACAACGACACAAACGTTCATGAAAATTTTAACAATTTTCTGTATGTCCTAAATTTGATCCAGGTCCTTTACATTAAGTGAAAACAGCGTTAAAAAGATTTCAAAAAATATTTTTAATTGTAAAATTTTAAAGCACGTCAGAATCATTGCATTATCAAACGATATTTCCAACCAATTAAATAAAGTCATATTGATGCATATTGTCTCTTTGAAGGATGAAAAAAAGAGAAAACGAAAACTTGTACAGTTCTAAAAATAAAAATTTACATATAGTTGACAATAAGTACTTGTTATTTACTTAGAATTTTAACACCAACATAAGTAAATATAAATATTTATTTTGAATCTCCTTATACACTTTGTACTATATATATATATATATACATACATACATATATAAGTATGAATCTGTGTAAGTATTCAATAATAAAAGTTTTTTCACAAAGAGCATTTAGTGCTATACAGATAATAAATTTACTACAATAATAATTTCAATAGTTTTTAAAGTAAGCTAGTAGCAATTTAGCGAGTATAATTATTTTATCAAGAATAAAAATGTTTCTAAGTATATGAATTATTTGTGTGTGATTGTTAAAATTATTTTAACTAAGATACTTTTCATGATGTATTAAATCAAGATGAACGTCATCTAATATGTCATTTATTCGGGAACTAGGATTACTATAGCAAAACGATCAATTACATTCTTTTATAACAAGAATTTAAAGATAGATAGTAAATGTTAATTAACATAAATTGTGATAGGTTGGTTGTTTAGTGTGATATTGCTGTGTATAATAATTTCTATCATTTTCATATATGTAGATCTTCCTCAAATATGTAAAATGAATTAAAGAATTTATATAAGTATTTCAGTTTTTTTATTTCGTTTTTTAATAACATGTCCAAAAATACAATTTTTTACAACGTTGATTGTAGATCAAATTTGAAACATTACATAAAGTAACTCCTTCTTTAACTAATTGAAATTGAATTATACATTTACTAAAATGTTTATGTAGTGATAAAACTATATTTTTAATTGCTTTGAAGGACCCATTTGGGTAATTGTTTTTGTATTCGAATCATGTTTTTAAAATAAAAGATATTCTACTTCAAAAACACAAAAGGTTCAGTATTTTTTATGCTATTAGTGTCAAACAATTATTACTACACTTTCCGTTTCTTTAGAAAATGTGATTTTCGCATGCAATTACAGTGACGAATATTACAATACATATTACTAGCATGATTGAATGTTAAGACTTTCTGTGTCTATTATTCTAACCTGTTTGTCAAAAATATTTCTACGTATGGTCAATTTCTAAGTCAGAACATGAGAAGTAACATCAAATTTTATAAAAACAAAGGGACAAATTTACAAATATTTCCAGTATTTTACACCATTCATACATTCATCTTCTTACGATGTACAAGCATATTTGATGAAAGAATCTTAAAATTTAAGCTTCTTTTTAAATGAGAAAAGTATCTCTTGTTTCAAAGATAAATCTATTCAGTCTTAGCTTTGTTTTTAAAGAAATAAATATGGTGTATACATAATAACTATACAGTATTTCACAGATATTTTAAAGATCTCATTGAAGTAAAGAAAATTGCATTAAACTACTATTTATTTATATTTTTTGTTTCCCTACATTTATCATTTCAGATAAGGTTTTGTTCTTAGTCTTTAAAAATATTGTGTGTGATGCTTATTAATTATTATAAATTCTGTAGTTATAATTTTCAATACATTACTCAATTTTCAAAAAAATTAATATTGTCTTAAAAAATTCCTTATTTGTCTTCTATATTTTTATATTTTTCAAAAACATTCTATTTTGAGACTACCAATTGTAATAATTAGCGAAGTTAGCTCTTATTTTTAATTTTTAAATTTTGAAAATGTGATTTTATTCAACTCTACCAATCCTTTTCCCTAGTGAGCTTATTTTAATTTCCTAAATTTGTTTATGAAATTATGCGAAAAAGAAATGAACTGCATTTTAATTTGGTACATAACGACGTTCTTGGATGTAATCTATCTGATTTATTAAAACTATATTTTACACTTCTCCACCTAAAGACATTAAAATGCTTACTGCCATTCAATAGCTTGCAAGAATTTAACTTACATTAAGACGACTTTAGCATAGTTACTAGATTTAAGAATTATTTTACTGCCACTTGTGATTATTTTCCTTAAACTATTTGGTTTATTTAGAGTTTAGTCTTCCTTTATTTTATATTTCAAACTGAGAGTTAATTAAAACTTTTATTAAATAAAAACAAAAATTTGTAGTCTAATTTAAATTGGACAAGTCTCATTTCCCAAAAATCTAAAATTACCATAAGTGTAAGATATAAATTTCTGATCTGACAATTCATAATTTCGTAATTTTTTTCATGTAGTTAAGTTTATTAATTTATTTCGAATTTGAGGAACATTTGATCAATGCGTAATGCAAGCACACCAATACAAAGGGGTTATTAATTTGCTGTCGAATTTAAATAAAAGAAAATATATTTCTTTTTTCGGAATTTTTCTTAAACAGTTTTAAAAATGATATTCTATAATGATAATGTTCTCATTTGTATAATATGAATACGCATTTCTTGATATGAGGTTTATACAAGTATTTATCTCAAAACATTTAATCATAATTCTTTTTATCCTAAAAATACTAGTAAAATGTATCATTTTCAAAATGCTTCATTGTAATTTCATAGTGTATTTTTTAAAATGAGTAATTATTATTGAGTTATTCAACGAGTTTGTAAAGTTATAATTATAAAAAAAAACTTAAGTGAGAACTTAAATTCAAAATATATTTTTGCGGCTAGAAAGGGCTCTTTCTCATTAATAAACAACATTCTTAAAAACAATAAAGTACATAATTCTACTAAATAAGGTTATTCAATTATCCATTCGTAGAACAACTTTCATATAAAATAAAGAGTTGTATATTTTAAACAAGAAAAAATCAAATTAGGGGAAATTTAAAATCTTTAACATTTTAGAATACATTTATTCGAAACTTTACGATGAATGAATATGTATTCATCGAGTTCAAATAATTCTCAATGAAATAAAATCATATAACTCAGTGTACATTATATCATTAAAAATCTACATATAGGACACTAAAATATTGATACACATTTAAGAGTTTTCAACTGAAAATTGAATTTTGGTGTTAAGAAAATTCCTATTGATTTGGAATGAAACATTTTAACTAATAACTGCGAATATTTTCTTGTTTATTTATACATTTGTGTTTCGTTGTATAGGGAAAAATTAAATCAGAATTTTATCTGTGTATGTATTTACTTGATTTTAATAACCGATCAACAATATTTGGAAGAAAATCTTCTCCTTTCGAGTGTTTTTCTGTTTTTTAACTAAAAAAAAACAGTTCTTTTATTTTAAAGAAATTTAATACGGATATAAATAAAATTGTTAATGTTTTTTATAAAATCTCTAGAAAGGACTGCTTTTACTTACAGTTTCAAAAATTCTGTTATCTTTCTTCGAAAGATCTGTTCTTCGTATTTATGAACAATAAATTCAAATAATGCGATAATTAAAGTAATTAATAATTAAAAAATAGTAAAATGACTATTTTAATCACACATATTAAAATTATTCTCTTTCAGAACCTTCAGCATCTTAATTAGACTTGATTTTCATTCATGAATTAAATACATACATGAAGAAATATATCGATTGTCTTTAAAGCAATCCGCTTGTCTTTTTTTCCAAGCAAACTGTTTTATGTGTAAAATATCTTCTTAATTATCAGAATTCTTTTAATTAAATTCAGTTAGCATGTATGCCTTAGTTAATGATCACATTTCGTTCCGTAAAGAAGATTTTCCATCTTTAATTTATCTTTAACATTAATGACATTTTTTATACCTTATTTAAATAAGTTGTTAGTTTAAAGTAATTTCTAAAAAGAGAACAGATTATTTTTTTTATTGAAGTCGAATTTGAGTATATTTTATACTATAAAAAATTAATTTAAAGCACTTTTAGTTTCATGCTGGGATTTTGCAATTATTAAGTTGAAGGAAACTGGGTCTTCTTCAACAGAGTTAAAGAAAGGAAATAATTTAGCAAAATGTGCAGCTCAGAAGGAAAACTTAATCGCAGTAATAAAATCAAATAGTTTAATAGCTTCAAAAACAATTGCTCCTATTGAAAAAATATCAGATTAAAAAATTTGTTTTCTGTGAATCTTTTAACCTAAAATTAGAAAGAATATAATTATTGCGCATGTAAGTACCCAAAATAATATTCTCTTAGAATTACATTGAAAACTAAAAACTTAAAATTTCAATTTTCGAGGCAATTTATTTTATTCATGATAGCTTTAATTTGACTTTTTAAGAAGTTTAAATCATATATATTTAAGGAAATAATCTGTGAGAGTGACATTTTCAAATTCGAATGGTTATTTCAAAAAAGGAAAAATATTTCAAGTACCTTGCAAAAACCTTTTCGAATACTGTAATTTGAGTATTATTTAAGAACAAATCAATATTAAGATATATTATCAGACAAGTCTCAGTAAGAAAACAAATAGATTTTACCAGAGCTTACAGCATCAATATCAACTTCCAATCAGAAATATGTTTGTCGGTGTAACAGAATTCTTTTATTTTGATAAGGTATTTATCAAAATAACTGAAAGTCACTTTAATATTACTGGAATTCATAAATGGATTTTTCGAATTCATTAAAACATATTTGATTGCTGGTATTTTCTTAAGGCATACAACGTATTCATAATTCGTTAGTTATATATTATAAATGAAACTGTTCGTGGGCTTTCTAACTTGTAGTGTGAGAGGAATTACATTATAAACAGCGAATGTAATTTATGGCATCTATTAAAGCAGGAGATCAATCAAGTGAAATTAATGAGTGTTTTACAGAAAACCCGTCTGAAAATTAGTGTCAAGCACATTAGAAACATTATGTGCTATTCAGAATGAATATGAAAAACAATACTGAATGAAAGAGATCGTCAGAAGTTAAAATAGATTATAATATCTCTAAAGAAGACAACACCTATAGCAATGTACATATTCGATATATTTAAGAGAACTTCACGATAAAAATTTTAGTCGTGCTTACGTACATGTTATTACAAGTATCCGTTTAGAATTCAACTTGAAGGATAAATCTTGGTGGCTTTACAAGTTAGAAGACATCACACTGACAAAGCATTTATCGATCATTATGTTTTCAAAAGCTTTGCACCTCTATTTTTGTTCTTAGCCTGCAAGAACAAAATATTCTTCGGCTTTGCACCTCTATTAGTTACTACGATGTATTCTTGATTTTCTAATTCCAATTTTAAATCCCGAAGAAGGATTTGCTAGATAATGGCAGTGTTATCATCGAATTTTGTAATTTAAATTTTAACCTTGAAACTAAATCCGACGAAGAAAGATTGTCGAATATTTAGCCAAATAAATACATCTTTGGAAGGTAACATTATTTCCTAAAGGGTGTATCGTATCGCAGGATGGATGTTATCCTAATATATAACTAAGAATTTGAAATGGAGATTATTCGAATAACCTACCTCACTTGTACTCTACCCTGATTTAGAAATAATTGATCCCCAGTCGTGTTAGAAAAAGGTGGTAAGGATCAATAAGTAACACCAACTTCTCTACAAAGACTTCAACAAGTATTTCATGACACTTCATATTAAATATTTATGCTGATATTTAGTTAATTTAAGATTATTTAGTTAATTGTTAATTAAAAATCAAAGAAGAAAAATAGAAATCAAAATAAAAATTTAAACTTTTTAGGATATAAATACACAACTAAAATTTTCTCTTCCCCTTTCAAATATAAAAATAGTTTCAGATATAAAAATATTATCAGTTTAATGTGAAACAACTTTTTGACGCAATTTTTATCGAATTTCGAAAAAAAAATAATAATTTATGTTAAGGCTGCGTTGCTAGTCCATTTAAGTAAAGATGATGATTATTACAAAACATTTAGAATCTCGTCAGGCCTTATCTTCCTCCCTTATTAATATTATAAATGAAAGAAGAATGAAAATAGTAACTAGTAATGCAACATTTAAAACTTAATCGTTAATACTTTTTTGTAGAATCTTTGTTTTAAATACCCTATTTCATTTACTTTTCTTTTACTCGTAATCTAGCCTTAAATTTATGTTTGTTTATCGTTTGTTATTATTAATTAAGTCAAATATTTTATTATATGGTCTTTATTTAAATAATTCTTTGTATCTTAATTTAAATTTTTATCCTTAATCGTAAGTAAATGTTATTCATTCCATTTTAAAATATTTGATTTAAATTGCATTTGATAAGATAACGTTTACAGAACTTATGCGACGGAGAGTACATATCATACTTGATTTGAAATTCGAAATATTTTTCTTAACTAAAATACTTTTCCCTTTATCTTTATAATACATGTTTATATTTTATTTAATTTTCAAAAATAATCTTCTCTCATTAAAATAAATTTCATCTTTTTTCTTTATAGATTAAACTTTTTTCAAGCACTTAAAATTAGAAAAATAAAAAGTAAAAAAATATATTATTATACTTTAAGCTCAGTGAAGATGTTCTAAAAAATAATTTTTAAAATTTCTTTTGAAAAACTAGCTAAATTGAGAAAGTGACGAATATTTTTCAATGGAATTTCTTTGCACTCATTTCTTTGAAAATGCCTTTTTCACCTAAAGAAACATATTTTTTATCCTACACTATCAACACACGTCTGAACTCTAATAGTACAAAAATGAAGCCCACTTCTCATGTTACTTAGGATATATTGCCATTCCATTTCACTTAGTGCCAAAAGTTTATGAGAAATAACAGCTCTCTCTAAATATATAACGTAATATGACATTACATGCTCACGTGCTGTTATACCTTGTCATCTATCAAGAGGAGAGAGACCTCAGGGGGTACATGGAACGAACATCTAATTCAATTGGGTCGAAAATAAAAGCGTAACCCAGTGACTGGGATACCCGCAGTTACCACAATTTGCACGAAGTATGGTTTACTATACTCATAAGTTAAGAACATATTTCTCTCTGGGGGAATGTGTAAAAATTGCCTGAAAAAAGGGATGATATTTTAGCTCACTAGTTTTCAAAGTCAGATACAAGTACTTTTCAGGATAAAGTAGAAGCAAGGAATTTCATTTAGTATATTTAATATAAAAACATTCATTTAACGTAATTTCTGAGAAAGTCATATTTTTAATTAAAAGTTTTTAACCTGGATAAAGATGAAAAACAATACACTTAAGGTCGAGAATAAAAAGCACAATAAGAAAATGTTTGTGAATCACAATTTTGGATTATTTTTCCATGTGCTCTTACGTGACAACTTAGACCATGGGGGGACCGAAGTTTCACTATGAAGAAAATGTCAGTTGCAATCCGCTCCGAGGAGGAGAGATTCATAAGAAACACCCACGTATGGAACGTGTAATTTGATGCTCCACCTTTTGCCGAAGGAATGTCATTGTATATATATGTATGTCTTATCTATTCTATACAATATATACAGTACTGAATAAAACCCAACTTATGATAAGAATTGATTTTGTCAGTTAATATTAGATTAATGCAATGAGATACTGAATTTATATCAATAATAATGTTTTTATATTTGTTGTGTCGATGTTGCTAGAATGTTTATCATTAGAGTATCAATTTAAAATTTTGGCTCCTATCAAAATGTCACATAATACAGTAAAGAACTTATGATCTTTTCGTAATGTTGTATTTCCATAGATATCTATTATAATATTAATTATTCGAAATAATTAGAATATTAATAATACGCTCCGAAAAATAATTATTACTTATGTTGAAACACCTTATCATTTCGTCGCCCAATAAACATTTACTTCTCTTGGGCCATTTTCGTTGGTTTGAGTAAACTAATTATAAATATTTCTTATACTTAAACAGTATCTTATTTCCATGAATGAATAGTGAATAGACAAAATTGGACTTCCGCATGAAGTATAAATCCAACTTATAATACGTATATGTATTAAATTACCATTACCACTCCGTATATGTATTAAATTACCATTATAATACGTATATGTATTAAATTACCATTACCACTCATATTTAAAAAAATAAGTTAGATTTATTCACTAAGCGAAAACATTTATCAGTAATTTAAATTCTAATAACAATTTTAGTTTATTAGTTAACTTATTTCTTATCTTTTTTTACGATATTCCTTACGGTATTAAAGTACTAATCTTATAATTAACATAATATCCCATTCACTTGAAACATAATTATCCAAATATACGATTCTTGTACATTTACCCTCTTCAATGAAATCCTAGTTTGCTTTCATGAAATCTTTATAGTTGCATCGTAGCAAAGAATAAATTAACGATGCAATGTCAAAATTTATTTCAATTTTCATGACATTCTATTTCCAATAAATTTATTGCAACTTGAAAGGATGATTAAATAAATATTTTGGAGTTTCCTTTTGGGTAAGAAATAAAAACAAATTCAGATTTAATGGAAAAATTGATTGCTTTCGATATTACAGGTGGTTAGAAAAAATTATCTGCATAAAAAGTTAAGGCATTGAATATAAAAAGAAGAAACATCGGTAGAAAATTTCAGCTTATCATAGAAAATTGAAAATTTTAAGAGTTTAAATACAAGGGGATTACAAAATAACGACCAAGTTTTAAAATAACATAATTAAAAAACTATTAATTGCTCTCATCAGTGCTCATGGGAGGGAGAGGAAACATGTGTTATATTTTTATATCTACCGTTTTGCTTTACCGCATGCGTCATCATATAAGCGTGAACACATTTCCTTGTTCAATCTGGCAAGAAACACTTCATTTCTGTATCACATGGTCTCAAAATAGGAACAGACCACTGAATGATGTTTTGTGTTTTTATAATACTCAAAATCTTCCATCGTTTGTTTTAAGAGCTGGAAATATTCACTTGTTTCGCCAGTTCAAGAACGTAATATAAAAGAATGAAGGATCAAGTTCTTCACACGTTATAGTGGATAGAATCTGAAACAATTTTGTACATAGCCCAACGAAATTAATACATCATGCGAGTCATAAACTGAATATTCGATAATCGACTATTTGGAAGATAATGCATAAAACAGAACCGCATGCAGAACTGAGTAAGAATATCGGCAATGATATATTCTAGCGTCTTTGGAGAAAATTGGACCAACATATAGATGTCGGTCGTATAGAGAAATAAAAATGTTTAGAACATTTGTTGCTCTTAGAAAACAAACCTGAAGAGTTTCCTTTTTCTGTGATGGATTGTTCATATTTATATTCATATAATAATTATTTTAATTATAGTAAATTTAAAACTAATTATTATTTTGTAATCTACTGTGCAGTTTTATACAGATCAATATGATTACAATTTAATAACTAAATACAATTTCACACATTCAGAGGACTCGAGACTCATAACTGGTATCCACGCAAGCAGAAAAACATGCATCGTACCAATATAACTTACCAATGAAACAAACTAGAACCTTACAACTTTTATTATATAATATTAATTAGCTACATAAGAGGCTATTGTTTTAGGTGGGGTGTTTTGGCGTAACAGACCACTTTTCAATTTTTAATCGTTTTTTTTATTTCAATTACATTTAGGTTTAAAATATTCAGTGCAACAATTTATCGTTTGCTTTAATATTAATTACTTGTAGCGTATATCATTGTACATTTCAATAATTTATAGTTTACTTAAATTCTAATACTTAATAGAGCAATACATTTTTTAAGAAAAGTTAGTACATTGGGTATCTAAATCTGTTCTTTGGAAAACTTTGCACAGAATTTTTTTTTCAAGTTGCAGTTTCCTTTAGCTTTTTAGCTTTACCTTTCAAGATGTGAGTCTGTGAAATTTTAATTATTTTACATCGTTTTTTTTATATTTACGTTAATTTTTATATTTTCATATAATTTTGAAATAATCTCTAGAAGAATGAAGATATATCAATTGGACAATTTTTAAAAATTACAAAAATCAATATATTTCTGTGATCAGGATTTTGAAGTACAACATTGATCAAAATTTATATAAGTATTATAATTTAAGCAGAAAAAAGCTAAGCATACTTTGTTAAAAATTAGAGGGAAAATTGTTTAACAATATTACTAAGAAAGTTATGAAATTTTAAGGTAAAATCCAGTTAAAAAATTCATATAAATTTTTTTATAGGAATTCATATTTTATTTGAACAAACTAAAAATTTTGGTAAATATGAAGCTAAAGTTGAAAATAAAGAAATAATAAAAATGAACAAATAAAAAGTAAAACAAATAAGGTTTCAGTTTTTATCGATAACTCTGGAAGTTTTGATAGTATTGTTAAACGTTTGGCCCCAAAATGTTCAGAAATTATGGGGCTCTACGTATGTTTTTTAAATTAAAAATTTTGAAGTTTAAAGATCCTGAAACCTATTAACCATTATCTATCAAAGTTTCGTACGAGGCACGGAAAAGTTATATTGTCTTTGATGTAATACATTATATTAAAAACTACAAATTACAGCATTTTTATTGAAATATTCATAATCTAAAAAGAAGTTACATAAGAATATTTTAGTTCAAAAGTATCTTTCGATAATTCTTTTTTTTTTCCGAATTTTATTCTTACAGTATTTATTTCAGTTGTTTTATAATATAATTTAAAAAAAAACAACAATGAGATCTTAGATTTGATTAATGCTTTTTAATTACTATATTCTTATACCAACTTAATTTAGGAAAGTAATCAAACCTAAAAATCTTAATTTTTGCGTGTTTTCCAGTAATACGACTATATTTAATATAAAGAGGAAGAAATTCATATATTGCATTATCTTTCATGTACGAGTAAATAATATTTATTCCGAATTATTGATTATTTCAAAATATCTTTTCAACGTTATGGTAATTTCTCAAATTTCTTCTATCATGACTGAACACTGCCTAAAATATTATTTGGAGGAGAAAAAGCTTTAATTACAGAGTTTACTTTTTGTTTTCGAATTGAATTCACAAAATAAGATTCATAGACTTAATACATAAAAATTAAATGGTAAAAATTTCAGAAATGAAAATTTATTTGATTAGCATTGTTGTTGATTTTTCACTTACAAATTTGTATGCTTATCTACAGTGTCTAACATGAAGTATTCCCCTGCATTTAATTTAATTACATAACAATTGTATACTTAATCTAATTCAACAGCTAAATAACATAATACACCATATTTAACTACATAATTATTCGACTACATAGTACACACAGACATTTATTGCATTTTAGTAAGTACATAGAATTTCTCGTGTGCTTATCTCAAATGCAATAGATACCTACGAAATGAATGTGTCATTTATTGATGCATGGTTGAAACTATTCTACCATTTGACATAGTTAGATGATAAGAAAATAAAATATGAAATAAGCTTTTCTAATTTCATTTTAAAATAAGCCAAGTTTTTTTTTCCTATTAAATTCTCAAAAAAATATAATTATTCAAAATGAATATGAATTAGAGTAAAATAAATGTACTTCCGAGATTTAGGTTCCCCGAAAATAATTACTATCAAGCAAAGGAAATAGTCTTCTTATTGCAAAAGAAGTTTTATTTTCACAAGCAAAACATTCTAAACAACAAAAACGTTGCCAATGTTAGCAACGAAAAAAAAAAGATTATTCTGCCATAAAAATAAATTGATCATAAAATTAAAAAAAAAAAATTCGCAAACGATAAATTACTAAAGTGGACAGTAATGTTCTGTTCGTAAGTTAAAATATAACGCCAATGATTAAATATTAAATTTAACTTATCTTAGCAATATAAATATATCTTCAAAAAACTAAATGTGATTATTATAATCATAGTGCATTAGATGTCAATCTTTCGAACCTAACATCATGTATATTCTTTATTTTATGCCCACACATTTTTGATGACGCCATTCTCCAAAAAGCACAACATATTAGTACATATTAATATACATATGCTAATTTACGGGCACATAAATTTCCTCATTATGATATGGGAAGAATTCAAAGATATTTAAATTCGATCAAAGGGGAAGTTTTCTCTATTTTCAACACAACGATGACTGAAGATACCGAATTTTGGTCTGAAAGTCCTCTAAATCAATTACCCACAAATCATGTACAAATACAATCTCTAGAGAAAGGATAGTGAAAAAGAGTCCACTATAAATCTATTATATTTTTCATAATGAAATGGATATGAACAAAAAAAGGTTGAGGGCTGCATGGGAATTAGTGTGTCTTCTTGGAAAATTTAAAGATCAAGAGATTTATTTTAGAACACTCTTTAATGAAAGTTAGCCAACATCTGCATATGAGAAAATGTCTTAGAAAAAATTTCAGCTAATTTCTTTTATGAAAGACCTTCTGTTACATAATCAGCATTTTTCTTTACCCTTAGTCTAAACAAATATTCACATACTTATACAATCAATAAGGAATAATGAGTTATACTAATTCTCTGGTTTTAAATAATTCCTCGATTGCCTTTTCTCTATTAAATTATACATAATTATTCACAGTATTTTTAAAAATAATACCCCATTATAGAAAAGATGATAAATATTTTTGTCATTATTTGAATATATATATATATTGTTATATATATATAGAGAGAGAGAGTTGTTTCTTATTTATTTTGTTGAAAATTTTTTAATGTATACCCTCGATAAAGAGATAAAAAACCATTTTGACAAGCGTAACGAATATAACTGATACATAGTTTATTTATGATTTTAAGAAATTATGTTTATAAATTAAAAAATGAAAGTATATATAAAAAAAGAAAATATATAACCTCAATAATTGCAAACTCATTACAAGAAACTATTTGTTAAAAAGTATTAAAATTTTTAATCATTTACTCTTGTATTGGGGATAATGAGATGTAAGCAAAATAGAATTGAACGAAAAAAAGAAGAGCAGACAGAGGATAATGACAAGTTTATAGATGTGTTAATTGGCGAGCGACAATGTAATTAATCGTTTGTATTGGAAGTGGTTAATAGCAACTCCTGGTTAGAGTAATAGGAGTTTAACCTGTTATAAGGAAGAAGTGTTTGAATCAAAGCGATTAAGATAGTAAGATAAAATTTTATTTTATTTTCAATATAAACTAGGATTAACTGAATTTGGAGGGATTCGAGAGAGTGATCTTGCATATTCTGAGTTGATAGTCAATAAACTGTGTTGTTCTTTTCCTGATGTATATTAATTTAGATTTTTGAACTTATTGAATATTCACTTAGGCATTAAGATATCTTAGGAATTTAATAAATGAAAACAGACACCACAGCTTTATTGTTTTCATACAGTAGAAACATCAGAAATGTTTTGCTTTGTAACATATCGAAAAAGGTATTAATGAAGATGGTATGTTAATGATATTAAGGTATTTGCTTTTTATTCAAAATAACTGCAGTTCTGTTTAAAAAGTCAAATCAAGAAAAGAAAATTGTTTTATGTAATTATTATTTTAGTTTGAATACTACAAAAATTACATAAATGAGTATCACAAGATATAAAACGAAAAGAAGAGTACTTATTGGTTAATAGTTTTCGGAATATAATTACGTTATATTCAAAATGGTGTAACGTACTGAATTATTTAATATTTGTTTCTCTAAAAAAGCATTTCAAGTATTATTACAATGTACCATATATATAAATACGAATATTTATTTTTATTATTCTAAAAAGGTTATTCTTTCAATTAAATTTAAATTATATATTACTTTATCAATAACTCTCTTTAATTTACAATTTTAAAATTAAATCACAGTTCATTAATTGCTGAAATCAATCTTATACATCATTCTATAAGTGTATGTAACATATTTCGCTTATAATTAGGTAAAATATTTGATAAAAATTAAAGATATGTAAAGGAGACATGCTGTTCAAAAAAATTTAGAGCCTTAAGAAAACGTGTAGGTTCCAACATATACACACATATATGTAATTTTTTTAATTTAGTTTACTTAGAATTGTATAAAATATTTTATTTCTTACTGATTAAAATTCAGCAAATTTTGAAGAATAAAATAATTTTACAAAAAATTTTATCAGTAAAAGCAAAGGTTTTCCCGAACACTTTTCAATCAAATTGATCCTAAGATGGAAAAATTGATAAATGTTACGTTTCTCCAAAGATTAAGTAAAGTTCTACAAGCCTACGTATTTTCCGAAAAGTAAACGAGGTTCTTTATTTATATAAACATATGTTATTTGAAGCTTTGAGTTCGAAATTTAATTTAGTTTCGAATTTCTTTACTTCGCTACGATCATATTACTCGATACTCCTACAGACTGAACGTGTTTCTTCTAGCTTTGATAGAATTTAGCAAATAATTTCTGGCAGTGAATGCTGTTAGATTATTTGGTAGAGCTAATCTTTACCTACAGTAAGGACATATAGAATGTCCGTTTTTTTTATTTACTATTTCTCATAAACCACATTTTTTTTATTTGCATTAAATACAACAAGCATTTATATATATATATATATATATATATATATATACATACTTTGTGTTGTGCTACTATTACAAGAATAAATAATTCTATAATTCAAAATACCGGTATATGTTTGTATTTTTCGTTTTAGAAATAAAAAAATAAATAACAGAACTCCCAGTTAGCTAGGACTTAATTATAACTCCCAGTGTTTTTAATTCGTTGCATTCCTTTAGGAAGACAATTTCTTATACAAACAAACAACATGTATTTTAAAATTATTTCGTACAACTACCAAAACACTAGCTTTAACATCCAAATTTCACTACATTAAGTTGGTTTTTTTAAAGTGTTCGATACATTTCCCATGCATTATAGTATGGGATCTATAGTCACATTCAAAACTGTTGTTTTAGAAATGTTTTTCAAGATAATAAGTAAATTAAAGCTCAAAAAGTAAATGAATTTTAGTATTTCAAAATTATACTCTGGTTGGTATCGGTTTTGAAAGTGAAAATATTTTGCATTATGAAAGATATTTGATAGTAAACCCTTCTCTAATTTCCTCTTTAGTAAAAAAGAATTTGATTTTTTTTTCAATTTACTAGTAAACTTAATATAATTCTTAATTGACAAAGGAAATTCTTTATTGAAAAGGAAATTTGTTCAAAAAGTTTCAATAAGTTATCGTTGTTATTCACCCAGATAATTAGTATGATCACCAACATATATAATTGCCTCAAAACCTTTAGATACTCTCATAGAATCGAATGCTACTTTTTTAATCAACTTAGTTTATTAATGAAACACAGAAATTAATTTAGATGTTCAATTAACTCGAGGGAATTGATTCGGAAAAGAATGTATTTTAATTTTGTTCAATTCAAATGAAATTCAAATTTTGTTCTCATATATTACAACCACATTACAAGTTTTTGTAGAAAAATATTTTATTTTTTTAAATTTTAAACGAAATGAATGAGTTATAATTTTGCATAATTTGAAGAGAAAACTCAATGATTTCCACTTATATATTTCTAAAACAATTCTCTGAAATATTTGCAAATGCTACTTAAACTTTTCATTGTATCCAAATGATTCTATTACATTTAATATACAAAAACATTTGTTTTATGTAATTATATTTATAAATACAACTGTTATATAAATGCATCTCTACCTTTCCTTAAAAGGTTTGTGGTTATAAAATTAGTATTTAAATGGTTTTATTAGCATTAATAACATTTTCAACTAACAACTTTCGTAACACGGTTTGTTAAGTTTGCCATCTTTTGCGGAGACATTTTCTGTGTAAACACCAAAGTTTCATTACATTTGGACAGTATTTGCATAATTATCTTAATCATTTACATTTATTATTCTCATCTGCACTTATTATAACAAATACTTTGTTTTCTTAAGGATTCTTCAACATTTTTATCTTTTTTAAAAGTTCTTGTAAATTCAAAATAAAGCTTATATAAACTCAAACATAGAAATTGTAACTTAATATCTACTTTGTGTGGTTTCGCAGCATTGTCTTATTCAGGAAAAAAGTAAAATATATGTTTTAGAGTCATTTCATCTAAAGAAAATAAACATTTTTAACAAAATTAATTATTCTAGTAAAATGCCTTAACATGCATTTAATTTAATTAATTATGCTTTAAAAGATATCTTATTTGTTTAAGAACTTAATTTAATAAACTTCAACTGTCTCAAAATAAAACTTAAATAACATTCTAACTATTTTAATTATTTAATTTTTTTCCTCAATCTTTTATCGTTCTCGGTTCTTGCTTTTAAATGAAAAAAATAAAACAAAAATATTCTTTTTATTGAAAAATTGGGAGAGCTATAAGTGAAATACTACCTGTATTGCAATATCTTACATTAAATATCACATTCAATATTTTAATGATAAATTAAATATTTTAACACAAAATAGCTCAGAACATTTCGTGTATTCAAAAGTAGAAAGAGAGAAAGAGATTTCAAACATCATTAATTCTAAAGAGTTTCTTACATAATATTATAGAACGAAATCAAGTTTTTATATTTAAGTATTTATTTGTCACTTAAGTTGTCCATTTAATAACCAATGTAAGCAAAAAATATATAACACAAAATCTTTTTTAGTATAGGAAATTATCATCTAAATAAGGATCGGTGGTTGAATGTGATTTGTTACTATCAAGAGATAGAAAAAACAAGCACAATAAAGTTTCTGAACTAGAAAAACCATCTTTTCAAGCAAATATTCTTAATAGGCTTTGAAACAATTTACAAAAATATTATAGATAAAAAAAAAATCAGAATACGTTTTTATAAGTATTTCAATAATGTAGTCAATAATAAAAAAAAATTTAGTAAGCTAAAAATCTCAATTTTCTTTCCAAATACAGCACATTATTTCATCAATTTACGTTGAATAACAAATATATATAATAATTTCAACTTATTTTAGTAACTTTACAGATTGAATTTGATAAGCCTAAATTACTGATCTGAGTCGGAAAAAAGTATAGGTGTAATACTGACATTATTAAATAAATTCTGATAGAAATACAAAAAAAAAAATTAAATAATAAATTCTTTCCTACATATTTTCAAAAAAAACATTAAATAATAAATTCTTTCCTACATATTTACAAAGAATATATAGAACAAAATCGATACAGATATATATATATAAGGTAAGAGTTAAGGAAATAAATGATAAATAAGTATTACAATTAATAACTAAAGTTAATGAGGCAAATGATAAAACTAAGTAATTTAATTAATAAATAAAATATTAAACATTATTTATAAATTAAGTTGCTTTTCAGTTAATTAGAAATAAAAAAAATAAATATTTCGTAAATTTTCCAAAGATCTTGTTTTTGTATCATACGCAATAGGTTTATTTGATTACTCATCATCCGTAAGTTTTTTTTTTTTTTGCTTTACCCTTATCTTCTATCCTCACATAAATAATTTATATGAGGTTTTCTGGGAAACAGAGAGTAAATATTTTTCTCAATATTTTCCTTTTCCTCCTCAATATCTTATTAAGTTTCATTTCTGATTTCTGCAAGTCTACTTAATGTCTGCTCTGAGCAGAATAATAAATTTTTTATGTAGCTGTCTAACCTATTTTAAAAATGTGTGATGAGTTGCAAATTATTTAATCTAAAATATGAAATGCTTGGTTTACCTATTATAAAATGTATTCAGAGAATGTCAGCGCCAGTATGATAGTTATTATATCGAAAAGTAGAGGTATTTTACAACAAATGTTTACTTGTTCATTATTATATATATATATATATATATATATATATATATATATTCTGGTTCATACTTATTACTTAAAATGCTCAATTCAGATTATCACTTATTACTTAAAATACTTATTTTGGATTCATACTTATTATTCTTCACATATTTCTCTTCAATAAAAAAAAGTCAATGTACACTTTTCCTCAGAAATTGTATAAAATCTTTTTTTTCTTACTTCTTTGTTTCATTTTGTAGTCACTATAAATGTACGTCTATAAAGAAAACCAATGCTTACATATTACATCAATGAGTAGTTTACAGACTATAGTAAAAGTTTGGAATTATTTATTTGTAGTCATTATAAATTTACGTCTATAAAGAAAATCAATGCTAACTAGAATGTCACTAGAAAATCTGTAAAATAATAATTCGCTGGTTGAAAAATGTACATTAGCAAGTATTTTGTACCATTTTATGCAACAAATCGTAACATAGTACACGATTAACGTAATTTATAAAAATAAAATTAAATTATACTATGATACTAAGAGAGACAAATTTCCATTATCATTAACAAACAAATACTTTTACTTATTTATATCTTGTAACTTTATTCAATTAGTTAATATCCCAACGATTGGATCGTTTAACGTTTCTATTCGATTCATTACACAGGAAAAGAAAGTCGCAGACTATGTGCATGTTTTTTTTCAATTAGAGTAAAATATAGATACGTACATATGTTTATTGAAATATAATTAGATAGAATAAATGATAAGAAATGTAATAAAATTAGACAACAATGTATATGGGACGAAAATTTAATAATTTGAATTTTCGCACATTTTTCAATCGCTTTGTATAAATCATAAAAAATTATTTTATCCTGAATCAGAGAAAAATATTGATTCATTGTAGTATCATTGTAGTACATGATGTACTTCTTGATACAGATATCTCTCGAAACCCATTTTAACGAATCAAGTATTCAGTAAAGCAAAAGAATTTCCCAAACAATATGGTAATTGTTTCTGGTCGAAGAAATCCTGGAGAAAACTCTGGAAAAGATTGGACGTAAAATACCTCCTTTTCAACCGTTGTTTCTGAAGTACTATTTCCGTCGAATGTTTTAAAAGTGGCTTCTCTCTGAAAATCAACCGACTTGCTGAATATTCAGGTTTAAATTACTCTACTGAAACAAGTGAAGAAGATATTCAGAACGAAACTGATGTAAAATGTAAAGTGAAAAAAATATGAAAATGTTTGTTGAAGGAACACGAAATTTAGAACTGTAAATGCTTTTGCAATTATTCGTTTTGAAGAGAGGAGTAATTTGGAATAAATTAAAACTTTTATTGTCTTATTATTCACTTTGTAGTGTACCTAAAGTAGACTATTTAAGTTTTGATATATTTTTACTAAATATTTTTATTTCTAGATTTATCGCAATAGAAAAACAGTTGTTTAAGAAAGAATTCATGCATTAGTATTTTAAATAATTATCAATAGATAATTTATTATATATATAGCAGTGTGAACGCGAAAACTTAATAATTATCTAGCACTCAAATTATTTTTTTTCAAAACTTCAGACATTAGAACTTTTTCTTCATAATATAAATATCAGTATTCTATTTCCTTTTATTATTTTCCTATGATGCTTTCATATATTTTTTACTTTTTTATGTTTTAACTAACAATTAGCACATAAAGGTTTTCGCCAAATAATATACAATTGAATTGCTCACAAAGAGTAGACATAAGTTTGCCATGATAAGTTATATTGTACAATGATAATTTCCTATTATGAAAATTGAAATAAATCTACGTGACGATCCAGAACGTTTTTCTGTTTCAAATTGTATCCTGTGCTGGAAATACAATTTCGAATTTTGTCCAATATTTCAACTTGTGTTGGAAATAGCAAATTTAAATAATTTTAGGAACTCATCGTAAAATACATTTTTAATGCATGAATTTATTTAAATGGAACGATAATTTATATTGTGTAAGCTCCTAGCACTGAATTAATTTACATAGGAAATCAAATTACAAAATTAATTTAAATGGGATTTTCATGGATTCCTACGCCAAAAATAAAATTATGATCGTAGATATCACACATGCAAAACATCTACTTTTAACCTATTTAATGACATTGAACATATAAATACCTATTATTACTCTCTAAGTAAAAGGAATCAACGATGATAAACAATTTACATGTTAAGATATTTATTGTTTCCATTGATGAGATGATATAGCTTAATTTGTAAATTATTTAAACCATTATGTATCATTAATGGACGCGCCCAACATGAATGGGTTTCTTTAAGGTATAAATTAAATTTCTGAAACATCAAGTTTGTTTACCCTATAATAAAAAAAATATTTTCTATTCTAATGCTCAAATAAAAAACTTTCTAATGAAAGGACAACAAAATTCAAAATGGAAAATAATTTGAAAATACATTTTTTCTTCTAACAAGACTGATTTCACGAACGGTATCACACACAGAGATTATCACTATGATTACTCAAAACATCCCCTACGGAAGATATTAAGAATCATGGTGTCATTTCTTTAAAGAAAACTTACAATATTTCCAATAGCTTCTAAAAGCTTCTACTGGTTTCCATATGGATATGATGACTCGTATATGCAACACTTCTTACCAAATTCCTAATTTAGTGGGTTTTTTTTTTTCAAATGAACATAAATTTTTATTTATCTATATTGTTTGCATAAAAAAATTAATGTTTGTTTGAATATAAATATTGCATGATTTTACATCCAAATTTAACTTTCTATCAAAAATATTAAATTTTAAAGAAATCTGGATACAGCTTAATACTTGAAATTTAACAATAAAAGTTAAAAGTCTGAAAAGAAAGACAGTAAAAAACAAGAGGAAAGCTAATTTTTTAAGAAGTAATTTTATCTAATTTCAAACACAATTAAATTTTTCGATAATTCGAAGGAAATTTTTTTAAGAAAAATTTGCTTACACATGATTTTTCTAATTTGTAAATCGTGTGTAATGATTTATCTAAAATCTGTTTAGACATGATTTATTTAAAATGTTTAGATAAATTACAATCCCTTAAATGTAAAAAGCGTTACAATGGAAAACTTAAAATATTTTTAAATATCGAACTTAATATATTTAAATTTTAACTGTTCGATAGAATTGAATGTAAATAAAAATTAAAATGCGATAATACTTCATAAGCATGAGTATTGATCTATATACAATTAGAAACAATTTTGAAATTTAAATAAAATACAAATGTTGGGTGAATTGCGTAGAAAAAAAAAGAAAACATTAAACTGAAAATATAGATTCAAAAAAACTCTTATATATATATATATATATATATATATATATATAAAAGCTGAAATAAATTGAATACACAAGAAAACAAAACATGCTTATTCAGATTGGGGACTAAATTGTGGGGTTAAACATGTTCTATGGTACCAACCCTCTCCCAGTGCATTTTGTTGGGTAAAACTTGGATTACTCCAAAACTTAAATTGTAATAAATTAAGCAAAAAGAACAAGAAGAGGCAAGATACCCCAATTACAAAAATTTAAAATCAACTTTTTTAATTAAACATTTGCTGAAGATTTAAAACTTTAAAGCAAAATCAAAACTAAATCCAAGCTTGTAAGAAAAAGGAAGTCTATTCAAAACAGACGTAAAAGCCAAATCAAAAGATACTATGACATATATAAGTGATTAAGATTTACAGTGCAAAAGATTTAAGGAATCTTTGAAATTAAGAAGTACAAAATGTTACACTGTTGCTGAATATGATGTGAATACCAATAACAATTAATTAAGTGAAACATAAAGTTTCAAAAATTAGAATATTTAATATTATCTCAAAGTCAAAACAGTCAGATTGAAGTAAGATCTTAACGAACACAAACCTAAAATTTAGTTTTTTAAAGGTTTTTTGAATAATGTTAATAAAATATGTGTTTTTAAATGTAAATTTTGTAACATGTCAGCAAATTATATATATATATATATATATATATATATATATATATATATATATATATATACTGTGTTTTGATTTTATAAAAGAAGTTATCGAATGAAAAGTGCAATTAGTCACCTAAATTTTAAACATAATTTAAAATAAAAATTAAAATAATCTGAATTTGTCCCAGAATATCTTAATAAATAGATTTCCTATGAAATATACAGTAAAATTTATGAAACAAAACACGTGCTTACATTTTAATATTAAAAGTGACTATTTCCATATATTAAAGTCTCTCTATTATTTCCGTTTATGGTCATTATTAAGCTGATATAGACAATCACAAAATTACCCTGTCAAATGATGAGAAAGCCATTCGCAAAGGATAATAATTTATTTTATGCGGATCATCGAATAATCACTATTTAACCTGTAACCTATTTTATATGAGGTAAATACTTCCAAACACATTTGTGATAAACGATTAAATAAAATTAAAATAGTTCTTATCAAACCTACCGGGTTAAAGGTTTAAGACGAATTAAATATCAAGATTTAAGTGACTGACTTTTCGCACATCTGTTGTAGAGTCACTCAAAAGAATCCTTAATCAACGCACACCTCTTACGAATATTTCATTTGATGCATTCAACTTATTATCTTCCAAATTAGTATTAAAAGTTTCACAGTTTGTTTAATCATTTCTTCAGTCCTTTTCATTACTCTTCACTAAATCTAATCCATTCTACATAAGTCAAATTTCATTCACTAGGAGAAATTTTGATTTCGAGTAACATCACAGAAAAGAACCCATAGGTGTTAATCGAAAGAAAAATCGCATTAGAACCTACGTCATAGTATGGCATTATGTTCTCAATAAATACAACTTTTGTATTTAAGGTGGCATTACACCTCCAAACCACAGTTTTTGGTCAAGATATGGATTTCTTACTTTTATTTTCATATTCCCTGTAGTCTTTAACCTTACAAACTTTTTTTTAAAAATTCTTTATATCTTATTTAGAAGCTGAATTACGGTTGTTTTAATATTACATGATCTTGAAATTTCTGTGACCAGAAAATGACATAGAAAAAACTATTTTTGAGATTTTATATTGGGTAGAAGTTTTTTCTGCTGCATTTAAGTATAAATTACAATGACTTTTAAAGAATTTTGCATATTCAGAACTCAAACAACCATAGCTATATTATCAAAATCATGCTTTAAACCCTAGATAAGGTTATATTCAGAATTATCAAATCTACAAAATGTCACTATATTTAATTTCTTATGAGTTTCCATGTTTTGTTGAAAGTCTTAATTTTTCCTTATATTTGTTTAAAATGGCCTCTTTTTACAGTAAAAATATACACTAACCAAATTTTATTTAAGTATTTTCTAATTTTGAATCCCCATAAAATATGCATTTGTTGGTAAATCCAACGTTATTTCAAAAAATTTCTTCGCAAGTGCACCATTACTCTAATTTTAAGCAGTGAAATTATTTTTTTACAGTGACAAAAGGAAATATATGCAAACATATTTTGAACACAGTTTTTGTAACGTAATTATTGTCTAATCAAACATAATAGCCTATATTCTCATTCTAATAGTATTCATTCACTGCGTTTTTAAAGAAATTGACAGAAAGCTTAAATATTCAAAAGAAATATTTAAAAGTGGATTAACTTCCTAATGACCTCCTGTGTCGATAACAAATTGTTCCATCATCACTTACAAGCAAAAATTCTCTACTCTTCCATTCTACGGGATTCTTTCCGCTTCTCCTGCCTTGCCAGGTGTTGCCTTTCTCCGAATAACATAGACCTCGATACTTGTCAAGCTATTATCCTCTTAAGGGTACCTCATTACCATAAATAATGATGCACATTAACTTTGGACTCGCAACCCCTGATTTTGAAGTAATTACAGTTAGTGCGCAAAAATTTATGTTTCCAATAAGGCGTTGTCGTCTGGAAGTTTCAAATGAATAAATTAGAAATTGATAAATTGGGTTACGTATCGTCATCTTAAAGCAGATCTTTATCCAATGTAGATGTTTATACAAGTTAATGAGGGAAGTCAATTAAATTCTAAATTCATCATCAATATATCGGAGCTCTAATGTCTAATAACATCTGTAGAATTTTCACTGATCATATATTTGAAAGAAATGCATATGAAATACAAAGTCTTATGTAATATACAAACAAATCCAATAAGAAATACTTAATACAACATCCAATAAGAAATACTTAATACAACATCCAATAAGAAATACTTAATACAACATTCAATAAGAAATACTTAATACAACATCCAATAAGATATAATTTAAAAATCCCCAAAAAGATTTATCTTATTTAGTTTTAATGACAAGGAAGTTTGATGAATAAACGTAGACATTATTATCAAAAATACACATTTAGTTCATAGAAATATTTCTGAAGGAATACACTTAGTTAATTTTTATTTTCTTTTAAAATTAAAAACTGTGTAGAACAGCATCGTATTCGAAAAAAAACCCCAAAAGTTGAAATCCTTCCATTCTTTCACAATTTCTCGCACACTTCAGAGAAATACAATGAGTAATGTAATGCGATACAAAAATGTGAACAATTTAGATGATGACCATGAGGGAGGTATATTTTAAATTAATAAGTTATACATTGATAAACTGCGAGATGTAATCATCAATTTTACGAAAGAAATTATTCAATACAGATACACGTTTATACAAGTTCAAAAAATTTATTAAGTTAGAAGAACAAATTATCAAAACACTTTATCTATAAACTATCATCTCGTATATAGAATCTTTATAACTTATTCAATGATATAAAGAAGCAACAAATAGTTGCAGTTCAACATAATGCATGTTAAATACGCAGTATGTTACTTCAAAAATAGGCTTATTTAATATATATATATATGTGTGTGTGTGTTTGTGTGTGTGTGTGTGTGTGTGTGTGTGTGTGTGTGTGTGTCTATGTGTGTCTTTGTCTGAGTGCAAACGAAAATTCAAAACATATGCAATTTGCATCCAAATTGGCATCATTTTGGGTTTTTTCGTGATGAAGCTTTTCGTGTCAAATGTTTAGCATGCCGATTGATAAGTAAGAACTAAATGCGTCACATATTAAGTTAGAGAAAAAATAAACTTGGAGTTTCTTGTGTACTGCGTCTATGCCAAAACTTCTTATCCATTAATAACTAAACAATATCACAGTTAAAGATATTTACATACTTATAAAAATTCATAGCAATTTACCGTTTAAAAACATACTAAGTTAAACTGCCTTTTTATAAGATAAAGAATTAATATTGAGTAGTACCAAGAATTATACTAGAGCCATTCAATATTTAAACAGACAAACAGCTTTACAGTAAAAATAGTTAGTTAAGTTAATGCAACATTTAATTTAATTTTCCACATAATCCTCCCCAATTTTTCTGCATTTGTCTCTTCCTTTTGTGATTCTTCTTATCCCCTCAGCGAATAATTCTTTAGATTGATGTCGATGCCAGTTTTGTATTTTTTTTTTCTTTATCTCTTCGTTGTCGTTGATCTCAATGCAACGCAAAGCTTTTTTCATCGGACCAAACAGATACACCTAAGAAGAAGCAAGGTATGGCTGAACGAAGGATGAAGTAAAAGGTCCCAAACCACTTTGCAAACAGTTTCCAACTTCAATAGGGCCATATGAGGTCGATCGTTGTTTTGCAGAAGAAGCATGCTTTTCCTCTGGAATCTCTAACATTTCCTTTTCCACGCGGACTTGACTTTCTTCTCAATCATTTCAAAGTAGTATATGTTACTGATAATGCATTGCCTCTTCAAATAATAACACGAAATCGGACCAACAGTGATCGGCTTGTCGATGACAACTTTTAAAGTTTTCTTTCAGAGCGTAAGAGTTCGCGTTATTCTGTCAAATAATGCTGAATTCTTTGTTTATCCGAGAGAATAATTCTGACGGTTTTACACGGAATGAAAGCAAAAACCAGACCACAGAGTGCTGTTTTTCAAAAGTATTTTCTTCGAGAGGACACACCATCGTAATTAAGACTTCAAAGGTTTATGTAGACATAAAACGAAAAGCTGAATAACACTGTTTGAAAGATTATCGACTAACAGTTACGTATGTTTCAATGGCCTGCATTAAGAGTTTTCTTCACTAACATTGCTTGTCTTTTTAAATATTAAACGACTCTTGTAGATATGGATGAGCAAAATTTGAAATAAAAAGAATGTACCACAATTAAAACTTTTAATTTTATTACAAACATTCCTAAGAAAAATACACACTTTAAGTGTAAATAACTGATTAAAGTATAAAATTAATTATTTTGGATTATCATTCTAATTTTAAAGTCAGAAAGGAGAAAAAGTTATTGCTTCATTTAACTGTCATATGTAATTTAGTGTCACTGAGAATGATGCTCTCTTTTGAAAATCATAAAGTGATCAAATTATAAAATATTACGCTGCCGTTATCTCAAAATATTGAAGTGAATGGGTTTTTTTTATTCGTTAAGAAGTAATGCAATTTACTAGTATATTAAGATTTTTTTTTCAGAATAACTCACATTATTCATTTTAAGGATCCTTTTTTAAAGTGTAAAACTATTTACTCCAATCTTTTCACCAAAAAGTATACTCTTCTTTATAATGTATTTCTTTTATAGAAGAAATTCTCATTTTAAAATTCAGACAAATTTACATTAGTAATGTTTATACGTATATAATATTTAATCTTTCAATATTATTCTTACAACAGCAGCTTGAAAGCCATAAAGATTTAAAAATGTGAGCAAATATGATGTAGAAAGCCTTATGTTTATAGCCATATCCATTTCTTGCTGGCTTTTGTTGAAGGTAAAGAACTCACAATATTCGAATTTCTTTTTAAATATGAAAAAATGCATGTTTTCTATGAGATATTCTTCCTTTTTAAAACTCTACTATACACTTATAAAGTACTAATATATATATATATATATATATATATATATATATATATATATATAGGATATACTCTCTTCTTATATAAATATTTACCTTGTTCTACTCCAAATGTTATTGCAAGAGGTTTTGCAATCCGAAAGGATTGTGCAATTTACTATCATATATATATTGCTTTCGAAATTGTTCAGAGTTTATGTATAGTGTTGCATATGAGTATTTTTGTAATACGCATTGCATTATGTTTGACTTTCTCTGTTCAAAAGTAAACATTTTGAAGACTTAACTTTTCTGTTAGATTCTTCTACCGTTCACAAAAGAATTAGATTTCCACTTTGAAATTTTTCTGAAATCTATATTTGCATTGAAGTAATTTAATTATTATAGATAATGCAATACACTCCATATTATATCAAAGGACTCCATAATTACAGGCACAACACAGAAATGTAATGATAATAAATAAAATAACAATTAACTCTTAAGAACAGGTTTACTTTTCATTGTAATATGAAGATTTCCATAAAATTATATATCAAATTGTCATATTTCTTAAAGTTGGAAAACTTTTACTGTTTTAATGTAAGCTAAGTGAAACCATTAAAATAAGAAAAATATTGGCGAAAATTGTAACAAATATATTATTTTAAATTTTTACTCATAAATTCCTGAAAATTTAAATTAGGACATAGTTTTGTGAAAAATAGTAAATAAGTCCACGTTAAATGTACTTGGATTATTTCTTGAAACTTAATTTCTTTTCACTTTCGTTAAAATAAATTGTAAGAATGTATACTATTGTAAAAAAAAGACTCAGTCACGCAATGCTGAAGTATGAAAACTTATATTTAGATTATAAATAAGAAAATGCGTGCAAACCCTTGTTTATGATAACAAACGTGTTATTTTGTGAAGGAAGTAAATTTCGAAAAGTATACGAAGCG
>BMAW01007623.1:57653-70210 GCA_019974015.1 Nephila pilipes | reverse complement strand
ATATATAATGTAATAAGAAATTAAGATATATAATGTAATAAGAAATTTTCGTAGTACTTTAACAATTTTTTTCTAACATTTGATAATATTTGAAGGATCCATAATTTAGCGTCTCTTCTATTGATGAGGAATTGTAGCTTATTTCTTATGTAGTGTGTTGTATTATCATTAAACTCATCTTGATTTTAGTTTGATAAAATAACAGTTCAGCGATTCAAAGCTTTCTAAGTATATTTTATGAAATAAAGTGGTTGTCGTGTGCTCATAAAGCTAGAATAACATAAGCAGCTTTAATTTAATTAGCTTCAATTATCTTATAGATCGTAATGAGTCAGGTATTGACACAGATCTTTCTGATTTAACTAAAAGAATTACAAACTCCCAGCTTTAGAAGAATAACAAAAGTAAGCTTTAGTTTGATGTAAATTATATCATAGTAATTAACTAAACTAGAAAGGAAATGTGCATGCTGCACTCGAGAATTTGAAAAACTACCATTAATATGGACTTGACAGATTCCAAATTAAAATTTCGTCAGCTACTATTGTAAATGGCGATATTTTCAATATAAATTTAAGTGTGAATCTAACACCAATTGTTCCTCCCATCAACATCCATACTCACCATTGATTTAAACCTGGAAATGGCATTTAATTTACGCTCTTTACATATCTGCATAATCAACAGATCTTTTGGAGAGATTATAATCTCTATAGAAAAAAACTGAATCATTTTAAATGAAACAACCAAAATAAATCGGAAACTCTTAACCCAACAAGTTAACTACGCATATTACACAAATTTATATAAAATGTTAAAACATTTTTAATAACCACGAATAATTTAGCACACCTCATAATGGACATTTTCATCTTGAAAATGTTACAAAATGTTAAATTAATTTCAGTTTGACAAATGGGTTATGGATTATGGACTCTTGCGAATGAAGAATTTTTACCTAACAATTTAGACAAATTCAGAAAAAATTTCTGGCCAATACGGTATCCCAGTGTTAAACCATCCGCCTAATCGTCAGATCTTCAGCCATGTGACTTTTATCTGTTTCCTAAGGTGAATTAATAAAGCGTTAAAATTGAGCGAGAGAAAGCGGCACAGGTCCTGAAGGAGCTGACAGAAGACTTTCAGCACTTTTTGGAACAATGGAAGATTCACATGGATCGTTGTAGGGATAGAGGAGGAATATATAGTGATGATGATAATAAGTGTACATATATATATATATATATATGTGTGTGTATGTATGTGTGTGTGTGTTTTAAAGTGTCAGTCTCGTTATTTAATAGTCACACTTAGTAAATATTATACATTCTTAGTGCTATATGAAAAAAATTCAGAATTTTTCCAAATACCACTTCATCTTGAAACGTCTAGAAAGAACCCTGTTTCGATTATATGACAACAGGGGATAAGAAATGTTTGACCTAAGTTGAAAAACAAAGGCTTTCGATTACAGGACCTCAGAGAGATACTAGATTATGCAAAATAACTCATCCGGTTTCATAATTCCATATTTTCATAAATAAGCGATGCAGAGATATGCGTAAATCGTGAATGCAAAGAGAAAATATAGAAGATTTTTTTACATGTGCTATACAATTTCCTTCAGAGGGAGAGAGAGTTACACGTATAATATTAATTCCTACCAAACACGTTGCAAACTGTCAGTGGTAATTAAATTTAATGCAGCAGAAATTCGTTATTTAAGTTCAAATAAATTTGTGGTTAATGATGGCGCCTACACTTCATCTTTTATAAACACAAAAAGAAAGAAATCGCATGGCACCATATCAGGTGACTTAAATAGCCAGCTGCGCAATCCTCAAGTTATCTGGCCCATTGTGCTCGGGAAGTAGCTTCACGAAGACCATCTATTGTTCCCGATATAAAACTTCGGCAGAATTTTTTTCATGTATTACTTATCAATATGCGTTCCTTATTTTTGAAACCATGGAATTTTGCAATCATATGAATCATTTTGAATACCGTATATTCTAAAGCCAAATAACAATAAAAGCATACGTTTGTAGAAACATCTATGATATGCATTTGAAATAAAATTTTGAAATGCTTTTTTCCCAAACATTTATCGCTAGTGATTAATTACTTAAATTTTAGACATATTGTATTAAATACTGTATCCAAAAAAATTCTACATTAATTCTAACATTGATTTTAAAAAATGATTCGAATCAAATACAATGACCACTTGATTCACAGCAGCTATTATCTTTGCAACAATAGAATTATTAGAGTTTATATCAAATTAGCTAATTTAATTCCATGTAACATTTCAAATATACATTAATTTCTTAAATTGAGAACAAAACTCTACTCAAATATTTAATTAAACTCTTAAAAAACTCTCAGAATTAAGTCATTAAACATTTGTTTTTATCATTCAATGGAAAAAAAAAATTCTTTCTCTTTCTCTCTCTCTACTACAACTACACTACTTCCTATTTACACCCTCATTAACAGATAACGATCGTTTCTTACAGCAGTTCCTGAGAAACTTCACAGGTTGCAGAGACCAGTTAAGAGATACTTAAGACGTTCATAAAAACTCGATTTCTTCGAGGAATCAATCCTGCATGACCACCGGAACCAGTCATATAAATCTGAAGACTAATAATCCTTACACGTTCTTAATAATCATTAAGTAGCAGTCGTACAACTCAACTTGGTGTCTTGGCTACTGTAACGGTAGAACAAAAAAATGGGGAAAAAAGGTTTCATAGCATGAAGGGCCAAAAATGGGTTTGGAGATGAAGGAAATAAAAGGAGTGTAGCAAATCTGTATACTTCCTTCCACAGTTCCTTTTACTACAGAACTTTCCTACCAATAGAAGTCCTTGAGGTTCTCGATCTTACGCGAAATTGAGTAACCAGTGGGTTGGAAGAAGAAAAAACAAATTGGCCATGTTTGTAAGAGGAAGCCTAAAATAAGAATCTATTAGTTTTGTTGGTTGGTAAGTTTAAGTTTCAATCCGAGGAAAGACAAATAAGAACAGAAGATTATATATTAAATATCATTTGATATAAATGAATATTTATCTTTAGTTTAATTTATGACACAAAGTTATTTTCGTTGTAACTCTTTTAATTTAGTATATGCGATATGCAGTTTTAATATTTTCTGACACAATTCTTTTTCCTGAAAAAGCAAGAAAACATTTGGTACTCTGATACGTTATGCTTCAACAACATACCCACGAGCTCATCTTTTGCGCTAAATTTCCAGTGAAGTCTCCTTAAGTGTAGGATCTAAAATAAAACAGTTATTCTCGATAACAGATATACTGTTATTTTTTACTATGGATCTTTATCTGTCATATTCGTTATTTATTTTAAGCGGCGATTGACTATGTAATTTCGAACTGTGTGTAGTTGTTGAAGCTAATATTGAAATAAGATTTTGCACATATCGAATTTTCACTTTACCATATAATAGGAATTTTAGAATTAACTCAATTTAATGCAATATATTTTAATAATACACACAATGTTTGTCAAAATCACAGAGCTTGAAACATAACGTTAGCGAACTTAACAACATTAACATCATACTATTGTGACAACTTCACAAACTAAATGCTATTTTTATATTACATTCTGTCACTATATAAATATAGTAAAAGGTAAAGCTAAAACATTTTGTAACATCTAAACTGCAAATAATATATAGTTGATGTGTATGTAATACAATTAGGCTTCCTCATTGTATTTATTAATTTTAAAAATACACGTAATATTAAGTCTACCGGAAAGCTCTGTCCATTTTTGAAAGGAAAGAAAATAATACATTTTTTATACATTTAATAATATTTATTGTATGATATATTTTTTTCGTTACTTATGAACTCTTGTCAGCGTGATGGTAATTTGTAAATACCATTATTGACAAATTCTTTGAAATTAGAGGTGAAGAGCTCATGTAGTGCTAAGTAGAAATATGCTTAAGCTTTGAATTTTTTCTATTAAAAAATTGTGCAGGGGGATAAACAAGTGATAATTAGAAGGTGTTGAGTCTTAGGAGTATGGTGGATGCGACAGAAATTCCAAACCTAGCTCTAGGACTGTTTGACGAATCACCAAAGCAGCATGTGGTTTGGTATTATCATGATACTATAGTTCATATTGAACATCGTTGGCCTCTTTTCTTTCAATGCTTTATTTAAATCATCCATTTGCTGACAGTTTGTCCCCAAATTGAGCTTTTTGACAGGTTTCAAAAGCTCGAAATTGATTGATTCTGGGTCATCCCACCATATGCACAGCGTTTTCTTACTCAGGCTGAATCTCGATTTAGAAGTAGAATGGACAGATAGTCAATTTTCCAAATATGTTCTTTTCCTTTCGATGAATTCGGAAATAATCTAATTTTCACATCACCAGTTAATATTCATTCCAAAATGAGTTTGTTTTCGTTCCCAGTAAACGGAGATGTGCATATGATGATTCGATTACGCAAATTTTTCTCACTTAACTCACGAGGCACCCATCTGGAATGCTTATAGAACAATTCTAGTGACGATGGAAATTACATTGCACAGTAAATATCACTTAAAGTATGAAAAATTGAATTATTTCTATCACTTTTAAATTGGACAGGACTTTCCGGTTGACCTTATATAATCACTGTTTGGTGAAACTGAAAATTGCATCGCAGCATAAATGAAAAAAAAACCTAATTATATCAGGTCATTGAAAAGAGTATTAACTTGGTAAACAAGAAAATTGTCTTAGTAAACATTTTTAAAAACAAGGAGAAAATTATTGATATTTATAATTTTTTATTTAAAGATTATTTTTGTTACCTTTTGTAGAACTTAGCAGGCTACCCTCAGAAAAAAACTTTTACTCATATTTTTTGGAGGTAAAAAGACAATTAAATCATCATCAAAACAATTTTAGATCAAATTCTTAGTTTTGGTGCTTTCATGTTACAAAACAAAAAAATGTTCAGAATCATAGTTAGAAAAATTTTAAATGTTTAATATTTTCTTAATAATCCATTTATAGATTCTTATATGCTTAGGAACATTTCGAAGTATTTGCAAGCTTCGGAGGGAAAATATAATAACACAGATATTGTATTGATTTTCGCTTATCAAGTATGCACTTTATTGCATTTTAATAAAATCTGGATTAAAAGAAAAAAATAAAAATACTGCAATTTATTCAAAATTCAAGATTCAGATTCAAATTGCTGTAATTAAATGAAAAATAATCCAAAATAAAGAATAAAATTGTAAAAGTGTTCTATGCAAGATTTTGCAAAGAACAGATTTAGTCATGGAAGGTGTGTTTTTTTTTATAATTATTATTAAATTACTCAATTAAATATAAGAATTAAAGTAAACGATGAAATATTGAGAAATGGTCAATAGTAAACTTTTCGGATATTAAAATTAATTTAAATGATAAATTATTAAAATGATTATATTTAAGCTAAATGTAATTAAAAACAAAATAAACAATAAATTATTAAATCGAATATTATATGAGCTACATGTAATTAAAATTAAACTAAACTAGAAATTATTAAATTGAATATATTTTAGCTAAATGTGATTAAAATTAAAGCAAACAATAAATTATTAAATTGAATATTATATCAGCTACGTGTAATTTAAATTATAGCAAAATATAAATTATTAAATTGTATATATTTAAGCTAATTGTAATTAAAATTGAAGGAAACGATCAAAAATTGAAAAGTGGTCTGGTACGCGAAAAATGATTCACCTAAAACAATAGCCCCTTGGTAGGCTAGTAAAAAAGACATTCTAATTCTATCTGCTATACTTCATTTCATACTACTTTCATATATATACTTCATTTCACAGGCATAAATTTAAAATATTAATGTTTAAAAATAAACTTTATATATGCCTTTCTACAAAATAATTCAAATATTTTGCAAAGTTTCCGTTTACATATAATATTAAATCTTACTTTAATAATTTATTATTCACATGAAATTAGGAAATCTTTTTTGGCAATAAATTTTATGTAGTTTATATACAAGAATATCTGTAATAAATATTTCAATATACTAAATATATGAAAACAATTATAACAAAAATACTTGTAATTTTTTGCGATTTGAAACATTTTCAAAAAAGTACATAAAAGTAACTTCAAAGAATTAAGCAATCAAACTTCAGTGAAATGTAACTTCAATTCATTCAATATTTAGTTTTTAAAAAGAATGTTAAGATAAAAAGACATACATTGGTCACTGGGATGGTTCCAAAAGTACTTCTATTTGAAGAGAAATGGCACCATTAAGGTAAATTTTGTTACCATTGGGTGCTGTCATCTGATAAAAGAAGCCAAGCCAAATTTGACATTAGTTTCCATTTGATAGTCATTTGCTGCTCAATCAAAATTTGACTGCAGTCGTGTAGAGTAGTCATCGTCAATAGTGAATAAGATTCATATTTATTTACCGGAAACAAGCAACAATTAAAACAATGAGTTGCTACTGGTGAATCTGCTCGAACGAAAGTGAGGACGATATCATCGGCCAGAAAAGTTATGGCAAATTTTCGGGTCGCGAAAGTAGTCATGATCACGAATACGAGAAACTGAAACTTCAACAGCCCTACGAGCTCCATCTCTTGGATTTTTTAGGAACTTTTAGAAGTATATATAGTATACGACCCTAGTGTATACTACATATACTTGGAGTAATACAGCAACTCTATCTCAAAATGAAATCGGGATCTCTGTAATGAAGTTGAAATAATGAAATCCGCATAGTAATTAGTACTATCTTCCCTCTTTAAGTTCTTAAAATAATTTTTGATTTTAAATTCAGATTTCAATTTGATATTATCCGAAACAGCATTTTTTGCGAATAATAAAACCAGTCAATACAACTAAGCCATTTTTTCAAATTTTTCTCAATAAATTCATTTCTACCAAGTTTTACTTCTCTTACGCAAATACAGGAAAGATAAAAAACACAAACTTATCACTTTTAAGAACATAATTTATTTCGATTTGGAACGAGTCGAATATAAATAAAAAAGTCAAGTTCATATTGTCTTGACTCCAGTTTCCCTAATCCTCTGCCTGTTTGATAACTGTTGACCAGGTGATAAAAAGTTGTAATGAGAAAGGGCAGAATAAGCATAATATATTTAATAATAACAAACATATGTACTAAATGTAGTATGTAGATATTACAGCCGCTAGTGCTCGCATTACTTGCCTCTATAGGTCCCCTAAAAAGTTGTGATTCTAGCATAAACAATGAGTGGTTTGGGAAAATATATCACGTATTATTTAAAAACACTCAAACTCCTAAAAGAATGAACACTGAGTTACAGTTATTCGATTCCTTAACAAGTCCTCGAAAAAGGAAATCTTACAAGATCATAATTCGATATAAAAACCAACGTTTTTAAAAGCAACGTTTTTATATGGTGGCAAAGTTTATTAGAGAAAATTATTGAAATATTAGTTAATACTGTTAGTTATTTTATCTTTAAAATTTACTTAAAAAGAGACATTTGTGAGCGTATTAAAAAATTCATAATATAAAATCAAAACATGCATTTGAAAGTTTGTAAGTCATTCTATTAAAAAAAAAAAAATAGGAACCAGAATTCAGAAAAAATTATTGTGATAAGATATGGCTCCTAATATTGGAAACTTTCTTTCTTGCGAATGATTACTGACTAAAAGTCAGCAACCCTTACTATCTCGGAGATTGTAAAGGGGAGATAGTATCTCCCCTTTGTGAGTACAAAAGATTTACGATAACCTCATGCGGTGTGGGGAGTGCCCGGTGCTCCCAGAGGGGGAAAGAAATTTTTCCCTGAATCCTAAAAGCGCCTGGAGGAAAGAATATTTTGACTTATTAAAATTATTGAAATATTAGTTAAAACTTGTCGCAAACGAATAAATATTGCATTGTTAGGCGAGTACGAACGATTCCCAAAATTTCAAAACTCTAGCTTGATGGGAAGTTGATTAAATTAACGATCGAAAATTTGATGACACACACACACACACACACACACACCAAGTGAAATTCAGAAAAACGTTGTAAAAATGACAACAGCTGCAACAGAAAATCGTGTAAACAATGCTAGTCCCATCGTCAGGAAAAGTTATTCGACAAATTCCGCTTTGTGCTCTACTACAGCTTCTTCTTACTTTCCGTTTCAAAGTAATAAAATAGTCTGTCCGTTAACATTGAATTTAACTCTGAAACCGCCCATTGGTTACATTACTTGAACGGAGCGTTTAATCCTCAAGTACCTTATTTTATATTTAAATTATTTCCCTTTTAGATTCTTTAGTAAATTTATTGCATTTATTCAGTTAACTTTCAGATAAACAGGATAAAGTACGCTAACTTTAAATCAATAATTCTGGGGAGAAATTTGAATTTATCTTAAATTATAATACTTTATGTGTGTGTTGTATTCAAAACTAAAAATTTTAAAAACACTTTATGTTCAAAAGTTATTAAATCAATAATTTTACATGCTTTTTAAACCTAAACATGAAATTATTTCAGATATGTCGAAAATTTATCATTCGATTGGTAAATCAGTTACCAAACATTTAGCATGATTGGACAATTCATATATTGGAAATCAAGTAATGTTCGCTATTCAATTCGATTTCGTGAGGAAGTTAATAGCAAAGTCGAGCCTTTTACTTCTTGTATTACTTGTAATATTGATAAGCAACAATGATTTATAGAAATCTGACATAAAATGAAAAGAAATTTTGTATTTTTAAGACTTTATAAGATTTATGATATTGTAAGAGATTTTAGCGTTATATAAAAGCTTTGTTCGTAAATAAAACTCAAAACAAATTATTACTATTCAAATTTTAAATTTCATTAATATTTTAATGCATCTTATAATATTTTTTTAAATTTTAAATAGATTTATAATAACAAAATAGTTTAATAAAAATCAATTAATTAAATAACAAAACCACATTTAATTCTGTAATAAATGTATACAAGAAGTAAATTTTTAAAACAGGTTGTTTAAATTTTTATAAGAAATTTAAATACAGATATCAATTAAAACATTTATATCGTTAATAAATTAACATTCACCGCATTTTTTATTTATCCTATAAGAATACAATACGCTATAAATGTATCATTTTTTCTAATACTAGATTTTGAAGAAAAATTATTTAAAAACTTTTCAAGAAAAGAACTGAGGAATAAGAATACTAGATATTTAAAAAAAAATCTTAATCATAAGAAAATTTATGAAATTCATCCCGATATTAAGAAATATTCTTCTTTGAAACTGAAACAAGTAAGTCCTCTACTTAGTTGATAAAATACCTATCCATTCATTAGCGTAAAAGAAGATAGATCATACTATTTTATTATTATAATTTGGTATCATAATTCAAGTAATATTTTTAAAAAATTAAATGCTAATGAAACAAATAAATGTTTTAAATTTTAATGTTTTTTGATACCTTCTTTGAAATATTTTACAGGGAGGCATTTTTTATAATAACTATGCATTTCCTTTAAGATTTGACAAATGAAATGGGAGAAATAAATAAAAATATAATTCAATAAGTAAAAATTCTCATGCAATCATTTTAAACGTGAATTCTATTTTTAGCATGTTCGTAAGAACTGAAATCAATACCTCCTACGCGTTAATCAAACATTAAAAGAAATATGATAAGGAGTGATAATTAACTTCACGAAAGCACAAGGACTCTTTCATCAAAATGCATTTGAAAAATTTTATACAACATCCTTAGTTTGATTAATTACAAACTTTTTTCTTCCACAATGATGCCAAAAACGGGGGAGAAACACTATGTTACATCTTTTTATATCCGATTGTAAAGAAAATGATTAATAAATACGAATCTAATCAGAGATATCTAAAAAAAATAGTACAAGAGTTTAAAAATGACAAAAGGATACGGTCAGTGCTATAATATATTAACGTTTTAAGAAATGTTGAGTTCGTAGGCTTTTAATATAAGACAACAGCACTGATGAACTTGAATTGGAAATAAAATTCATTACATAAACTTTGTTTTTTCGGTTTTTTTTAATTGCCATCACATTTTGAATAAAAAAATATAAAGATATAAGTATTCTCTTTGAGATTTTAATTTGCTCTATACTTACATATAGCAATTAATGCTCTTATAAGTTATCATTCTTCAATGTTTTATTTTAAGCTTATTAAAGAAATAACAAGAGTCAAACTACTAAAAGAGAGATAAAACTGCTTTTACCTCCATATTCAAAAGTCATTTTTCATACTTAATCTGATTAAATAATATCTAATTAAAGATTTTTATGTGATGCTTGAACTAATTTATATTTCAAGGGAGGAAAAAATGAATATGCTACATCACTCATATTCTTTAGAATATAAAATTGTTAAAAGATTTGGGTAACATGCAAAAATTGTTTTCCTTAGCCTCTGGTTTTGAAGCAGTTACTTTTTGAAATTTGTATTTATTAGTTAATAATTGGTGTTAAATACTTAATATTAATTTCAGAATTCTGATAAGTTGGATTCATTTGATGGAAAGATTGACTTACCAAAACAACATGGCAGAAATATATCTGAAGAGCAACATAAGTGACATGCTTCGTGTACAATGTTTTTTTATATTTCAATAAATACGCCGGTGACATTAAAAGATGCTAGACGATAGACATTATGAGGTAGACAATTCTATTCTTCAACCAAAGAAGCTTTATTAAGAGCTAAATGTTTGAATGAATCTATACATATTTCCAAAAATCCTTATACAATATCACTTTTCCGAGATTGTATGTCTAGATGTCTAAAAGCTAACTGTAGGATTTTGTAGAGAATAAATGTCAGATAGAATAGATAGCGAAGTAGAGAATTAGATCATAAATAATAGATCGTTTTGAAGAGTAATCATAGAAAAGAAAATAATCGTACAAAATAATCATAAACATTAATCATAAAAAATATTCATAGAGATTAATAATAGAGATTAATCATAGAGAATCAAAGAGATTAGATCGTGTACTAGAAAAGATCATGTAGTTATTTTATTATCAAGTAGACTGTCATATAAACCTATTTCACTACAAAGAAATTCGAGGTTCAGAGAGATCTTTAAGCAACCTACAGTGCAGAAACTCTTATAGTTGAAATTATATTTTAATATAAAGAATCTTGTTTTATATTGCTAGAAAAACGTGTGGTCAAATTGTAATTGTAAGGTTAAAATTAAGTGAACAAATTATTAATTTAAATTATTAATATTTAGTGTCAAAAATAATATTTTTACGTCAGTTAATTGAAAAAAACTCCTCTAAAAAGAACACATCTTCAGATTTCCTAAAATTATTGCAAAATATTTTTTGATGAAGATTTAAAAGTGATCGAGAGAACATGTCGATGAAATTGAATTTTATCTGCATTAGATTTCTAATTCACTTAATGATCCTTATGTGATATCCAAACAGATTTAAACATTGCCAGTAGAATAGTGAGTTCTGAAGTGATAAAATTTAAGAAATATATATTTAGGAATGATAACCTCGATATATATATATATTAACGAATTCCTTCACATCAGTTATGCTGGTCAACTCTGAATTTTAGAAACACAAAAAATATCTCCAATTTATATTACTGATAGCGTAAAGTATCACGTGTACACAGTTGGTGAATAAAGATTCCATTCATTATCTTTATCTGCAAAACTAACCAAAATCTCTCCAAGTGAGTAGTTGTTAAAATACCTTTACTCACCACCTTGCGCATTCGTTTCTGCAAAGCACATGTGCTAACATCTGGTCGATTAGTTAATCCGTATAATTAACTGACGGCCATTATCCAAATGCTGCAATCCTTGGCACCTTGCCGACTCAGAAGATTTAGATAATATGAGGTTACGGTCGAGAAAGTGGAATCTCCATTTATTAAAAGGTATATCCAACCTCGTTTAATCTTTTAAGTACGCAAGGAGCTTCTAGAGAATGTGGAGATTTCACAATTATATAATTAAATCTACAAAGTCCCTTTGAAGTTGAAAAATGTGAATGCATAATTAATCAAACTCTGCGTATTAAGAACAGTAGTAAACGAAGTATGTAGAATTATTATTGTACGAAATATTCTCTTTGAAATTTTAGCATGATAATATTCACCTCGTAAATTATGTAAAGATGATATCATGAGAAACACAGTAGTCCACAATTAAGGGTTATTATTATTTTTTAATATGCCTAAATGTATTTTTTTTAAAATAAGAATGATTTTCTCAAACTATAACAGGATTTTGAATATGAATTTATTACCAAGATAATCATAATTATAAGTAATGTCAAGCCTATAAATTAGTAAGTACTTTTTGTACATTTAATTTTTTTTCTGTTATAAGGTGATGAAGATAAAGTTGTGAAAATTAAAATACTTTATAATGCAACAAGTATTCATTCCTTTTTTAAGAACTATTTGAATACAATTTACCCACGTTTAAACTAATATATTAGTGTATTTTCTATTATATATTTT
>BMAW01007623.1:0-42243 GCA_019974015.1 Nephila pilipes | reverse complement strand
GATAGTTACGTATTGCTCTCCAGTCAATGATGAAAATAAATAGTTTTGACTGCTTGATTTTATTTTGCTCCAAAAAAGGATAAATTTAGTACATAGTACTTTAAAATTTTCTTAAAATAAATCATGAAATATGTGTATGGGAAACGTTATTAAAATCTGTTATAAACTTTATCAATTATCAAATCCTTTTAACTTAAATCTGTATATAACAATCTTTTAATTTGTTCTTCATTCCATCATTGTTCGAATTTCAGGAATGAAATTATCCTCTATTCGAAAACGGTAAACTGAGCAATTTCAAAGGAGAACAAATTAAATATCGTCATTTGTGTTTATTTTTTACAAACTAAATGTTAATCGAGATAACACATCATTGTTTTTCATTATCAAGAAATCAGATAATTTACTTGATTCATAAGATTGTGCAGAGAAAAAAAAAAAAAAAAAAAAAAAAACAGCATAATCCTTTGTGAAAAAGAAAAGAAATGTCTTTCATGTAATCTTCTTATTTCATATTGTGTCTCCTTTCGTGGAAAGTATAATAATTCTTTCTTCTAAATCTTCTTTCAAAATTCAGTCCTATATGGATAAAACTAAGCATTTGCGATGGGAAAAAATGCATTATTTTGTTTTTAAGCTTCTTTTAAGAAAGGTTCTCAAATGCACGTGGCAGTTTCAAAAAAGTAAGGAAACAAATTAAATGATGTGCCATTATTTAGGTCTTCAACAAAAGGTCTTAAGCAAAAACTCAGCTTAGCATAAATGTATGGAAGAAACTTTACATGATATACATTTGTTTATGGGTGTAATAAATTAATTGTAACAAACTTTAATGTACTTACAAGATTATTTTGAAAATATTTTATTTTTAATAGTCACATTTTACAATTAGTTTCTAATATTGCTTTAAATTCAGTTTCTGCAAATGTTACAAAAATAATTTTGGTCTTGTCTTCTCTTTGTTAAATACAAATTTAATTTTAAATTTTTGTTAATTGTTTTAAATACTGATTAGGAAATTACTATCCGAGTGTAATTTTCTGCTTGCACAAGCCTTAGACTTATCTAAAATCCTTTAAATTAGCGAAATATTTAATGAAATTCACAAAATTAGTTAGCATTTAATATTTACGAACAATTAATTATTAAATAATTTGTAGAAATTTTCACTGATTATTGTTTATGAAAAGGATTCTTTCTTGAGCACTTATCGATATAGAAACGCGTCTTGTAGTTTTTAACCGAATCAGTAATTTAATAATCTGAAATATATATTAAAGATATTTTTAATTGTTGTTACATCTTCCAATATGAATCCCAACTCCAAATTTCTCGTTGGTGTTTTAAATAGAGATAAAACTCAATAATATGCTTCCAATAAAATTTTGAATACTCCAAAAACTCTATGGGATAAATAAGAGTCCAAAAATATAATTTCATTTACTGAGAAAATTTTTCTCAAATTCTTTATTTAGCGTTAAATCATTTGGCAAAACTTCCAAGCTTGAAACCAACCAAATTCTGTAATGTCTTTGGTAATTTTTGAAAACCGATATAATAATACACTCACAATAATATTATTTAGAATCAATTTTGCATAACTTTAAGAAAAATGTACATTTTTTGTTAGAATTTATGTTAATTGCCTTTACTTATTCAGAGTTAAATAACGCATCTATGATAAGCCGTTCACATTCTTTGTTTTGAATTCTTTAGGAACACTATAATAATCATACAACAACATCAATTTGGGAAATTTTATCAAATGTGTGAGATTTACTTAAAAAATACTAACCATGAGTGCAGAGCATTTAAATAATATTTTTGACATAACTATATGCTTAATTGTAATCAAACAAAAATAAATGGAAGTTAAGACGGAATAATAAATTATTCTGAATTATGATTTGAAGAAGAAACATTATTTATATTTTATCAAAATATTTAAAAAAATTTAAATATAATTTTATTTACTTTGTTATTAAAGAAGAGTATTACCCTCACTATTATAAATTCCCTTCACAACATTCGATATCATACTAAAAGAAGTCATATTTGTAATATCTAATATCAATATCCCAATAATTAATTATATTTACATTACTTTATACTCTAAAGTAATACTTAAAAGAATACAAATTTAGCCAGACAAATAACGCACAAAATGTTATACTTATACAAATTTCCAAGACTTATAGTAATGTAATCAGTGTAGAGAAGTTATTCACTAGAAATACTACGATTATTACTTATAAATAATTGTAAGTCAAATTATATTTATTAAGAAATGTTAAGGTAAAATTTTTGTCAAACAAATAATCTCCGACTCAATATGTATAAATTATTTGGAATAAAATATTTTTAAGCTGTTTCTGTAAGAACAAGCACCGTACCATACACAGCTGGAGAGCAAGCGATAAATTACTTGATGGTGCTTGATGGAAAGAATAAAGCGCGAGTTTCTTACACATCGGCATTTCCGGCGTCAATTTCAAGAGGCATAGCCTTTTTCTGTTTATTGTACGTTACCATACCTCCTGAAATCCAATCGTTCATAGATGTAAGGGAAATTCAAATTGATGGCACGGACTGTTCTAACGTTTTTACTGCTGTTGGCAAACCCAAAAAGTGCCTTTCCCCAACTAAGTATTAAAAAACAATATGATAAAAGATTTATGGTAAGGAGAAAAAGGAAATATAATTGAATTAATATAAAAATGTTAATAAGGATTTCCAAAAAAGTTGTTTTATTAGAAAACCTAAATCACATTTTAACGAGTCAACGACAAGAAACTTACAAACTGAAACTAGAACCCATTATTTTCAGAGATAACTTAAATATATTTTTAAAGCAATAAACAAAACTAGTAGAATAATATACAATTTCTAAACCTAAATTAAAACATTCTCTTTCAAAGTTAAAAAAAATGATTATTCAAGATTTTTCAAAAAAAATCTTATTTTTTATTCAATTTTCGGGTGCAAAATAATTATATTTTTGATAATATTATCTCTTAAAATGATATAAAAGCTAGCTTTGTTTATTGTTATCAGTGTGAGTTTGTGTCTAGAGAATTGAAGTTTAAAACGAATTTAAGATAGCGATATTGATATCAAAGTCTTTCCGAAACGTTTTTCAAGATTTGATTCTTGCACTGTCTTGCTCTTGCATGATGGTGCTATTTTGTTCTGGATCTTACTTTTATGCACTAGCATTTATCATTTATGCTATAGTAAATGGGAACTGGATGAAGGAATTGGAAACTAAACCGAAGAACCTAAATTTCCAACTTATTCACCGGAGCCAACTGATTTGATGTGGTATGAAATAATCAACATCAGCATAGCTCCACGACTTGAAAATAATCCTTTCGTTTACGCCTACATCAACAACCCTTTTTGCGGAGACGACTTTTCTCCAATGGATCCTCCTATTAAAAGATCATTTCCAAATGAACAGCTCTCTCCTTTTCGTGTACGTTTAAAATAATTAAATCATCCAATCCTATTCAAAATTCATTCAAGGCAATAAACCTCTTAAGTATTTGAAATCAAAATAATTGTATAGGACATCAAACAAGACTTTCAGTGACCTTAAAATAGTGAAATTCCTTCAATTTGACAACGATTATTTGAAAATGTTAAACCAATAATATCCATTTGCATGTGAATAAAGAAGAAAAGTTGATTTCGTTGCTCCTTCAAACATGTTTTTCAAGAAACTAAGAGCTATTTTGTATATGATACATAATCCTACCAAAGACTTAATAAGTTGGATATGACGATTTAATAAAAGCGGAAGTGGATCAATATACCTCATAGAAGATTGCTCCTTAATGTTATTGCATAGCTCAAAATACTCTTTACCAGTTATATTGATTATTACACCTCAGGAAAGGTTTTATAATTTAAAGTGACTATTATGCCTCAAAGAAGGCTTATCCCGACGATGTGACTATTATGCCTTAAAGAAGGTTCATCCCATTGAAGTTAGCATTACTCCTCAATGAAGTCTTTACCCATTCAAGTGACTGTTGCGCCTCAGAAAAGGCTTTACCCATTCAAGTGACTATTACGCCTCAAGGAAGGCTTTGCAAATTCAAGTGAATAATGCGCCTCAGAAAAGGCTTTATAATTTAAAGTGACTATTATGCCTCAAAGAAGGCTTATTACATTCAAGTGACTACTGCGCCTCAAGAAGGTTATTCCATTGAAGGGAATATTATGCCTCAAAGAAGGCTCATTTCATTGAAGCGGCTATTACGCTGCAAAGAAGGCTTTACGCCTCATACATGACAATACCAGAAAACGAGATTATAATGCCTCAAACAAAGTTTTCATCGGTGATGTGATTCTGAATTCCTGTTAAAAGTCTATTTAACCCCGAGTGTGGGACACTGTGCAGTTATGGATGGAGAAATATGATATATGACTACGGCTGAGAAGAGGAAGCTGCAGGAGAAACTGTGGAAGTGCGAACTGCTTGAGTGCCGAGAAGCTTCTGATGCAGCATTACTTCTTCAGGAAAATATATCCCAATAGTGAAGCGGATATTTCATTTCAATAGTGTATACCAATATAGTAGTGTAAATTCAAAATAGCGCCATTATTTATGCTTACAACAATAAAACGTTTAGGCTTTCATTTTAATGTCTGTTTTTCTCTTTGTTATTTCTTAATATTTTTATTTTTACTTAACACACATAAATTTTACACATACGCACACAACAATACGTATTTCCCATGGAAAGAAATCACTAGGGTACTTCAGGATTGTAAATCTCGTTCTCACCTTAAGAAAATAAGTCGGGGGGGATATGGAAATAAGGAAATTGAAAAATTAACTCATATTCGTCTTCATCACTTGATAGCTTTTCAAAATTGTGCGTTCAGTCATACATCTCAGAGTGAAGGACTTACTATACTGATTATTGAAATAAAAAAAATGTGTGTGTTTGGCTAGTTTTTATAGGCGCAAGACCATATGCTACTCCAAATATTTTCAGACTTATTAGAAATGACATGTAAGCTTGTCATGCAGATAATTACATTTAATATATATCTATGGTTTAGACTAAGGTGACGGAAGGAAGACAAAAGTTGGTACTGTATATTAATTAGGAGGAGGGACAGAAATCGGTAGAGATCACTAAGGCATACAGGGGTCAGAACATTCATGTTTATAAAAGATAATAAGCTTCATGGGAGGTTAAAGAGATCACTCGGGATCATAAATCGCTGGAAACCAACAAAAGAAAAAAAAGCAAATTTAATTGAAAAAAAGATAGCCTTAAAAATTTTCGGTCGTAAAATTTCGGAAAATTTCTACCGTGAATTTATCTACGATAGAAAGGACGACGTGTAAGAGAACTTGCGCTTATGCTTTCCATTACAGCGCCATCTAGTGATTCACCCCTTGATTTTCGCCTTTGTGAAAATTGCAGAAAATTGCTCGTTTAAATGTTTTCTAACACAACTAAAATTTTTGCCCCTGAATTTCGAAAAACCTTATATGCATAACAAAAGTTTTTAAAAACCAATACTTTTCTCAGTGCACCAATAGAGTAGTTAAATAACTAAGAAGTAATTTTCTTTCTCATCCAGTAAGAAGTAAAACTGAACCTGAATTAAAAATGCAATGGTTTATCATCTTCATAAATAAAAAATGAAGTTTTTTTTTTTCTCAATCCAGTTGAAAATTTTTGATTAAGGATTTAAATGTAGTTCTCGACCATAAGTTAAATTCGCACAATGCTTTAGTTTTTAGTCAAAAATATTCAGCTGAATTGAAAAAAAAAATCTTTTTTTTTTTGTTGAAGATGTTAAATTATTGCATGTTAAATTCAAATTTGTTTTATTCTTTAATTGGATAAAAAAAAAGAATTCTTTTTTTTTACTCTTTTACAGCATAGAAATGTTTTTTTTTTTTTAAAAAAAACAATTATGCATATTATTTTCCGCTTTTCCTCTCTTTATTTTAAAAACAAACTTTTTTTTAATAAAATAAAAGGTTTTTAATATTTGTAGTTTATAATTGAATTTTGTATTGCCATCTCAACTCGACGTGTGGGAAAGATCAAGTTTCTTATTGAAAAGTGGAGAAATATTTATTAAAAATTGTGTTAAATTGATACACATTGCAAAAAAAGTGTTAGTAAGAAAATTACGGTCATGGAGTCATTACTTCTGCAATAAATATAACCTTACTTATATATGTGCAAATTAAAGAAAATAAGAAAAAAATTCTCATGGAATCGATAGTCACATTCTCGACGTTGTAAATTAGTTTTTGTGCCAAGTTCTGAACTATAGGAACATGTTTTGTAATAAAAAAATATTCATTTATTAAAACAAATAAGCGAGATTATTATGGTTACACGCACTTTTATTTACCATACTATATCACCAAAAATTTTTAAAAAATATATTTCTTCAAAATACATCCATTTTTTTCTGTAACAGGTTAAATCAAAATCGGCTTAGCATTCTAATATAATTATAGGAAGTATATAATATGTTTTATACACGTAAAGATTCAGCAATTGAAATAGAAACGAGCAAAATAATAAACCTTCTGCTCTCTATGAAGTAGTAGGGCTTTTGGAAGACAGGATAAAATATTGAACAAGCATTTTCTTGTTAATTTTAATGTAGCTATAACTTTTATTCAATTATGAAGGAAATATCTTTTAAAGTGATATCGCCTAACTTCAAATCCTTTCGAGCTTTCAACTGTTGCTTGCTTGTTTCTCACAATTGTTCCCACCGCCATTAAAACATTACAATTTATTATAAATCACAAGATTTACCTTATTAAAAATACTTTTGAGGGAGATAAATGATAAGTAATCGTGTAATGTTTAATGAAATAAACATTCAAATAAACTTATATGCTAAAAACGGCTTACAAATTATTATATCATGGTCGTATGATAAGAAACTAAAATGATCGCTTACAGACATTAATAAATGTTATTCTGAAAAGCGAGTTGATGTCAGAATTTAATATAATTTCAAAAATATATATAATGTATGTGACATACTATTCTGAGAAATTCATGGTACAAAATATAGTTTTAGAAAAAATATTTCCACTCTTCATTCAAAAATACAAAAACAAATCTGACATAAAAAATAACACGGAAACTGGAATTATATTAAGGGCCAAAACGAGTATCGTAAAACCATTTTATTCTTCCAGGAAATATAGGTACCGAAAGGAAATTTCTGAAGCTAGAAAGATTTCCATTTGGATATTGATAATATTTTGATACACCGCTCTGCATAATAAATGTATATTTAGTATGAAACCCATCTTCTCTCGTTTTAAGCAAAATGTTCCTTAAAAAACAAATTTTATTTGGTAAAATCCTTTCAATTCACGTTTATACATTTGTTGAGCAGCTTTCAATCTATTTTTCCTTATATCTGAATTATCAATTGAACATACTTGATGTTATGTGACAAAGTATTATATTGAATGTATTCACAGTAAAGTATCATTCTCATATTGAATGTTACTTAGGAAATGTTTATAAAAAATTTTAACCGGTGGACTATGTAAAAGAATTTGCTGATTTCAGCTCATCCTCTTCAGTGGTCCTCATTTAGAAATCTTTAATATTTTTAATGTTATTCATCTTCTTTAATTTCTATAATTTTGTTTTATTTATAAAGTTATGTGTTCATATAATCGTCTTCTCTTAATATACAGATAAACTTATTGGTTTAATTTAAATATATGCATATATATCTGACATTTCTTCCACAATTTTGTAAATGGCACTTATCTCATTTCTCCATTTTGTAAGTGAATATTTAATAATTTATAATGAAATAAATTATTTCTTCTTATAGAAGTTGTATGTATGTCTGAAAAACATAGCATCAAAATTGAGCAAATTGTTTACTTCATTAGCTTGACCATCTAAAATATATAGCGATCCTTATTAGGTCCTCACGTTTATTGTAATGTAAAATTATTTATTGTTTGCATTCCAAATAGCAGTTACACTTCCTTTCACGTAATAAGCTATTGGAACATTTCCGAAATGATTTTTGATCAGAAAAGTGAGGAAAGTGTCAACTCATATAATACATATAAATAGGAGCAGAGGTGGAAAGAAAAAATACTATATTTCTAACTATTATGACGCCACCCTAGCCAATCCTTTTTGTTCATCGAGCAAAATAATTTTATAATTTTAGTGCAGGTGACCATTAAATTTCTCAGGTTTTCATTTAATGAGATATCTTTCAGAGAAAAATATACCTGCAACTGAAAAAGGGAAATATAGTAGGATGAATAAATATCCAATAATAATAAGTAGCAAAATGTGATGAAAGAATTTCGTGGAGCTTTCGATTATAGAAAATGAATGAAATGAAACATTTGGCTTTTCTTGAAAAGACAACACTGTTAAGATATTATAAAATCATTTGGAAGTTTTACTAGATGCAAAGAAGGTTTAAAACTGAGAAAAAAAACAAGTGTTAATTCCACAGCCTATTGCTACTGCAAATTACTACAGGAACATGTGTGTAAGTGGAATTGAAAAATTTGACTAGAATATACAAAAATATGTAGAAAAATAAGAGGCATGAAAAGTAATTTCCTATTTTTACCAATGCCATGGATGGGGCTCTAGCTAATGTTCAATTAATATACTGCATTGCTAATGAAACTAATGACATTATTAAATTTCGAAAGGGAAGTTTCAAGATTCAATTTGAGTTTATATTCTCTTTCTAGGCTGAAAAATAGTTGAAGACCATCGTACAGTGTGAACTCGCGGAAGCGAGTACCAGAAGATGTAAGAAAAAAAACCTGAAAGATTTTATTTAGAAAAATAATTAGATTGAAAACAAAGAAAATGTGCAGTTTGCAAAAACAATACGTGAAGTGTGATGTTGGATCTCATGTCAAATGCATTATTCCATGCCTTTAGTAAATCATTATGCTATATTTACACGTAATGTACCATGATCCCTAAATGAGGGGATTGATTTATAAATCAATAAAATTCATATTCTTATTTTCCATTTTTGTAAGTGTAACGGTCTGTGCTTGTTTGCAAGCAAAAACATAATTCTATATGAAACATTTTCTTAAAAAAAATCTGGTAGTTAATGAATTAATAAAAAAATTTAAACACTGTTATAATTAGTCATAAATTTCTTTGTCTATATGTTTCGAATTCTAATTTTAACAAATTGTCTTACTGTAATAATAATTAATTAATTGTATTTTTATTTATAATTACTTTTCTTATTCTTGTCCAATTAAAACTTGCATAGTAGTTAATTATTTATTTCAAAGATGTTATTTTAACAATAAACAATATATCAAAAGAAACAGCTTGATTTTGTAATAGTTAAAATGTTATGAGCTTAGATTTTAAAAAATAAGCTTATTTATTTTCATTAATTGTGACAATTTATCAACCGTGAGAAGCTAATAAAAATTAACAAGTTCTCAAATATTTAAACAAAATGTTGCTAAACGATATAAAATAAAAATCATAATTACGTAATCCAAACGTATAATTTATATATTAGCAAATTTTGATTAAATAAATTTTAGGTAGATAATTTAATGTTGAAATTTTAAAAAAAGTAATTTTAAAGAATTTCAATTGTAATTCTTTTTAAATGTTATTACATTCAATATATATTAATATTTAAAAAAAAAGAATTAAGTAATATTTAAAGTGAAAATATTTGAAATAAATAAGAAACTGTACCGTATTTTTTCTTAACTTTTATTTCTGTAAGACATCAATCATGTGTACGGGAAATATGAGTAATTATTAGAATTTTTGATTGATTACCGTTAATATTTTGTGTGTGTCATTTTAATTATTGAGCTAATCATAATGTGTTTGTGCTTTGAAAGGTGTAGTGTGATGTATTAATAAGCTTCTTTTTTAATTAAAATATTCTAATAAAGTAAATGTGAATACTTCAATCGTAATTGCCACTTAAAAACGTCAGTTTTCACTTTCCAGAACTCGATAAAATAAAATAAGTAACAAGTGTGAATGGAAACTATAATTTACTACCAATGCCTGGCCACATAATCATCAAATTGTTACGTATTGCTGATTGAGAATAATAGAAGGAAATATGTTTGCAATCTGAAGAACACAATATACGCTTCAATAAATAAAGATATAAATATGTTGTCTTCTTGTATGTTAGCGAGTTATTCGTATGTATCATTTAGTAGTTACAACGGTTAAACGTATATTAACGTTATGAAATGCAATTAAATTTGCGTTCCCAATATTAAGTCATATTTTCTAATTATATTTAGACTTATATATATTTACATCATAACGGTAAACATACTATTAACGCCATCACTAAATGAGATTACTAGTTATTATTTGTGAATGTAAGTCTTCACTTACTTCGCAATCGTATTAGGCAACTTATGATTTGTTTGAAATTCTTTTTGAAAAATCCATTTATCTCACACAAATGATTCATCCTACACGTGATTGTAAAATATCAGTTATTTGAAAGTCATAATTTTCTCTTTATGATTGTAATTATTTTCTGTTCTTTCAAAGCCGAGCATACAAATTTGTGTATCAATATGCAGTTTAGAGCTAATTTTTGAAGTTTTTACAATCAACATAAATTATTCCTATCAATCTAGTACACAAAATATAAACTTTAATCGTTACCAATATTTTAATACAAAAGAGAAGAATTTGTCAAAATATTTCTTACCAATTTTTTTATCATAACATGTGCTTATACTGACCACCAGGACTTACAAAAACACATTATGTATCATTTAGAAATGATATTAAATATTTTTCTTTATATATATATATTCAGAGAGAGTTCACACTGCTGAGTTCTGTTATGACGATGTTCAAAAAAACAAGAAAAGCTGAGAAAAATAAATAACTCTGGATGGAGACTATTTAGAGAAATGTTAAATATAATAAATAAAACTTAAGTTTTCTTCTCGATTATTTTAGTAGAAATTAAACCTTTATGATACCTCAAAATAATAATTAAAACTTTGCTATTATTTGGATTACTTCCATCTACCGTTTCCTAAAGGCTAATAAATCAATATTAATAGTTGTAATATACATTATTCATGTAAGGATATATTGGTATGCAGATTAAGTTTCATCCAAATGTCTCAGTTATTTATTAGTAATAATTAAAACGAGTGTTTGTATGTGTATGTGCCTGTGAGTGTACACTGGTGTGTGTTATAGTTTCTTAGAGAAATGTAGTTTTCTTTAAATTTTGTGGGACTCAGAAAAAATTTAAATCCCTGAAAAATTCACTAATTGATTGATTTTACAATTACTGATTTCATTGACTTATTGTTTAGCTTTGATTATATACATAGTATATATATATATATATATATATGTATAAATGCTTCTTTTCTAAAATACATAATTCTTAAATAAATAGCCGATAATTTAAAGATGAAATGTTATACAAAAGCTTAATGAATACAAGTACGATTAATTAGGAAATGAAATTATATTTGTAAATCAATAAATTGAATTTACAGGAAAATTAATTTTATTTTCTTAGAACTTAATTTGTTTCTCCGAGGAATGAATGACAAAAGATTGAGCTTGAATTTGAATCTAAATTGTAAGAAACCTCTAATACTTTTTAAAGAAAAATTGAAACTAATAACTGTATATCACGCTTAAATATTACTGAAGAAGGTATAACTCAAATATTTTTCCTTATAAAAACAAAAAGATTCATCCTTGATAAATAATGCGAAAATAAAATGGAATGTTTCAACCCTCTGACTAAAACCTAATGGCTCACGGATAAAATAACTGAATTTATTATTTATTATATGGGATACCAATGCATTTTTTATCACTTACAGAATCAACCTGACATCAGTAATGTGGATATCCAGTTGTTGCCTATCAATAAATTCCGAAAGCATGTTGCGTGAAATATGTTTCGACCTCTCGTATGAGACGATTATGAATACGTAAAATTGCGGTAGCTGGGTTGTGTCAGGAAAAATCATGCAGATGCTGATTTATTCTCCCAGAAACAGGTATTCACCTTATCTGGGATTGATCTCTGGAAACAGTGACGTCAAGGATGATGCAGCCATAGCAACGCATCTATAATGTAAAGAATGATTCGTGGGAAACAAAACAAGCCCTACTCTTTCATTGTGCGGGGACTAAAAATGACTTCATTAACTGCATTTCGATCTTTCAGAGATTTTTTGACTAGAAATGTTAATTTTAATACTTAAATATAAACCAAGAATTATGCATTGGGTAAAATTTCTATAATCTTGCATTTTCTGCAATAGCTCATTATGAATAAAATATAAAGCTTTAAAATTTTTGCGTAATATATTTTCCTTTCTTCAGTTTTTAATTGTATTAATTTTGCCGAGAGAAAATCAGTAATAAAACTGCTTAATAGAGTGCTTCGTTCTAATAGCATTTACAACAAAATCGAGATATCGAGAGTATTATTTCCAAAATAGTTTAAAAAAGCCCTATGAATAAAATCAACCCATATTTAGATATTTTATATTTATTACAAATATCTTTGAGAAGAAGATAGGCAAGAGAAGTTTTTAGTATTAATTGATAATTCTGTTCATCTCTTAATCAATGAGTCATTATAATAATGCAGAAATTTAAAAGAATATGATACAGATAATATATATATACACACACGCACACACACACACACACACACACACACATATATATATATATATAAGTATTATTTGTAAACAATAATGAAGCAAGAAAATAAAGTTTGGATCTTCCCATTTTTATTTTGACTGAATTTTTAGTTTATTTTATTCCCTTTTAAAAAGTTAAGGTGTTAAAAAATTTTAATTTTTTTTTGAATGAATATAACTATGTGAATTGAAAATTATTAAAAATTTGAATAATATTGAATTAAGATGTACAGCAATGTAGATGAACCGCATTATAATATATAATAGGTATGTTTCCATCCTATCTAGCTATTGTAAACCTGATTTTCAGAATATTTTACTTTCAATTATTTATATGAATTTTTTTGAAAATATTGAGAATCTTATATTAAAAATTTAAAAGGTAAAGCCTAATAAAGAGAAATAATGGTGCGTGTAATATTTTATAGAATTTGAGAAACAAATATGGTGGGGGTTTTAACATTTCGAAAGGTTTATTTTATTTTTGTATCAAATCGTAAATATGCAATTACGGGGAGGAGGGGATCGTACGATATATACTTTGCATTATTTCATAAATCAAGAAGGGATTTTAGTTAAAGAAATTTCTACCTTATATCGATATTAATAGAAGCATACTTTTCATCAACACTATTCTTAAATTACCATCGAAGAATTTTTGTTAATTTATCAAATATTTTGATTTTGTTCCTAATGTTATGTTATAAGCATTATCCTATTAAAAACTATGAAATTGTTCTTTTGCTTATAGAGTAATATCTTGGCTAATGACGATAATCTGTCTCTAAGCAAATCATGCTATCGTAGTTAACCAAAGCCATGGTCACCCGTGGCGTGAATTTCTACAAATATAATAATGGTAAACAATTTATTTTTTCGGGTACATTCGGCAAAGCATCGTAAGCCAAAGTCTTCATCGTTTCCAAAGACTTTTTTTGCTTACTCAAGTTTGCGTACACCAAGTACTTCGTTAACAAAGAAACCCCAATATTTTTTTCAGAATGTAATATTTTACACTCATTTCTTATCATTTAAATTGTTTCTTTTATTTCAAAACATCAATTTTTTCCTTATGGAATTAATTAAATTAAAAATTAATAATACTTAAATTTAAAAATTATATTATGAAATTTTTCACTAATTCACTGCTTGAAATCATTATGTTAATATTAAATATATTACCAAGATAAATAGACAATAGAATTTTCCCATATGCGTATCGATGTAAATATTTTAATGAAATATTTCTCGAATTTTATCCACACAAATTTGTTAAATGCAACCCCAAATGATTCCATATATCCTCAGAGAACGATTTGTTAGCAAAATAAATATTTACTGATTATGCTTGATATGTTAGAATTAGGATAACTTACATTTTGAATAAACATCTTTTTGCCCATCCCTTTTCTACCAAAATCTGCATAATATTTGTGGATTAATAAAATATATATTATATATTATTACAGCTTAAGAACTAACTTCAAAGTTTATTTAACCTTTGTTTATTTTAAAACAAAATCAATTCCATTTTTATTGTTTGATTAATGAAAGAATGCTGAGCATTGCTTAAGTAAATGAAATCATAGAAAAACAAAATGAAATTTTCAGTTATTTAGAATTAATATTGAATTAGAGTATATATCCACATTAAGTTAACTCTCTTAAGCTTTTGTTGTTATAATTATTTACTTGGAGACCCAATTCATTCATTAATTATAATTTACATTTCTATTACACTTATACTTATAAACTCATATTCCTTAACAATTTATGATTACTTGAAGTAAAATATTTACCTGCGAATAAATTAATAGTAATTAAAGGCAATTACATTAATTTAAAATACATATCAGTTTTGAAAGTTTTCACTTCTTTTTTTCAATTCATGGCATGTGTAATCTTTTTTAATAAATATTAGTTTACCTTTATCGCGAGTATTAAATCTCTTTTGTTTTTAATTTTGAGCATATATATATATATATATATATATATATATATATTTATATATATATATATGTGTGTGTGTGTGTGTGAGAGAGAGAGAGAGAGAGAGAATGTGAGTGAGTGAGTGAGTGTAAATATATATATACATAATAGCTACTTTTATAAATATTGCATTTAAAATATTTTGTACTACTGTTGTCGCACAATAAACTTTAACTTGAAAAGCAATGAATTGATTTTATATAATTACACGAGAGGGAGGCGGATACATCAACAATTGCAGCAGAAGACGCACGTCCACTCTGCCTGGTAATCAGGTACGAAGTGACAGAGTTTTGGATAATAAGGATTACTTATATCAAAAAATAAAATAAAGTGTTGTTTCTGAATTAGGATAGAAATTCATGATTACGCTAGTTTTTTTAATCCAACCATCCCCCATATCAAATTAATCTAAAACAATTTGAAAATGAAAGAATACAAACGAAAGGAAATAAAAATCTGCTTAGCTAACTTAAAATAATCCATCCAATTATTCATTTTCTAAGATTAAGATACTAACTCAGTTGTCAGAACTCTTACTGACATCATCCAACTTTTCTCTGCAAAATTTATATCTTCAAAATGGAATTGTTTACATGGATTATGTCGTCGCTTATTCTACTTGATTAAATTATGTTTAATTTTTTGGAATGTCGAATATAAAAGGTTATTATTCCTATTAATTCTATTTAAAAGAATAATACTATTAGACTGATAAAACATAATTAACAGTTACTTAAATTCTAAACTATTTTTAAGAAAAGTGTCTTCTCTTATAATTAAATGTAATTCTATAAAATAATCAAATGAGCTAAAAAATTTGCAGAAATATTTTTCTTGACGTCCTCTATTAGCCAAAAATTGAAAAAATAACAAATTCAAATAAAAAAAGACCTAAAATTATTCTAATAATTAATTATTTATGTAAGACAAACACATATTTTTTTGAATGAAAGCTTATAATTTTAAAATATGAATTTGAAAAGTTAATAGGATATTTCGCTTTGATGCAGAAAATGAAATACTTCTTATAATTATTTTAAAAAAAAATTGACACTAAGCTTTTATTACATTTTTTTCTATAATTAAAGATAATACTAATGATAGAAATATGTATGTTGCTATTTCAGAAAGGAAATTCATTAACATGAAAATAACAATTTTTTTATCTTATCATAAATATTTTATACGAGATCTTCAGCTATTATTGTTAATTTATACCAACAATTTTATCGCTATAGGTTATTTAATTATTTACTTGGTTTTCCGTATTTAAATATGATTTTCAATAAAAAAAACTATTTGCAGAATAGGGAACTTACTTAGTCAGGCAAGTTTAGGTCAGGAAAAATTAGGATAAATTAAATATCTAGAAATAACATTTAATAGTCTTTTGACGAAATTGAATTATTTAACTTTAGTAGTAAATTTTCATATAAAATATGGTTTAAATTTATGTAAGGGAAAATTTAATCAGTTGAAAATATTTTAAATTATTATGGATAATTATTGTAATTCATTTCAATGATATAATTTAAGAAATTCAGCAATTGTACAAAATTATTTTTGTTTTGAAAAGAAGATATATATCAACATCTCTAAATATGACGCATGGAATCAAAATTATTACATGTATTAAAGTCTTGTAAAAGATTTAATTTCATTAAAATTCACTACAAATTTGGAACAAATGTCATCATTGTTCCAAATTTGTAGTGAATTTTTCATTGTAGTGAATTATTCAATTTCCAAATTTATAGTGAATCATTGTTCCAACAAAATGTCATCAGTGTAATTCTATGTACCTAAATTTTTGTAAATAAAAAGTTATATGTGTGTTTTATTTATGGAAATTTACATTCATTTCTAATTGTGAGAGAGCATTAAAAAAAGGTAACAAATATTAATCCAAATAAAAAAAACTTATTTTTAATTACTTATCTATATTTCAGAGAATGAGAGAGAAGTATTGAGCATAGCATGTCCATTAAACAAATAAGTTCGAACTCCATTTTTCAACAAAACTATTCCAATAATTTGATGGAAAATAGCAATGGGAACTTATGATTTATCTCTATGATGGTTACACGCGCATGAAATCTGGCCGAAACACATAATCGAGGCACAAATGATATTTAGGAAAAAGAAAAAAACTTTGGTTACCAAGGCGTGATTTCAAAGCTGCAAATAAATGTTCTAATATGTCTTCGCTGACAATGAAAGTCCCATTTTCGAAATTGCACAGGAGAGAGAGCCAAAGTTTTCATTTTAGAAGGGATGATAGGAACAAATATTGATACTCATCGTGTAATGTTTTGGACAGTTCAAGGGATAAATTTATATCTATGAGAATATTCCATATTTACTTTTCTTATGCTTACAAATAATGTTTAAGGAAGTTTGTGACTTGTAACTATAATTTGATGAAAAAGCATATGAAAATTATATTTGTTTTTGTTTGCGAGAATCTTTGGTGTCAAGATGTTTTTACAATACAAGACAATATCTAAAAATTTCTGAAAATTGTGAATATAGTTTGATGACATAATATAAGAATACTCAAGAAAGTATAAGTACTGAAAATCTCACACTGAAAGACATTTGATTTTCTTTCAAGATTAAAATCGTGTAATTAAAATGCTCGATTTTTTGTCTGAATCATTTGATTACTCTTGTTGTATAGCCGTGTTGAAATTATTATCTCGATTCCAATTTCCCTGGCTGCAACTTGAGGAACGTAATCTGGTAAAGAAATTGAGATGATACAGAAGACACGAAAATTAAAGAGGTGTACCTTTTAGACGTCAGTGCATCCCACCACACCAACACTGTAAAGAAACTATTAGTGAAATAGTGGTTTGGACGTCATAACCACCCACTTCTTTTCTTGACATGACCCTTTCAGGTCATCCCCTTTTTACTTCTATGAGTCGTTTATAGGTAAGAAAAAGTTTTCGATCTCCACAAAGAGGTTGCATGCATATATTTTCTTATTTTCCTTACTACTAAATTGCGAGGCTAATAATAATTTCACTTCTGATCTTCAAATTGAATAGTTATGTAAGAGTTTCCTATCATTTTAATCTTTTTAAATCCTTTCTGGTTTTTGTACAATAACTGTGTTTTGTTTCAGCTCATATCTTAATTATAAATTTCTCATGTATTTTCCTTTCACATTTTGATAAATGATTTTGGTTTCAACATTTAAATGGTTCTTAATTTTATATTGAACAGCAAGATTATTAACGAAAACTTTTGATGGGAAGGGCTCTCACATCAACTCTATATCTTAAAATTAACTTTTAATTCCATAGCTCACTGGGAGCAAAGAGTATACTTATGTAGACACAGATTTCCGTATTCTTTTCGAAAGGAGGTATAATGGTTGAATATTTTACAGAAATAAATGTAAGAAAAATAATTTTATTGCAAGATTTTAATACATCTACATTATAGTGCCAAACATGTTTTCTTTTGCTAAGAGTCAAATATATTTTAATCATCAATATGAAACATATTGCAGTATATACAACATAGCCTAACGTGCACTCAACTTGATCTTAGTTATTCAGTTTTCAGTAGATTTTAGTAAATCATTCAGAAAATAGTTCTTTCATTTGAAACCCAGTAGATATAGGAAGGTTACTAAGATTCTTAGAAATTTTCATAGTTGAACATTGTTCATGTTCCTTCTTGCAATACTTTCGTTCAATTGATTTTCAAATTGACTTTTCATCAGCGCCATGGTTTTAACTCTTCCAGTGCTTCAGTTCTGCAGCCTTTACAAGTCCATTATGAACATCCAGACTAATTGTTTGTCCTAGAAGTTTCTAAATGTTCACCAGAATGGTCTTACTACTTCTGGCTTTGTATCTCGGAAGGCTCTAAATTTAACAGTTAGATTAAGTTCTGATATTGATATATCCAGTGATCTCGTCTCTATAACTGTGAATATCATCATCGTGCTCTGGGACACAATATAACTATCTCAAATTGCAGTCATAACTATTTTCTTTGATTCTGTTTTTAGGCAGTCAGACTGAAAACATTCTGGATACAATCAAAATGTTCACTTGTTGCTGGGGAGTTTTGCCATGCAACAGCTTCATGCTCAGTAGATGTTGGGTACCATCTTAAGGTGTGCCGGGAGATTTTGCGAGTTTTCAATTTCGATTACCACTGGCTCATCAGGTACCGATAAAAGCACACCTTTTCTGGAGGTAAGCTGGTTTACAGCCGCTTTCAAAGCGCCATTTGTGAGCGGCTGCCAAGCATCACCTCAACAGTCCAATATTTATAAATTTGATGCGTTTACAGCCTGGATAGAATGCTTCCATCTGTACTTGTTTCCCACTCGATTGTTCGCCCAATACCTTTTCTGTATATTACTTTCCCTGTAGCCCATCAATAACGCTATAATCCAGTGTTATTTTGGCTCAACAAAATAAATATTTCCATTCTATTCCATTTGAGGCTTTTCTCAAATATTCCATTCTCCCACTTAGAAATTGATGCCATAATATAGCCAAGTTAATTTAGGAAGGACAAATGTCTATATCATATTATTTCAGTATGTTTCATCGCAGACTTCTTCCTGGAATTCTTTCTCAACTTGGAAATTTTATATAAAAATATCGTAGCGTTTCTTTTGGCTTCTTTGTCCTCATTTGTCCTTCAAAATGCGGCTGATGTGTCTTAAAATTCAGAACAAAATAAATCATAGTTTGAAAGTAAAATTTTAGTGCTATATTATGTTTGTAATATTCTCATTTTGTGTGCATGTGATCAATTTTGTGTCTTAAAACTTGGATGTGTTTATAAACACATGAATTAAGCCATTTGCGTGGTGGGAAGTTGGGAGAGGGGTGCCAGCTCAGGTATCTTCCTCATCCTTGACAATTCAAGTGAGTTCGTCACCAGTTACTGTGTTGCTTCTAGTGCTACGTTAATAAAACTCAAACCAAACCAGTCACAAAACAAAATAAATTCATTTAAATGTTAAAAATTTATTTTATTAGAAATAAGTTAATTAAATTTTCAGTATACAGCAACCCTTGAAGTGCTTCAGCAATCTATATCGTCCCATCCTTCATCATTGCCTAGATGGAATCATTTGGGCTCGTAATTCTAGAAATCCCTATACTAACAACGATCCAAGTCTGTTGCAGTTTTTATGTGATATTAAAAATAATTATTTTGTTCTCCTGCAACTTACAAGGAAAAGTGTCTTGACAAAGTACAATTGATTTGATCAAAAGGCTTTTAAGAACAAAACTCTCATTTATTTCAGTGCTATCTAAATTTTATTAAAAATATTTTTCAACATATATAAAACATTCTATTGGTAAAACGTTTGCTCTGAAATTTTAAAAATAGTCTTAACTAATTGATTTTCATTTATAAAATACAATACTCAATCAAATTAAATATTCTCTTGTATACTTTTGTATTGTAAGGTATAAGTTATTTAGAAACACAAAATTTATGAAACTGTTATCTCACACAAAATTAAAAATATCTATTAATCAAAACATGGATTAAAATTATTTAGTCATTTAATTATTTTATTAAATTATTTCGCAGCTAATATCTCTTGAGAACATAAATGTTACACAGTTTGAAGTAAATGGTCATGCAAGTATATTTCTAAGTGTTTCGCAATAAATAATGCTCTAAGATATTGATAAAAATCTGAATTTACAGTTCAGTGAACCCAAATCCATATATGAAATTGAACGAAAACTCCTCAATTTACACTATTAGAAGAAATCCGGCCATCATATAATTAACCAACTGATGTTATACACCACCACAGATCATTGAGTAGTTGACATCATCAATGGCAATAAGGAGGGACTGTTGCTGACAGATTCATGTAATGGAACCTAATGATTAGGAGATTTGAGACCCACGCGCTGCAACGTCAAGACTGGCTCTATCTGTCTAATTTGGGTGAGAGGAGGCTTAGCTTCTATGATAACTATAGCTCTTCTTGTAGCTAATGTTTCTGTGCCGTTTATTCCCGGCCGCCCAAAATAAAATGGGGTTTACTTAGAATGGAAATTGCTTATACAGTTTACTTTTCTACAAATATTTGTTAATATACAGAACTATGAATGGATTTAAATGAAAAGAATTTGATTATTATTTTGGATTATGCAGATTTGTTTTAACTTTTAACTGATTTTAATTGTATTTTCGTAGAACTACTATACTTTTCATAGACATTATCTACCCTTACAAGTTAAGGACAAAGTATTTAATGAATATTTTACTGTTGCAAATGAATATCTATGGAATGTGTGTGTTGTATGAATTATTACATTGTTTGTAGACTATTTACTCCTGTTTTATTTCAAAATGTTTAAATGTTTCTTAGATAGTATATGATAATCTTTAACGTTACATATATTTTTCATAAATGTTTTGTTAAAAGCATTGAATTTTAGATATAACAAATAAGATATTTTTCCTACATTGTCTCAAATTAAAATTTTTATTAATTACTTATTATTACATATTCATTTAAAAAAGATTTTTCATTCTTATATAGCATTTTGTTGAATGACTGCTCCCTTTTGAGTCTCTTGTATCATTATTCTTATTGTTATTGTTCTTATTTCTATTTTCTTATACTTTCTAGGATGGCAGAAAATGATTAAAATGTTTTATAGCGATAAAAATGTATAAATAATATTTCTTTTTTCAGTATTAGTTAATTCATAACATTTTATTCAAAATTTGTTACGTTATAATATTTGATTTTGAATTATCTGGGAGGATTTACTAGTAGGTAATTTTTGATTCTTTGTAGGATGTGATACATGTTTTGTTTCTCTTTGATCATAACTGGTATTTTCAGTTTTCTTTATTCGTTTATTTCACATTTTCTTATATCTATGTCGTTAAAAGCTTCGTACTGTATTTAAAATGTGTTAAAGAATATAATTAAAATGTTTTCTTCTAGTTCTGTTGGCTGAGCTTAATATCAACCTTCAAATTTATATTCTTCACGTTTTCCACATTAGCGTTGGGAGAAATATTTAAAGAAGGAATAAGACTTAGAATTAAGTACAGTAATTTACCTTTTTAATTTTAGATAGTAAAATCTAAAATTTATAAGGAATTTCAAGTCTTGAAATGTTTAATAACTTTGCTGGGTCTCCTTATTTTGAAAAGGTTTGAGATTTATAAATCTAAACTTTGTCTTTCAACAATTTTGTTTTGAGAGTGTCTTTTTGATAGATAGTGAAAACATAATGTTCTATATTGATGCCTGATTCAGAAGGCAACAATTAGAAATGCTTTAACTTATTTCGATGGTAATTGCGCTGAGAATCTATCATTAGGTCCATCCTGTGATTTTCATTATATGGTTAGACTGAAGCCCCAGAAGAGATTTTTAGAATGTATTTTCTTGTGCAACAAATAAAGATTATAGAGAATATGTGGAATGACAGGAATCTATCAATTTTGTTTACAGTCAAATGAAAACTTTCCCTCCATTTCAAAATTTTTATTTTAAAATTGTTTTAGAGTAATGAAAAGGACAAAGGCAAAGATATAAAAATGGCAGATCAAAGAATATATTCAGTGTATCTTACCTTTCAAAGTTGTTTTTAAGAATTTGTTTTTAAATAAAGAAATGCACAGAAGTTACAGGACTGTTTTGCTAGATGGAGCTCTGAAACAAATAATTTTCATTTAGCTTGAAAATAAATGCAATCAAGTTTTGTTTGGAGAAAGTTTGTCAGAAAAGAAATGTGATGGTAGAATTTTCTGTTATTTATATTTAAGGAAATCTTTTATTTCTTTTGAAATAGTGGTTTCTACATCTTTTCTAACAAGTTAATATGGTATAAGAACACTTCATGCACTTTGTAAAACAAAATAAATTGTAGATTAAATTTAAGCTCTTAGCAATTATTTCTGTGTAAAAGAACATTAAGACAAACTTAATTATATACTGCCTATAATGGATTGATCATATTTAAATGTCGTGCAGAAGAAATACTGGGTTGACAATCTCCTGGAAAGCAAAGATTCTTTTCACTCTAAATTTCTTATCAGTTATGCTAAAAATTATTGAAATAAAGTGAAGTATCATTTTAGTTTTCATTAAAATTATTTTAATAAATTTTTAGTTTTGTCAAAGCAGTAAAGTGTTTTTAATTCATTTCTTAAATAAAGGATGTTGGCTTAATTTTTAAATCAGCGATATTCATTTGAGAATTTCTTATATAGAAACATCTGATGAACAAGAACAAAGCTCTTATGATGATATGCTCATATGTAAGAATTTGCCATTTGTAAGAACTTTGGTTTACAACTTCTCTTTGAAAAGTAAGATATTATTAATTATTCATTTTCTAGCATAACTTTAAAAATGCTTAAAAGTTGGCTTTTGAAGAGGTCAGCTCAAGGTACTATACAATAAATATGAATGTAGATTTCAAAATATTACTACCAAGCTTCATACTTCTTTATTCATCAAATTTTATTTTAAATTATATTTTGCTCTAATTCAATATGAGATCAAATAGTAGTTCTTATTTTGTAAGTGTCCCTTTAAAGAATTTGTTTCTTTGTCTTTAATCTTTAGAATTTTCTTTCCTATCCTGCACTTTATTGTTTCCTGGTATATAGCAAAGGGTATTAAAGAAAGATTGTACATTGAATACATTTAAAGATGCAACCCCAGTTATCAAATCTTCAATGTATTTGTTCTGAGTTTCAAGCCAATTGTTATCAGCATAGATGACGTTTACTTACAAATGCAAGAGACTTTTGTCTCATTTTGATCCAGAATAATAAAACAAATACATATTACTCAGTTATAAAATATTTCTTTAGTCATTTTAACCCACGTACCTATGATGATTATCAAATGACTATAAGATGCACCTTTATTATAAAATTTGATTTCAAACTGATAAATGTGTGCCATAGGAATAATCAATGTTTTTATATCTTTTCTCTAACTCAATAAAACAACACATCATTCTAAACAGTTCTATATTGTATTGACTGCACATCTAGCATTATGAAACTTTAAATTTTTACCTTTTAGTTGCCCTCGGGAAAAAGGGTAACAAACTTGAAAACTGGAAAATTTTTGTCCCAGCACAATATGCTGTTGGATCTAGGAAATTATATTAAATATTTTAAATTACCTACAAATGAAATTCACATTTAAAACATAATTATGTATTCATTAATTTGACTTAGCTAGTAGAAAATTATGTTTAGAAATCAATTAATATAATTAAATCCTTTTATAAAATTATTGACTGAAATATAAATTAATAATTTTAAACAAGAAAAGTTTTTAAATTAAAATAAAATTTCATGTTAAATTGAAAAGTTATTAGTTTCATTTTATTACTTTATTATCATATAACGGAGAATAAAAATGTAGTACATTTATCAACTAAATACCAATTACTACTTTCTAAATATTCAAAGCAAACCATTGAACTATTTCTGCTGAAAACGTTTAATAGAATGTTTTAAAGTATGCAATTTCAATTTCATTGTAGAATAGTAATTAACAAAGTTCTTCGAGGATTTATATGTAAATAAGTTCTCAACTAAACAGATTGAGGCTAAGATAGTAAACTATTACTTTAAATTATATTGTATTTAATTTCTGCTGAAAACGTGCTATAAGATACTTTGAATGATGTTTCAAACTATTCTGCAAGCTTCAACAAAGAAAATTTGTATTTTTGAACAATTTTTCTACACCAATGAATGTAGGAACAATCCCTTATTTTACAGTCCCTGTCTTCGTTTTCTATGATTTTGAGAAGATTTTCAAATTATTGAGTCCCCAGAGATAGAGCATGGGTCGTTTCTTGTGTCCTCAACAGGCTTTTAGGAAGGTTGGTATTTAGTTTGTATTACAATAGATTAGAGTTTTGGCTGCTTATTTGCTTTACGCATCATTTAGTTTGAGCGCAGAAAGTTCTCATCATCTGAAATGCAATTTTTATGGTTTAGAAGATTTTATCTTCAAAATAAACCCAAATATGTGATTTCAGTACAGTTGGCTTATTTGTTAATAGATTAAACTATGTTTCCTTAATCCTTTTAACAATATGAAAAATACTTTTAACTAATTTCAGTTCTATTTATATGATTATTTTCAGAGCTTTCAGTTGCTTGTGAAAATTTAGAATAAAAGCAATATATGAATACAATGCGGAAAAAGAAACACTCTAGATCCTTTTTGTCAATTTAATATATTGTTTCTTAAATTACTTATTTATTTATTGACATTTTTGAAAAATAATTGCAGAATGAATGGATTGCATCAGCAAATCTGAAATAGTTTTTGTTTGTAGAGGAATTTAGATATGATGTTGTTAAAACATATTAAATTTAATAAATCAAATAATATGCTTTAATTCAAATTTTGCCTTTGCTTTATCTGTTATAAATTCATAAAATATGCGTGAGATACAAATGGGACAGTTCTTAGTTCTGGAGAGCGACGTTCCGTAACTGTAATAATAAAACTGTTCTGAAGGTTTCCTTTATGAAATGTTAATCAGTTTTGATTTAAATTAGATTGAATCAATAATGGCTGAAGAAGTAATTTATTGCTGGATTATAACCTATTTTTCCATTTGGATGATCAGTCATTAATTTTGTATATTTAAGCAATTTTTACATTGATAAAATGTAAAAGTTATAAGGAATAATCTACTTTTGCTGTAATCTTTGCTGCAGTAAAATTAGTTTCATTCAGTACAGTAATTTTCAGGTTTTCAGCTGCTTTTTAGCATTTAATTTATATTGGTACAGAATTTGGTTGCTTCCTGTATCAAAATTAGTGTATTTTTCTCAAAGGGTAGCTCATTATTTCATAATTTACAGTTTCTAGATAGAACCGGAATAGTCCTAGCAAACAAAGCTATCAGCTCAGAATAAAGATCCATGTTATCTAGGTTTGAGTTTGTTCTTGCTGGAAAATATCCAGAACTAAGAAAGAAGGCCAATTATGGCTGTGCCATAGTCAAAGCCTAGGCTATTTCTTTGAGACTATTGTTGTGCTAAATTAATAAAACAAAGAATAAGTATAATTTTTATTTCATTAGGCTTGTACAAAGAATGAGATTTAAACGTTGAGATTTAGCTAGCAGCCTTCCACCAAACAACATTTACAATGCAAATTATTTTGAAACATTGTTGTCATGTTTCATGCATCTCGAACGAACTTTCCATTATTTTAAATTTCACATTAGTCACATATTAATTAAAGCTATAAATTACAATTAACAATAGCTAAGCTGTTGGGTGTTAAGAATAATTTCAGATCAAGACTCTCTGAGCCTGATTTCATTGTTATATAATGGTTAGCTGTTCTGGAGTTGGAATAATTCAGTTCCATGAGTTGAAAGTCAGTTATTTTTCAATGAGGGATGCGTTATACACACATACACTTGCACACATACACGCACATACACGCCCGCACGCCACGCCTTGCACATACACACTTACACATACACATACACACATACACTTACACATATATATATTAATGTATTAATGTAGAAAAGTAATCAAAATAAATTAGAATGTATGCAGAAAAAAAAGTACACTACAAAACAATTAAAAAATAACTAATATCTGAATGAATACCATAATAAAATAGCAAAAAGGTGAACTTCAGATCATCCTTAAATATAAACCATGGCATGAAAAACAATGAAAACAAAGCAGAAAATGAAGCAAGAAAAGAAAATTAATAATGTAAAAACACTGTAATTACATGTAAAAACACAGCATCATTGAAAAAATTATAAGAAAATGATAACAATCGATTAAATTATTTTTAAACTGTAACTAAAATTAGTAACGCAAGCATTAAAGCATTAAATAATATGATGACCATCAAAAGTAAAAAGGATAAACCAAATTCAAAAAAAGTATAAATGAAAATCATCATATCTTAATAATTTCATGTTTTATAATACATGAGTGATGAAACATTTTGAATAAAAATATCAAAGCTAAAAAGAATAAAATGATACTTATAAAAATATAAAATAATATTTATTTTTAAATAATACTTAAATAATTAATTTTTTAGATAAATAAGTATAAAATAATACTTATTTATCTAAAAAAAGAATAAAATGATACTTATTTTTGTAAGAATAAAATGATACTTAAATGTAGCCAATTATATGACTTTGTGGTCAATTTTAATTTTTAACTTAAGCTTTATACTTATTCTTTGAAACAGAACATTTCATTTTCAGTCCCCCTTTTTATTTCAGTTATAAATTTTGTTGTTTGCAATAAGTTTTAAAGCTACATTTTGCAACATTTAAATCAAAATACATTTATTCAGATATTATCAATATGGATTTGTGGTTATTTACTTTTGCAAGAATAAGATTATAATAAATATATAAATTTGTCGATATTAAAAAAATATCTTGGGAATCACAGATAATAGAAACTCAACTTTCCCACAAAAGCCAAATCAAATGTAAATGACCACAATGTTCTAGACCAATGGCTAATTTTCTTCAGAAAGCGAATGGTGCTGCAACAGTATTGTAATATTGAAAATCATTTTCACTCAATTCAGTTTATGAAGAGAATCGGAACAAGATGGAAAGATCCCATCTGTTGCTCCGGAAAGGATAGCGTGCATCATCATATAGAAGAAATTCTTTTCTAAGAAAAACAGTTTCTGCCGTCCTCACAAAATAACACGTATTTTTTTTTTTATCTAGACTAGAAAATATTAACGACGTTTTGTATGATGTAGGAAAATAATCTGAGATATTTACCATTTCGGATTAGTTTTTCTAAGAAGTTTTCGAATTTTAGTGTTTGTATAAGAAACAATATTGAATGCACTGAAGTATTCCTTTTTAGAATATAGGAAAATTTCTGCGACAAGACATAGAGATATACACTACGGTACTATAATAAATGATTAAATCTTTTCGACAAGAGAAATACTAGATAGTATATATTACTAAAAACCTGAAAGAAAAAAAATTTTGAATTGCGAATATAACTTTTGAGTTCAAAATTGTGTTTTTGTAAATGCATGTAACGTAGATGGTACTTTAAACAATGTACCCATATAATAATTTATCTGCTTAAACATCACTGTTTTTTTTTTATTTTGGCAATGTAGGATACTTTTACAAATATAAAAAATAGATATTAAAATAAATTTCAATTATTGTGTACTCAATTATGGCTGCATTTAATTAAATAATTATACAGATGTAATTTTTATAAAAAATTATATTAGAATCAAATATTAGGAAAATATGATACATTATATACAATATTTGAAAATTTTAATAAGCACATTATAAGCCATATCGTAAGAAATATGTTTTAACAAAATATTTTTAAGATTATCATTATTAAATTATATTAATTTACTAGCCTCGATTCTATCTAACTAAGAAATTACTTATATTTCGCCTTAAAAATTTTTGCTTTCTTAGAATGTTTTCTGACAGGAACCTTTCTTTCTTGATATTAAAATTTATATTCATGAAACATTTTTGAAAAGGCGCAATATATTCCCGGTTTGGTGCCATTTTGATTCCCTTTTTTTCGGCGAAGAGGCTTTTCATGTCTATAATGGTATACTTGGCAATAGTCTGAGCCTCTACAAAACTATAAAATTGCCTAACTTTTTGAAACTGAACGTCTGGATAAAGACAGAATCTAAGCTAATATTTGTAGCAAAATTTTCATTTTAAAAATGAAAACTTGTTCAAAAGAGTGTTACTTATTAGTAATATATAATTCAATTCCAATAATAGTCAAAAGTATAGCTTGTATTATTATTAATTACACTAACCATAGACATTCAACAAAAATAAAATTGTTTTATTTATTTAATTGGCTTTAAAATCTTTTTTATTGGAAAACTTTTTTAATCTATCTCCAAAGTAGCATTATTTTCATACCCAAGCTTCTTTTTTCCTACTATTATAAGACTTATTATTTATCTCTTGATGAACTTATTTATAATTATAAATTTGTATTTTATACAATCGTCCACCTATAATGATAATTGATTTTCAAATACGTAGAAGAATTCTGTTTTGAATAAAGTTCATCAGAAAATAGAAATATTTTACACTAACGCTCTTCTTGACATTTGCAAAAATACATGACTTGGAACAAACACAAAAATATCCCACTGGGATTAGATTGAATAAAGATCATTGTATCATTCTCGACTAATAGTTGATTCCTTTAGAAAACCTAATGCTTTGAATTACATATCACAATGTTCGCAATAATTTTCATTCAACTGAATGTATGTGGAAGAAACTGGAGGGAGAGGGAAAGATTCCATCTGTTGCTCAGAAAACGATAGTGGCATACGACATTATGTAGCAAAATTATCTTTTGCTTAGAATAGTTGTTTACACACATCACAATTTATATTCTTCAACTGAATAGAAAAATAAACTTCATTTTATTGCTATAAAGAATTAAGAAAAATAATTTAAAAATAATCTTATGCACACTTTTTTATTTCATTACTTTTTTCAGTTCATGAAATAGGTGTTCGAAACTTTGTTTTTAAGGATTGAAAAATGTTACTTGTAATTCAAAAATAAATCTTAAAAGATATTTTTTTGTAAGAATTATAATATTTTGTCAAAATTATAAACTAAATTTGTTTAAAGGGGCACAGCACTCCATGAGAAATTTTTTTAAAATTAGATATTTATAAGAAAATGTGTTTCTATTCAAGCTGTTCGAACACACATAAAATTCGTGTTTCAAAAAATTTTCGTTTTCAAACAAATAATTATTTAAAATTTCAATTTTTTTTCCAAAGTATTTTAATATTTTAAAATTCTTTTATTTCTACAAATTTTAATATTTAAAACAATATTTTCCACAACAAATTTTTCTCTTCAACAACAAAAACAACAACAACAAATTTCTCAATTTCTTAAAAGAGTTTCTCACATTCCTGTGCATGGTTTTTATTGTGCTACAGTAAGTTAGAGTTTTATAACTTTTTTTCAATCATATACTACGAAACACAATAAGAAATGCTATGTCTATTTTTGTGGATTTTTTTTAAAAAAATAACACATTTATCTAAATACTTATTTGCATACAATTATTTAACATACTATTAACACATCGAGAAAAAGTTCACAAATTTTTAAATAATTGCAAAAAGGCCGTGGCATTTAAAATACATGACAGTCATGAAAACCCAAAGTCTGTGGAAAAACAACTTAAAATCTTAAAGAGAGATGAAAGTACTAAGCACAGCATCCCAAAGAAAATTTAATTGACTCATAAAATAATGTAGGTGGAGTTATGAAGTTTTATATATTTTTAGAAAAGTCATACAATTAAAATAGGGTAGCAAAATTGTATTCCATATTTTGGTTCCTTTTAGGGTGCTGTTTCACATTAAATATAACTTAGTTAGGGTTAATAAATGCTCTATCTCATGAAATTATATGCAAGGTAACTTCCAATTATGACCTAGTTCTCCGACTAACAATTCGTACGTCTAATAGATTCAACATTATTTTTATTAAAAAGGATTGCAAGCATTGTACACAAAACACAAAAATTCAATATATGTAAGTATAAGTAGTAAATACAATGTTAAAAACACATGATAAGTACTTCGCTGTATAAGGCATCAGTTACGGGAACGTTTTGACCCTAGAATATAGTTATTTGTTGGTATAGACTTTAGGATTAGGTTATATTTACTATTTTTATGGTTTAAGTTCCAATTTTTGGGAGTCTCATAAACCACAAGAAAAAAAAATTATAAATAATTCAACAATGCAATTTCCATTTAACTGATTTTTTTAAAAATTTTAACATCAATACACTTTGCAAAGGGGGAAATGCGAAGATATTTTATACAGAAAATGGCTCAAAGCTTCTATTACAAAAGCTTTAATAAATGAGCATTGTTGTTTCATTTTAACTTCTTAAACAGTCATCCAAAATGAATTTATAAAATCAATATAAAATGACCAATGAATGCATCAATTTAAAGTTTCTATAACCAAAAACACAGTTGTGACGTCCAAAGTTTCTAAAATATGTAAATTTTATCACTGGTTTTATTTTGATAGAATAATTTCATTTACAGAAATTCTACTCAAATGACATTCTAAAATTACCTAATGCGGACATATTGTACTCAGACTCATATTCAGGTTCTTTTTATATTATCATAAGTCTGGGTTTCTTTTTCAAAATTGTAAAAATATGTTAAATAACAAAATATTTAAATTCGCGGATGGAGACAAAATTCAAAAAAGTGTTTTGTTTTTTCATGGTAAATAATTTGATTTCACTAACAGTCAATTAATGTTTTCCTTTCGACAACTATTTAATAACTTACTTTTATTTGTGGCTTTGAACAATGAAATTCCGATAAAAATAACCATTCTAATATTTGAGAGCACTATCATAATTTTAGTGAATACTAAAATTATGATAGTGCTCTCAATTCAATACCTTTTCAATATGAATACTTTTCTAGCTTTTTATGCCAAGTCCTTCTCAGTTTCCATAACTTAAATATTTTCTTATAATTAAACCAAATGACATTTGCAAGAAAATTTCGTGAAATTATTACATATCATTTTTATATTAAATATAAAATTGCAAGGAAACACTAAAATAAAGAAAATATTTTTTTTTAATATATATTCATTCTCAAAAACAAAATACTCAAGTAAAAATCGAAAGCTTTTTTTTTTCCTAAATTCCTTCTCAACATTAACAAAAGTAAATACACTAAGAGAATGAAACACAACTTTCCCACAAAAGTCAGATCAAATGTAGATTACCACAATGTTCTCGACTAATGGTCGACTTTCTTCGGAAAGCCAAATGTTCATGTAGCATCTTTGCACTGTTCGTAATCATTTTCACTCAACTGAGCGTGTGCAAAGGGAATTGGAGCAAGGTGGAAAGATCCCATCTGTTGTTCGGGAAGAGATAGCGTGCTACATCATCATATCGAAGAAACTCTCTTCGGCGAAGAACAGTTTTTGTTTCCGCACAACACGACACGTACAATTTATCTGGGCAGGAAAAATTAACGACGTTTTTGTATGATGTAGAAAGGGAGAAATAATCTGTTACATATTTATTTTTTAGTGAGAAGAAAGTTTTGTTCTTGAACAAATAATATACCATGCTTTGAAGTATTTAAGAAATAGAAATATTTTCGATTGTTAGTTAATTGTATCGTTCGATCCTTATACGTTTTGGAATTTCTTAGGGGGAAATATTTACTGAAGGTTTTAAAATTTCAATTATTATTTTATACCTAAGTTTTAATATTTTTGCTATTAAGATTTATATTGAACACAAAAAGTGATAGAAGTGATAAATTTTCTATCTATCAAAAAGCGGTAGATAGAAAAAAAAAATTTAAACGTTCTTAAAAATGTTTTTGTTAAAAATTTTATATAAATAGGCAAATAATACTCTATTCTTAAAATCTGACAACATTTCACTTTAAATTGAATATATTTTTCCTTTAGTTATGGTGCAAAAAAAATTTCGTTATCTTTTTTATAGAATACATTTTAAAATTTTAAGATTTATTTTTAATATTTTGTTTCATCTTCTATTTATTAAAAATCTTCGGTATGATTATGAAGTCAACTTTTCGCTTGATAGGTGCAAATAATTTTTGCATATGATATTGTTGTAAGATTTTGTTAAGAATTTTTACATGCAATATTGTTATAAAATTTCCTCTTTAAAATTTACTACAATATATTTTTAGGTATTCATTTATTCTCTAAGAATCGTAAAAATAAATTAAAATATGACAATAATGCAATTTTGGTCCTTTTTTGGAACAAAATTGAGTTCTAGAGAACAATTTTTTCAATAATCACCTGGCTAATCAATCATTAGTGAATTTTTTTAAAATAATTCAGCAAAGCTAGGAATTTTTACTTGCCGTAAATAGACCTTTTCTTGCAAGAAAAATAACGTAAAATGTACGCAAGAATAAAATAATTTACATATAAAACTAAGCTATCTATTTATTATCTTTTAAGAAAAGAATATTAAGAAAATATTTCTCTCCTTTCTATGCCTTCCCCCCCCCGAAGAAAAAAGAAAGCGTTGCTTTTTATTCTAGTCATATAGAGGAATTCTTAAAAATATCCCCTATATTATTAATGTAACTTACGAATAGCGAAAATTCACATCCCGTTGAAAGCGATATTATTCATATTTCTTTTAATTTCCAGGATTTTCGTATAATTAATCCAATATGTGATTAAAAAAAGTTTATACAATGTCAAAATAAGAAGACAATCATTTTAAATATTTTATAAAGAATTACATTTTATATTCAAGTTAAAATCAAATGCTGTATTCAACCATACCTACTAATTAACATAATGACATATTAAATAACAGACTAAAATTCAGAAATTTGGAAACATAATAAATAAGAAAAAAATCTTTAGTATAAAATTAAATTTAAGTTTACCATTATTAAAAACATTTTAATTACAATTAGGCAGTAATTATGATAAAATTAAATAGTTTCTAGTTGAAATTTATGCTTTTGAATTTCTTGATAGTATTAATCATCAGGCAGTTGTGAAGTTTTTAAATTTTAATTCATTTTCTTTTTGAAACTTGGAAAATCACTTTATTATATTATTGAAGATTAATTAATATTCATATATTAATTTGAATTTTCTTGCTTGACATTATTTATTTTAATTCAATATATTGCACCTCTTCAAAATATAATATTTTATTTTTACTTTAATAACTTAAATACTCTTTTCAGTTATTATAATTTTAGATGTACTTACAAATATTATACTGTGGATAATTTTCTCTTAAATAAACCAGTACATCACATAACTAGTTTATGAAATAACCAATTTATTACATATAGTACACTGAAATTACTATAATTAACATAGAATGTTCTTTTCTTACAGTATTGCTTTGTGGTTACATACCGGAGGGAAGGCTCTAAGCACTATGAAATGAAAGCAGAAACTGAAGTTGAATGCATGGGATGGATTAGAGCTATTGACATAGCAAGGTAAATTGCCACAATATGAATAAATTACATTTTCTTCTAGTTGTAAAAAGAGAAGTATTTTCAATCTTATGTTATTTGCTTAAACAAAAATTTATTCAATCTTCTATTATTTGTTGTAGTGCAAATTGAATTTTTCCTATTACATTGAAAAATTATTCAAATTAAATTAAATATCATGTATCGTAACACAGAATAAAGTTTATTATGACATGCTTTGACACATCAGAAAAATAACATAATCAATAATATTGATAAAAATATATTTTTGTTACTTGTTTGTGTTGTTTCATGTTTACTTTTATTTTATATAAATTTTAATTTTAATAAATATTTAGTTTCTTACTCCCTGCGCTTTTGCTCGAATAAGAAAAAGAAATTTCGACAATACTTCAATATTTTTCAAAAATTTCTTTTTTAAAGTTGATGGAAATATTAAATAAAACAAAATACTGACATCGTGTGTATTTTAAAGTAAATCGAGGAAAATAAATTACTCAATCCTTAACACGTTGCGAGGGGAGTGTTTGATTGTATTAATTCCAACCATTTGCAAAACCTTATCATCCGTAAAAGAAAGTTCTCAGACAAAGCATGTCTAAAAAAAATAAAAATAAGGAGAATTAATTTAATAGGAAAAGGAAAACCTTCTTCATGCTTCATCACCTATATCTCTTATAAAAAGGCATCAAATAAAGATAGGGCAAAAGCATTAATCACAATTATCTTGAGAGTTATTCTTTTAAACTCAAACTTTTGTTGATAGAGGCATCGCCGAACTTTTTCACAGTCTATAAATGATCCAATTATTGCTAAGAATAAATATGCTGCACGTATATTCAGATTAAAGTAACTAAGCTTTTAGATATTTTAACATTATAAAGAATTAGGTAATGAATTAATAAAATAGGAATGGTTAAATATTATCTATTAAAAAAAGTATGTTATTGTAATAAGATTTAATATGATTAATAAAATTTTGAGGAGGTATGAGTTCAATTTTTCAGATATCACAACATGTAAAATAATTGAAATGAGGTATATAAATCCTTAATCAAGCTTACAAATATTTGGAAAAAATAGACACGTTTTTTGCTTAGGTAGTTTTTTTTTTTTTGTTTTGTTTTGTTTGTCAGATTGTTTCCATAAAATTCTATATATATGTGGGGGTGTATGCGTGTGTATGTATTTTGAAAGATTTTTCAAATAATTAATTATTATCAATGTCACTAGCATGTACATTTGAGTCACAATCATCAACATATCAAAAGGACAATGCAAAAGTATGATAAACATATTGAAAAGATATGTTTTTTGAGTTAATGTTCAGATTGTGTGTGCCATGCTGCCTCAGGGTGTCTGAAAACTAAACTTAAGAACTGCATTTTATAAAAAAAAATCTTTTTTGATAGTTTTGTTAAGTAATGCATTATCGGAAATGTCATTCAGATGTACATTTGAATCAAAATTATCAACAATCTGAAAAAGTAATAAATTAATAAGAATTACAGGAATCATGCATCGAGAAATAATGTTATTTATTCGTTTTTATCAAGAGTTTTTATATACCATCAACTTATTCCTCTCTTTGCACTGTCCCTCTATAACAAATTAGTAAATAATTTACAATGGTCTGTGTCACTTGCAAGTAAATATGCTTCTAAATCATCAACCTATTGGAGATATAAGAATGTAATCAAAACTACAGAAATCATATTTCGAAAGATATCGTTATTTATTCAAAACGAAACTTTTTATTTAAAATTAATTATTACGCTTCATTTTCTTTCTTTTTTTCAAACAACACCAGATCTAGGCATATCCATCATTAGTCTATGACGGGCGGCCTAGTACAGTTCAGAAACACAAATAAAATGGTTAATAAAAAACTTCATTTTCTAAACAGGCTCTTTTAGGCATCATATCCATGCTTGTTTTTGTACAAAAAGCTTTTATAAATTTCAAATAGATATCCGTTTATTCAACTTGCAGTACTTGCCTAATGTATCTAAGAATCTTAAGTATTAAGATGAAAATCGAAGGTGATTACCCAATTGTAATCAAAAGGAAAAAATATATTGTTTTTGTTCAGTTTTCTTATTTTGAACAACATTAACAAAAGTAATCATCAGATAATAATTAAAACCCCAATTTAATTCCCACAATTGTTTGAATAGGCTTATTTTTGCAGCATTTTGTTTGTCTTAATATATAAATTTTTTGAAAATATTAAATTTATTTTTAAAATAAGAGATTGTACTTATATATAAGAAACTATAGTGCTTTCTGAATATTTGGATAAAAAAGAAGCAATTTTCCTAGTGAAAATTAAAAATGTTGTAATCAATAATTTAAACCCTCAGTTTGTTGTTAAATTGTTTTCTGTATTTATTCCATTCATTTTTGTTTATAACAAAAAGTGACTCATTATACTAAAGTTTTACTAAATTAGCAAAAACATTTGTATTGTGACAACAAATATTATTAATCAAATCATTAATTAATTTATATTTTGTTTAATTTCTGCACTTGATATAGTATCTTTAAAACGATTTGTGTTCTCTGAACACCAAGTTCGGCTACGTATCTGATGGGAAACAATCCACTGTAACTTCTCTGTACTACACCACATTTCATATTTGGTATAGCATTCTTTGACATATATTTAGGTAGATATCCCTCCACTTCATTTTTCTTAAAACAGTTTAATTTTTTTATATTTTATGCAGACAATTATCAATTATTGTTCTCATTTATTCTTCATCTTCATTGTTTTTTACTTTATTTTGTATTTTATAAATTTTTATAACATTGTGGGGCAACAGTTAACGGAATTCAATGGTTCGTAATTTCATCAATGTGTTAGAAAAAGATGGGTTAATTCTCTTTTAAAAAGGTTAAAAGAATCGCTTATTATAGTTTTGTTTTCGCGTTACAGAATAACATGGCACTTGAAATAAATTTTTAACTTTGAAAACGATCCACATGTATTGAACTATAGATGCTTTCTTATCCTCTTCGCTGTTTAAAATTGAACTTTTCCTTTCGATCTCTGAATAAAAATATAAATTCTAACAATAACTTTAAAAACATTTCCTTCTTCTTTTAAGCAATTTCCCGTAACAGTCGAGTTTCCAGAAATATAAAGAAGGAAAATGTTTCGTAATTAGAAATCAAGAGTTTGTTCCAAATTTGAAAATTTTCGACACGCCGAATTCTCAGACATAATAATTTATTCTTGAAACAAAGAAATAACTTTGAATTCATGGACACAGAACAATAAGTTATATTTCCTCTAATCATTTCTGTGATACATTTGTCTTACAACTGAAAACGGCCGAGCATATTATGCGTGACAAGCTAGAGATCTCTTGGGATTCTTGTCCACCTATTTAAGGAATACAATCTCCAAGAAAAAAATCCTTCGTATAACATTCCATTAATAGAATCCTGAGAACAAATTTCTCCGAGAGGATATTCTCTTGAGGCATACTTTGGAAGAAATTGCAGTCTGTTCTTTGTGCACTCAGTGAAAAGAGAATGCTTTTAATGGATCCTGTGCGAAAAATAGTTTGATGAATTAGATACTTGAATTTAAGTACTATTTTTTTAGAAAATCATTTTAAAACATCTTTATGCAGCGTAGCATTCACTACATGAATAAACTAAATGGTTCAATACTAATTAATATATTTGAAGCTACACATGTTACTTTAAATATTCATAATAATTAAAATTAATTATAAAATTCATAAAAATAAATTTAAGTTAGCTTTAAAAATAAAAATAAATAAGGTAATATAATGAAACAAAAAGTAAAATCTAAAAAGAGTGTGCATATTTAAGGGAAGAAAAAAATATTTTAATAAAATCAAAGTGAAAAAAATATTCAAATAAATATAAACAGAAAAAAAGGAAATTCAATCTAAAAATAAAAACTGATAAAAAATACTGGACAAGAATTACAATGATATTTTCTACATTTAAAACTCTTTACTATATGAAATGAAAATAGCCAAATAAAAATAGAAAATAAGTAAAATTATTTTTGTTATTTTATGACGTGAACGCTATAAAGTTTTCCCCTTCAACTAAATCTTTGAGGAATTTGAATGAATTTGCTATTAACTGAAAGGATTTCTCAAAAGATGAAATCTGGCTCATATAATTTGTATAAGGGTTATTGAAGTGTAATGAGGAATCTGCCAGAATCTCTGAATTTTGCTCTTCGGAATCAAAACCACATTTTGCAAATTACAGTAACAAAGGCAGCAAATAATTTTCATCAAACAGAAAACAATTATTAACATATAATTAAAAGGTAAAATTAATTTACTTAAAGCTATTTTGAGAAAGCATTTTTAATGCGGATTTTTCTCATTAGATAACATTACCTACTAAGAAATCATTTAGTTGAGTGTTGCATCATCTTGCTGACAATAAAATAATAACAGCTAAACACAGACACTATTTTATATTCCCATACATTGCTTGGTAATTGTATAACAGTTTATAACACTTATTTTACAAAATTTCTGGGGAAAAATGAAAATTGTTTAAATTAAATAAAAAAAAGTACAAAATAAAAGAAACAATTTTCTCATAATAATCTGTGAAAGAAATACATAAATAATTTATTATTTTATCCACATTTTTCACGATAGGTATCAGCAATTAAGTAAACAAAATACTAAACTACAATATTTATAAAAATGAGTACAACCTTTAAGGAGATCAAGTGTTTTCAATAAAAAGGAGGACGAAAAAATTTTAGGGAAATGTACGGCATAAATAAATCAAACATTTTATTAATTCAAATAAAAGTACTTTAATTATGCTTACATCAATTTTATATATTTAATCAAACGAATATTTTACCGTTGAATGAATGTTTTTGTCGATATGTTATTTTCTAACAATATATAACAAGCTAGTGTATCAACATTCAATCTTTATTTCTCACTTGTCCAGAAATCATTACCAATGGGAAAAAAATCTTTCAAATGCTTCATTAGCTCCAGGGTAGCACAACGTAAATTCAACAATACTAACTAAATTTTCTTATGGAAATTTCCACCCATCATTTATCAATTTCAATATGTTGATTTTCTCATTGTCCTACTTTGTCAGAATTTAAATATACATTCAGTCTTCTAATTTCTTCAAACACACAATTGTCATCGATTTTAATATCAAGCATTTCTTTCGATAAAAATTCAACACATTTTTCAATATCTGTCCAATTTACTTGCGATGAAGTCAAAAAACACCACTGAAAATGGTTATTTCCTGTGATATTTGTTTCCGACCATTCTTCGACATATTGAAAACATGTTTGGTAGAAATTCTGCACTTCTTTGTTGCACTCTTCCATTTTGCCCGGATATGATTCCTCTGAGTTTGATAATTTCCTTTTTATTATTAAAAGAATTAATTTTTCTTCAAATCGTGATTTATATTGAAGGACAAAATCGTTCAAAATAAGACTAATTTCTGAAGCTGAAATATGTTCACCTTCACTCCTTTGAATCATTTTGTGGAAAATAGATGCTTTAATATATATATACAAAATACATTAATATATTCGATAATTTATAACTGAAAAAGATTCAAGTTTGTTTTGGACATTTGACAAAACTTTAAAAAAAATGAACGTAGAAGATTAATTAATTGTAAAATACTCTCTATAGTAGGTGTTAGAGCAAGTTATCAAACTTTTGAATATCCTAAAAGTGTTTTGTATTCAACATTAGCGTAACTATTTGGAGCAGCATCTCTGAATACTGAGATTAACAGATTAGTTTTAAAATATCGAAAAGGAAGACACTTCATGAGGAAGGATAGAACCTACAAAAGGTGGATTGTCCTCCTTAAAGGAGGACGATTGGTCACATTAACAACCATACTTACATTTTCTCTCTACCCTTTACACAATGTTGTATAAATATACCAATTAGCATCGATAAATGATATGTTAATAAATTACGTAATATAAATCCCAGGACATTCATAATCAGTTTTAGTACAACTTTTCAAGTTCATGGTTCATAAAAAGTTTACTGCATTGTCATTTGCATTTTAAATGTTAAAAAATTGATATAAGTTGCAACAAAAAATATTATAATAATACTAACGTTACTAATTTTGCTAATTTTTAAAATTTTATATCATATTTTTTTTTTTTTTTGTGAATTTTTTTCATTTGGTGCATAGAGAGAAATCGATATAGTTGTATTATTAATATAATTTAAAACAATAACGGATTGTAAAATAAATCCATTTAAGAATAATAAAGTTTTTTTCAGTTATGAAGAAGAGTTTTTCAACATTTAATTTTTTGTCATGAAGTAAATACATTTTTTCAAGAAATATATTTTATTCTTATTTTTATGTATTTTTTACTCATTTAATTTGATTTTCAGTGACTATATTGTCCATTTTCAATTACATATCTATCCCAGTCAATAATCATCTTTCTCTAATTTTAAGCATTTTTAACTAAATTAAAAATTAGCACAACGTTTGTATTGCTAAAACAATAGGTAGTTTTTTTATGTCGTTTTGCTTTGTATCTTTTTTTCTTAGATTTTATTTCTAAAAAACCAACAATTCATTTTTTAATTATTTACCAAGGTTACAACTGTATGGAATAATCGTCGAGTTTTGATCTGTAATATGTCAAGAAATGGCACAGTTTTCATTATTTATTTGAATTTATTAAAACAAAAGAAAATATTTGGAGAGACTATCTTCAAATTTAATAATTACAGAATAATTTTCTCCTGGTTTTGTTAATTTCATGATAGTGGGCTTATTTTGCTTAAACTAATAACATTTGATAGAAAAACAATTTGAATGAAATTTAATATCTTTTATCAATTCAAAATTAAAAAAAATAATAATTAATCAGGGAATCTGAAACATATAAACTTCTAATTTATCATTTTATTATTTTCATAAAATATTTTTCATTTTAATTTAAGATTTCCATGATAATTATCCAAGTTGTTCATGTTAATACAGAATATTTTATTTAAATTATTAAAATGAGGTTTAAAAAAGCTTTTAAAACGCAGAAAAATAAGAGATGTAAAATAATCAAAATGTTTTAATTTATACAAATCATCAAACTTTACCCAATTACCACTTTGCTGATTGTACGTTCTTAACAATTATTGTACGGAATTCAAAAAACTTTTGCCATTCATTTTTTCCAAATATTTATATTTCTTAAATGTTGGATAATTTTTGCACTTTAAGTGAATTAAATCTTATAAATATGTATAAGAGATAAACTACCTTATATTATTTTATACGGATGTGTGTGACAAATGTTCTAGTTATATTAAAATTGTTTTTATGTTGCATTTTTTCTTCAAGGAAAAAAACGAATTTGTTTCTAAATTTACTTCCACTTCCAAGAGTCCACGTTATTTGTTCTCAAATGCATTCTAAGAATTGCAATTTAAAACTTTATTCTACTTTTCTTCAAAACACAAGTGTAAAAGTTTAATAACGTCATGAATCATTTTAACGCTTATCTTCCTCTGTTCATTCAGCTATTATTCAACCGTAAAATGAAAACAACTTCTCTCGTCTTGCTTTATAAGATACTTTATATTAAATCTCAACTTCGTAAAATAAAGATACGATTTAAAAAATCTAGTTTGGAATTTCATCTCATTTCTACAGAAGCATTTGATCATTTCCCCCCACTTTTTCTCACTGTTTTCTGTTTATAAGTAAAATGATAAAGATTTAATTTTAAAGATTTATTAAGAATATAACAGAAGGTTTTTTTTTAGTTTAGTTTATTTATTAACGAAGAATTGAATTCAAATAAAATGCTGAAGAATAAAACTGACCAGTTTTAGAACTTTTAGCCTTTCTCACAGTTTTTTTTTTAATTTCAAAACCTTGCATATTACTTTTAACTAATCATTTCAAGATCATTACAAAATTACATTCCAAACTTTTCTAAACGCGTGTTGTATTTAGAAAGATGAAAAACAAACCCTTTTCTAGAAAATGACATTTTTGAAATTCAGTTAATTTTTTCGGACTTTTTTTAGTTGTTCTTCTTTCTATTTTTTTCCACTATCACTTAAGGGTGTTAAAGTACAGTTTTACAGTTTTTTGCCATTTTTTATTAATTTAAGACAGGATATTTGTTTTTGATATTAATATGTTAAATAAGAGTGTTAACAAAGGCTATACAAACGAGCCTTGCAGTACAAAATAGTTATTGTCGCAACTAATCTTTATCTGATTTTTTTGGAAGGGATCTCTAAACTAAAGTATTTTGATTTACTTGTTTTTCTAATTTATATTTTATGCTCTACCACTTTTTCAGTTTGACATTTTGTTATTATTTTCAACAAAAAAAAAATAAAATAGTTGAATTATTAATATTTCTATACATTGAATTATTTTACACTCATATAAA
>BMAW01007621.1:52002-135796 GCA_019974015.1 Nephila pilipes | reverse complement strand
ATTTTAAGATTTATTTTAATGTAAGATTAACTCGAAGATATTTTGCTGCAGCATGTTTTTATATAAAGATGCCTAATTCATTAAATATTTTATGTATAATAGTTATATATACTCAATGTCACAAAATTTGTGAATCAATAAAAATGTGTTAGAATAAAAAGAAACTTTGCATACGTTAGTGCAACGCTGATGTAAGTAAGCGGTTACAAAATCAAAGCAAAATGAACGCTTATTGTAGGAAAAATTATAAATAAATTGAGGTTTTAGCACCCTGCTTGTCCACTTCTAGCTAGAATGCATGGTGTTATTTGTTCCAGGATTTAGGCATAAAAATCCCGTATGATGTCCTGTGATATCTCGTTTCTTTGCTGATGTCATCGCGCCTTAAAATCGACCAAACTCGTAGGCTATTGAAATTGAATTCCTAAGTGATCCCAGATATGCTCTATCGGTGGCAAATATGTCAACCGAACAGGCCAGGGAATGGTTGAAATTTAACGGAGGCAGTCCTGTGAAACCTTTGCTATGTGAAGGAAAGAATTGTCTTTTTGAAAAATGCCTCTAGGAGCCATGTCATGAGTGGCATGAGTGACACACAAGTAGTGAAGAATGTCAAGTACGTCCCTGTTGGCGGTCATTGTGCTGTGGATCAATATTAGCCCTGGATTCGAAGCTGAAGACAACCTGATTCTATTCGGTTGCAGTCCAACTCCTTTGAACGGGATACCACTCCAAATGGAGGCGATGGTGAATGGATGTCAATGACAGTACACGCAATAGTGGCAGCGATAGCAATTGTCCATCAGCTAGGCGCCTTGCGATGGTACGGACTGACAGAGATGCCCGTAGTAAGTGTTGAATGTGTATGGAAGGAGGACATTGAGACAATTGGCGCTACGCTTACGTGTCTTATGATGTGATGGTCTTTTCGACTATTGGTCTGTCGAGGACGTCCTGAGACTGGTTGCTGTGTGTAATACGGTCTAGGTCAGAACGGTCTAGGTGGCGAGCTACTAGCCGAGCTGAACACCCAATTTTCATCATTTTTATGATTTTTCTGGTAATCGGAGACAATATGAGACAGCTGCTCATATTGCCACCGATGGTAGTGTAATGGCATTTCTAGTTGAAAAGAGTCCCTCTACAACTGATTAAATACATTCATACAAGCTCTGCTTACCTGTTTTATAGTCCAAGGAGAACGAAGTTCAACGCCCACTCGTGGCATTGCGCAATGCGCAATCACCTTGCATTCTAATGATTTGCATATCAGCCAGACAAGTACTTTCATGCCAAGCTTCGTAATAATTTCACTCTTAAGTCTTGGGTGCACACATTTTTATGGCAATGAACTTATATATATTGATGAATTTCATCACATCTAAGAATGATTTACAAGGAATTTTCTATGATATTTTTTTCTTATATATATATATCTGTCTGTGTGTGTGTGTGTGTGTAGTAGTAGTAGTAGTAGTGTGTATTAGGAAAGCAAATAAATGAAGAGTAGGAATAGTTAATGTGTCTCATGAGAACCTTTATTAATTTGTACCTTTTATAATAGTAGAAAATAGATAAAGTTTGTGCAATCAGTATTTAATTTTGTAGACTATTTGCTTTTTAAAATATTATATTTATGTTTTATTTAATGTGTTTAACAAGATTACATCTTATACATTGTGCATATTAAAACATTAAAAGTGGATTTTTTGTTATTTTTTTCTATGAAAAATTTAATTACTTTTGCCAAAATTTCAGAATACACAATATAAAATAAAAGGGTCTCAAATTCTTTTTTACCAGCATTTGTTTCAATTTATTTATCTGTATTAAATATGTAAATATATAAAGAATACTCGTACTGAAAAACTGCAAAGGATGGTTTATTTACACTATCCATTATTAAAATTATATATATATATATTCAATATTAGTTTAATATAAACCGGGGTTTTCCTAAAAGTTCAGCAGATTTAATTTTTGGTACAACGTAGTATTTATATAGTGTTAAATTTATAGAATATATTTGCGTTTTTTTTTGAGTAATCTAAGGAACAAGTGGATTAAAGAACAGGTTAGCTGTTTTAAAATGAACAGGTTACCCAATAGATCGGATATTGGTTATCCTTTTAAGACTCACATAAAAAGAAGTTTGCGTTGGGAATCAATGCAGCCATCTCTGTACGGTGCTGTCGTCTAGCTTTCAACTCACAGGCCACCATTTCTGCAGGTTGTTGTTTTCAAAAATTTAGAGGATTATTTTTATTCCCAGGGCAAAATGTGGCCTTGACATTGACTGATGGGCGATTCAAGTCTTCATCTGTATATCCAGAGATCATACTGTTATCGAGACAAATATAATTATTTATTATAATCTTTGTCTTTTTACGAGTTAGCTACCCGTTGTAATAATAGTTGATTTATTCGATCATTACAGAAATTAAATAAAATTCAGCTGTTTTTTTTCATTTCTGTAATATACTGATTATTTTATTTATTAATTACTTATTTTCAATGGATCAGATCTCTATTAGTGAAACAGGGTTTTCACAATTGCTTTAAAAAAGATTTCGGAAGAAATTATGCACTGATCTTGTGTTATTAGTGTACCGTGTCTATAAAGAAAAATTTGGGACTTTAATGCTCTCCTACATTATTTTACAATAAAATATAATCTTATTTTGTGTTGTATGGCTTAAATGCTCTTCTGTTCATATATTTTTATAAAGAAAATATATTTGCAAGTGAATTTGAAAAATAAGACAGAAAGACAAAATTTCAATTAGCTTAGTAAATGCATTAAAAGTCGTATGAATATTTAAAAATGTCCGTAAGCTGTTTGGGCATAAAATATTTTGCAACTTAACTTTAAAAGCAAGAGAAAAGGGAGCAAAAGGTTAAAAGCTTTTTGCTGTTTCCAACGGAAACGTAATCGATGCTTTATTTTAAGTATTAATATTTAGTTTTAGAACAAATATTGATTTTTGAAGAAATGTTCTACGTCCTTCTTAACTGCCCGTTTGCCGAATACATATTTTAAACTCTATGTTCAATAGTTTCACTGTTTATGCATTCATCAATATTGACCCTTCACTTAGCAAAATGCTGAGATAACAGAAAATAGTTTTTGGCTTCTTTACAATATTCTCCTTTATTTAAAATATGTAAAATTTACGTTAGAGCTTTATTTCAAAATAAATGAGTTTCTTGATTATAAATGATGCCTGCGAGCTCGGAGATAAGCACTAAGTTTAACGTAGCATGCTTACATAAAAGAAAGTATATCAAAAAATCCTTCAAAATTCGTGTATGAATAACATGGAATAAACGTTGCCAGTAAATAATTTTCCCCCTGATATTCTGTAAAGTAAAGTGTTACATTATTTAGTAAACATTACATTTTCCTTGTCATTTATATTTAATACTCACTTACCCCTTTATGGTTATTTCCTTTTCGAAATAAGTATCTCATACATTTCAGCATTCGATTCATTATATAAAACTAGTTTCTTTTTATCAAATAGTAATTAGTAAGTTAACTAAAATAATTTTCATATCATACATGCGAGTTTATTAATCAACATTCTTATTATTTGAAAATCTTTGATTGTATTGTGAGTTGTATACACGCGCTTTTGCACACACTTTAAGACCCTTTTACACACTATATAAATGAGAGCGGATCAAAAATAACTCTTACGAATAATGGGGTTTTAATTAACTGAATGTTTTATAAAATAGAAATTAGAAGGAACATAAGTGCTTTGGACATCGGGTGTTATTTTAAACCTCGGGCAAGGAACAAAAGAACTGCCCCTTCCTCTCGCCGCATATTCACACCGTCTCATTTTGAGAAAATTGACCCTTTACTGATCTAACATTGATTAGCCACGCAACTCGACGTGTCTTTCGGGACATCAGAACACGAACCCGTGAATCGAAAAGAACATTCCCTGTCATAACCACGTGATCATGAACTATTGTTGAACACAGACACGTGTTAAAAAATAGAGTAATAGGGAGGAGATATTGGAGAAATAGAATATCTAGAATAAAAATGAGTAGTAGTACAATCTAGTTGTATAATCTGAATACACTGTAGTAATTCGTAACTTATGAGTTTTGGGTTTGTATTGCTTAAAACGAAAATATCTACTATTAAATGAAACTTGACTTATGCAAAATATATAAAAATTAATGAAGTGTAGTGAATATTTTTGACTAAAATAATAATGGAATTAGTTAAAAGTCGGTAGTAAATATTACACTCGATAAACTTTGAATATTGAAATGTTTATAATTTGAATACAAAATTCATAGTATGAACTTTGAATATACATAAATTTAATGAAGAAATTAGTAAAATATACATTGGATATTCATTACTTGATTTAAAAAATGATTTATAAAAATTGTTGTATTTGTGACATCGTCCTATTACCTTTATAGCCTGTCATTTTAAATGTTATTCTAATTACACGAACGAAATTTTAACTTTAGATCTAGCAAAAAATCTTATGAAAAAGTCAATTAGCTTCCAAAATATTATCAGCTACCGTAGGGGCAATAGTTTTCTTTGCCCTATAAATGTAGTACGTGACCACTTTTCAAATTTTTTTTTTCTTTTTGCGTATATTTTTTATGTTTTCATTCACCAATAACAGACTCAATTTTCAAAAATACGTCATTGTAAATTCCTCCTGAACTTTTTATTGAATTGAAATAATAAAATGTATGCAATATATGTCTGATACCTGCTTTCACCACTAATGAACTCAAGTTTCAAAAATATATCGTAATAAATTTCTCCAATTTTTTATTAGATTGAAGTAAAAATAAGTATTTTATGTAGTTATTGATTAATGTATTACCTTAAATCATGTGTAAACTGGAATCGAGATATGATGGAAAATTAATAAAATAATTCAGATTTTAAACTGTGAGGCAGCCTTTTATTTCTTTTTTATTTGTCTCAAGAATTTGAAATTATGTCTTTTTTAGTTTGACATCCTTCTTGGAATATTTTCGGGTCAAATGATTTAAATATTTTTTTTTACGATTATTAGCCACCTAAGGTGTTATTGTTTTAAGTAGATCACTTTTTGGGTACCAGATCACTTTTCAATATTTTATCGTTTGCTTTAATTTTAATTACAGCTAGCTTAAATATATTGAATTAAATAATTTATCGTTTGCTTTACTTTTAACATTGGACAAGTTTACTATCGTCCATTTCTTGATATTTCAACGTTTACTTTAATTCTTATATTTATTTGAGTAATTTAATAATAATTATAAAAAAGCGCATTTCGGGTGGCTAAATCTGTTCTTTGTAAAAATTTGCATAAAGCTCTAAATTTCTTTTATGATCACTAATATGCAGATCGTTCAATAAATATTTAGATATTCCAAGAAATGGTGCTCGTAGCATCTAAAATTATTTGATTTTATTAAGCATCATGACTCAGAAGCCAGCTGTCTATGTCTCAGTAACTCGTATTCGTGATCATGACGGTTCCCTCTCCTCAAAAATTCATCATGATTCTGCTGACCGATTAGACCATCTTCGTCATTTTTGGAAAATATTCATCCAAAGCAAATCAATGTTTTGGATTTTTACTTGATTTCCGGTGCATAACGAGGTACGAACCGACGGTAACAACTCGAAAGAAAATTCCGTAGAAAGCTCTACACAGCAGCAATCAAATTTTGATTTGTTAGGGACTGACTGTAAATTAAAACTATTTTAAGAATTAATGACAAATTTGTTCAAATTTGCTCCGGATCTCAACTTTGTTTCGAAAGCAGTCAATGGTAAAAACAATTTTCCTTAATGATGACATTTGTCATCAAATACAACTACTTTTTGAACCACTTGTAATTATCTTAATATGAAGATGGAAGTTATAACATTGAGTGCAATACCCATCAATTCTACTAGTGATGAAGACGTAGAAAACCGCACTGTTATCTTAAGATATTCCCATTACTCTCGTATCTGATGAATTCTGGCAACAAGACAACTTTTTAACTTTTCTTCATGCTCATTAAATCAACTCTTATTGTAAATTACTGAATGGACAAGTGCATTATCTGCTTGTAAAAATGGACTTCTCCCATGGAAGACTATCCATACCGTTCAATGAACGTTATTGTGGTGTACACTCAAATAGACTCACTGGTCTTTCTGGGACTTCAGAAGGACTGCTGTTCTTAAAACAATTCCAAGAAATAGCACCTTTACTATCACAGATTTGCCTCTATTGTTTTCGACACTAAGCAGCTTCTGTGGATTATCGCTGAAAATACGCGTAAAATTTTCTTGTGGTGAGAAAAAAAGTCAGTAATAATTAGTCAGGTCAAATTTAAAATGTGCGGCAATTAAGGTTCCAGTTTTCGTTATGTTTGTATGCGTTTCTCTATGCATTGCTAACAGTAATGAGATACTTACTTATTGCAATTTCTAAAATTTTCGACGTCTCTTTCAAGCAAAAATTGGATCTTTTAGATTGATTTTTAAATTTGTAATACCAGTTATTTTTCACATATGGATTTACGTTTTAAGCGAGTAATTCGTATTCTTATTACAAATTATCTTGCAATGTCAATAGATACATATAACAGAGGGTGGTTCAAATAATACATGTATTTAACAATGTATTGAGTTGCTAAGGTAATTTCGTGTTATCATTGTGTTCTGTCATTTGTTAAACAATGCAGAACATATTTGATAATGATTAATATGTTAGTTTTATTGGTGCCAGATTTATTTCTCAAGCTTACATTTAAATTACGCTGAATAAAAATGTATATTAAAATGAGAAAGTAAGTCAAAAATAACGTGGTAATGTGGGTTCATCACCATACACATGCACACGTACTATTTATTCTGTCTTATTATGCACACCTATAATTTCAAATGATATTTTCTAATATGTAGGTAAAATGGCTTTGATAAAAGCAGCAAATCGCAAAAATTCTTACTTTAACGCAGTACTTTCTTTAACAACATAGTGCTTAGTAGATGCACAAAATTAAAATACATGGTTACTTTTGAAAGAAAGACGTTACTGAAATGTAATTCGCCAAATAGTGTTTTCATTCATATTCATGAGAAAATATGCATATGAATAAAAATAGAGAAACAATGTGGATAAGAAATATTTAGCAAAAGCTTCCTGATATCTTAAAGAACCTAGAAAGTATTTTGATTTGTGTTATGTAGATTCCAATTAACTGATAATGCGAATAAATTGATAAAAGAAGAGTACACACAGAAACGCGCAGAATTCCATGTGGATAACACAGAAAGGGCAGTTATTCCATGCGGATTAAAACCATTAGCTTAGATTTTAAATGTCTCTGTTGATAAATCAATCAAATGAATTTTAAAACAACAGCGAAAAGCCTGGATGTTAGAAAGTGAAAAAAAATTACAAAAGGTTTCCAATGCGCCATGCCACTCTGGAAATATTGCCTGAGTGGCAAATAAATCTTGGAATAAGAACTTAAATATGACATAATTCAAAAGTAATTTACAAAATGTAGTATAGCTATCATTATTGATAAATTTAAAGATGATTATTTATTCAGGGTTCAATGTAACAGTGAAGGTGAAAATGAACAGATTTCAATAATAAAACAGATTTCGATATAACGGATGGGGAATATAACGAAATTTTTGTGTTATCCGACAATGAAATTCAAAGATATGTTATGTATGTAGTTCAAAGATATGTTATGTATGTAGTTCAAAGATATGCTATGTATGTAGTTCAAAGATATGATATGTATGGTATGTTTAATTAATGCAGCAATATATAATACTTTTTGGAATAAATCTTAGGGTAAAATTTTAGAATAAAAGTTAAAAGTAACAAATAATTTCACTACAAGTTATAAGTATATGCTAAAAGTGTACAACTCTGAATATTATTTGTGCAGTTTCCAAACATTATAGACAAACACTGATTTGATATGTGACTATTAATCATCGAAGATTTTACTATTTATTTGAAATGTTTAGTTGTCATTTTTACGTTAAATTTTGAAAATTAATAAAATTTTAATGTTAGGCTCTTAAATGAAATAATTTATTAAACTATGGCTCAGAATTACGAAATTTATCTTCCACTAACACATCGTAAAACATTAAATAACCTTATTCTAAGCAAATGAACTAATAAGAATTTATCAGTAATGAAACTGTAAATGTTCTACTCTAATGATAATGACTACTACAGATGATAATACTCCTGCGTAAATTACAAACAGTTCATTAAATAAAAATTATAGAGAAATTATTTTACTATCAAGGTTTCAACAAAACTTTTGTTGGCAATGAAACGTTCTAATAATGATCTCGCTATTGTCAACAAAAATTTGGAATACAATTGTAGTTTTCTCTAAGTTTGTTCAAATACATTATGGAGAGCTATACGATGCAAATAATTTAAACTGCACTCATGTCATACAGATCTGTGAATTTAAAGAATATTCATTACTGGAGAGGTCTTAAAATCATCAAAAAATTACTGTAATCTACGTCTGGGAGACGTTAAAAAACTTTTTTTTTATTACTTAAGGAATTAAGCTCTAGAAATGTTTGAAGTTTTTTTTTTTTTTTTTTTTTTTTATTTCTAAAAAATATATGTCAAATAACCAATTGAGACAAATGATTACTACTTACTTACGAAACATTATTGATTTGAAAAATAAACCTTTGTTTGACACTCCTCTTTCTTATCAGCTTCACAAAAGAAAATGAAAGTCTTGAATTAACTTAAAATTCTTCTTAAAAACAACTTATTTTTAATTTCGTAACACCTAGAATCAAATGTTAGCCTTGGAACTGAGCATCAATACCGATTCATTATCTCTTCAGAATGTTATATTTTATTTTGACTAATGACAATAATTTCTTATAATTTTATTACTTCGAACATAATTTCAAGAAATAGTTTTTTTTTCTATATATATTCTAATCCCCCAATTCGGATGAAAGTTTTTATTAACGTCACACTAAGAAGCATCACGACGGTTACTAGTGAGAGACCTCGTAATTTGGAGCTTTGATCAGGAAATTAGAATAACGCAAACCCAATCAGTATACTCGGCAATGAAGCAATTAATTCACTTTCAAAGGAGAACTGCATTCTGAACACTATAATATGTAACGAGTAGTTTATTATTATCATATTTATGAACATTGGTTTCTCACATATCCTTAGGGATTTCTTTTTAGTCTCCGGTACCTCATAATTTTTAGTTATGGTCATCTGAGCTACCACCTTTCCCTCCACTTTAACACCACATTTTTATGGCTCGGACATTGAGAGGAAACGAGTTTCGTCACAATTAATGGGCACCAGCCCATTTGCAAGATGAATAAAAAAATCGAACTCTGCATAAAAAGACTCAACAGAAACCTTACCACCCATAAGCTAGATATTTTGACCGTTCCTAATGCTGCCCGCGTGTAACTTGGAAAATATTATGTCTAGTATATTCAATTCTTTTTTATATTCCGTATGTGAATAAATCATCATACTGCATAGTATGGTATTTAACGCCACAGATTCGTGATATCAGTTTTAATTCTTAGAATTTATGTTCTGTTGAAAGATTCCACATAGTCATATTCTTCTTCTGAGAGTATGAGTTGTGCAAATTAATTAAACATTATCCTATTGAACTAGGTACGTATTCCCAGCAATTTCATCCAATAAAATCAATGCTTAACAGGAATGTTACAATAAAACTGTAAATCATCTTCTTGGCTCAACTTATACAAGCAAGAGTTTTTCCTCTTCAATTGTTCTTATGGAAATTTCCAAGACATTGAGATTAGTGAGCCCCTACTTGTGACTTATGTTAATCATATTTACTGCATAAACTGAAGTGAAGTGAATAAGAATATGTTGGCTTTCAATGGAAAAGTATAACTTTATGTTTCCATTATGTACTCCATGTCTTCATTTTAGGGTTACAACGACGAAGTAAATGGATATATATAAAATAAAGTGATGTCAAGTGATTACATGAACGTTAAATAACTTGGACATGGTTTCAAAGTCAAACTGTATAAAAATGTCTGACACTATAAGAAAACATCGTTTATAATTAATTCATCTTTCAGCAAACTTTTTAATTTGGTATTGCGTCAATACATGTTACGAAAAATGTGGCCCTGTTTCACAGATAGCAAATATTTGTTCCAGAACAAGTCCTTATTAATAAAATTCATTACGAAATAAAAAGTTTAATTAATCACAGAATACAGCTCTTGAATATTTTTATTTCCTTTTTGTTAGTGTAAATAAATATCAAGATGGTTATTAAAACTGTGGAGCATCCCTAACTTGCAAGCATCAAAAGAGTAACGTTATAAAATGATACTTATCTTATCACTGACTAATCGGATTTGACTCGGTACTAAACGTGTAAGCTGTAATCCCGTTCACTGATGATTACTTCACATTAATCATTGATTCAAATCTTCCAATCTCTATTCTTTACTACAAACCTTCAGTTTAAAATCACAGCTTATAAATGCTATTTCATCAATATTATTCATTAAACCTCTGTATCTCTATTTAATTTAATTAAGTAGCAGTTCATTCACAAAATGATTTCAAGTCAATTAATTGCATATGAAAACCTTGGTAATTGCCTATCGTTTGTGGAAGGAAAATAAATTTTAAAACTGCATTATAACATTCTTATACGATATGCGAGTCTTTTAATAATTACTCTCGTTTGAAAAGAATGATTATAAAAATATCGCATTATCCCGTTAGTGAGTACATGAGTGTATTGCTTTTTATTTGCAACAGTCACTAAGTTTTCGAAGTTTATCAAATGCTTTTCTAAATCTCAACTATTCTTACTAATTATTCATCAAAACTTCAGACATTCTTCAAATGTCAATAAACAGTAATTCAAAGATGTGTCGTTATTTTATAATGCATTTTTGAATTGATTCCTAAAATCAGTTAAGAAATTAACTTATACATTAAAGTAGCTTTAAGACCACCATGAGAAACGATACCAGAAATTTATATATAAATCTTAAACATTCCAAATATGTCACCATCAGCAAAATCTAATTTTACAATTCATTCAAGAATCAAAAAACGAGCAAAAAAGAAAAATATTTAACGTATCACGAAATCATAAATAATAATAATAATGAAAAGATATAATACAATAAAGACAACTGTTTCCAATATATCTTCAGATACCAACTAAATATTTAAAAAAAATGGAATTGGTCAACCCAATTTCATTTTAATATATGCTAATGTTTTTTTAAGATTTATTTGAATTGTAAAAGGTTTTCATCTTTGCACCTTTAATAACGTGTTCATTCAACGATATAATTTTCGAATCTTTGTATTAGGTAGCCATCATATTCCTAATCTATATCACCGGTTTACGAAAATTAATATTAATTAATTTGAAGTGCATACCCAAGCTCTAGACTTTACATAAGCAATTACTATCAAGAAAAGAAAATATGCTCTTTAAATTCCTAATGAATTTTTATTTACACAAGCAAAATATTCTAAAGTGCAACAAAGTTGCCAATGTTAATAGCAAAATGAGTAAAAATTGTCGATTCTGCCATATACGTAACTCAATTATTAAATTAAATATTAAAATAAGAGAAAATGATAAATTATTAAATTATAGACTATAATATTCTGTTCAGACACTAAAAAAGTAGGTGATAGAATATTAAATCAAATATACCTCATCAATGTAAATAAGCTTTATTCAGACTAAATGTTAGTTATAATAATAATAATGTAATATAATGTCACTCTTTTGAACCTTTCACTATGTATCTTATATTTTGAGCACATGTATTTTTATGCCATTTTCTTAAAATAATATGACAGCATATGTTTAAAAATAGTTTTTTTTCTTTGGAATAAAAAAGTCAAAATAAAATAAAATATGTTATCTCATTTTTCATGCTAAAATTTAAGATCTTTTATTTATTTTGCATAATTATTATTTTAAAAAAATATCTTCTGTCCCTCGAGCACATACATCAACTATTATTATTTCTATGTAAAAGGAGGTATTTAGCATAACTTTCAATATTCATACGTAGAGATAATTTAGTTACAAATATTTACTAAAATGCAAAACAAAGCAAAAAAAACCCATATTTTCACTGTCCGAAGCATGTATACTGTTGATATATTATATGCAATAATATGCTTCTGATTTAATTTGGAAAAACAATTTTCATGTATAAATAAGATTTGAGTTTTAATATATTTTGTTACAAGAATCAAATGATAAACTGCCTTAAGGTATATCTTGTAACTTATAGAAGAAAATCATATGCGATTGATATCAGTTCAGTTTTAAGGTTTGGGTATAAAACGAAACATTCGAAGTAAAACAAAGAAATTTATTGATACAGAACGTTGAAAATGGTACGAAAGTAAAGAAAAAAAATAATATACATAAATATAACTAATATTATAAATAATAATTAAAATAATTGAGCATGAAATAGAAAAAAAAAATATTAGAAACTATGCAAAAATTTAATATTTTAGAAATGCAGAACATACATATTTTAATATGTACTGTAAATTATCACTTAGTTGAAAGTAACTTAATTTATAATTTGTTAATTTCATTTACATATTCTATTTCGTAATAACTAACCTTCGAAACAACTATAAAATATATCTAGATATCTTAATTTATTCATAGATATATGTATACATATGAATAAAGTTCCAAATGATATACGTAAACCTTACATACGAAATTTCGGAAGATGCAAGCATTGAAACATTTTATTAAACTAAAAGCTGTTTTTAAATTCTTTTAAAAAAAGAATTTTTCCTCTCACATTTGTATTTTAAAGTTTCATATTCCTTAATCAAGATGATCATTTCAATTTTTTTTTCAATTAAGCTGCTAACGGCAGTGCCTCATATTTTTCTCCAAGAAGAAATATATTAATTAAATTTTACGCATTTGCAGAAAAAAATATAATTCTATGAATCATATTTTATTTGAAAAACGAGAAAACCCAGTTTTTAAAATAATTTAGACAGAGTTGATGATCTAAAATTTTAGAACATGAATCAAGCCAAAATATCTTTTTTTATATTCTCTAAAATTTCTTAATGTGTACAGGTTAAGACTTTGAAGATATTTTAAAAAGAAGTATAACTGTTTTTCGTTAAAAATAATGTTATATTTTCTGGATATATCCAACAAACATGGTTCCTGATAGCTATTTTCAATCTGTTTTTATTATCTACAAATGATTTTAGAAGGATTAAAACTCATTCAGTAAATAAATGTATTGGTTTTGTTTTTTGGTACTAAAATAATATTAATTACTTAAAATTCTAATTAAATCAAACTATTCATATTTTTCCTGATTGATCAAATTTCTCTAAACAGAAGAATACAAAATATTGTTAATATACAACATTTCCGTCAATATATATATATATATATATTTCCTTATTAATTTTCTTAAACTTGACCAAAAAAAAAAGGAACAAAACCGATTTAAATAGTTTTTTTGTCCCAAATCACACCTCTTTAAAGAGTCTCTAGTCTTATAAGAAACCCATTAATTGAATCATTACGGGGAAAAAAGTTATTAACAATTTTATATTTAATTTCATTCAAAATTATTTCAAAACAATAATGGAAATTGTTACTTAAAGTCGATATGTTACCTGATAATGAGAATTATAGAATATTTTATGTATGTAATAAAAATCAGTGCAAATATTGCTGACTTTAAAATTAAGGAAGTAGCTCAAAATTTTCATAACACTATCGTACTTAACTGCTGTTGCCTTTTTTATACCATTAGAATCATAATTCATTACAGCGGCTTAAAATATTAATTATAAATGTACCTGTAACGATTGTCCTTCATTGTGCAGCTAGTGTACCATAACTTAATCTTACTTATTAAAAGTAGCCACTAAACTCTTATTAATGATTAGAAAGAAACAGCTAAAATATTTCATTAATAGTCACTGGAAAGAAGTTAAATTTGCTCTTTCTTGAATTCCAAATTCATTCAACAATCTCAAATTATTATTGAAGTAAGAAATCTTAGCTTATCACACAGACATATCACTTCTTTCAGATTCAATTATTACACAAACACTGTTTATACTCATCTTAATACTTTAAATAAAATTTACTTCAATCTAGAAATCTAATTAAGATGCTCCTATCAAAATTATAAATATCCATCAGCACGTCGTTATCATTCATGTCCAATCATTCCCTTCAATTATATTTCTTTATATCACAACCTCTAATTCACTTCACTTCATTTTACCTTCGTTTAATTTTTCTAAATATGTTTAATTTTAGTTGGGATTAAATTGTAATTTTATGCAATTCAAATTATTATAAAGTCTCAGAGGTTGGGAAAGTAAAAATTGCGATTAATCTAACGCTAAGAACTTACTCTACTTATATTTTTAGAAAGCTCTTTTCAATGAATGGTACGAAATTGAATGAAATATAAGAGATAATTTTTAGTGGTGGTGGAGGATTTTAACTTATTTTTGTATTATAGCGCATTCGAACTTTTTTTAAATTTTAAATCATTGATACGCATCATTTTATTTTTCATATGTTTATTTATTTTGTCAATGACCTCATTAAACAAAGTTGTTGCAAGGAATGGAGTACAAAATGTTACATAATTCTGCTAAATACAAAAAATTGGATATCTACGGAAATATATGTCAATATATTTTTTGGGGTTTCGCTGTGTAGCGGTTGTCCTTCATTATTTAATTCCAAAGACATTCTACAATTCTAAAAAAGAGTCAAAAAGTTCACAAATCCTATTGAAGGATGTCAAAAAAATGGCAACACAGTTTGTGAACCATTTCATATGAAAAGTCACTCTTTATCGAATCCCTCATTCAAATTTAATCCCAGCGCAGAAATAAATAAAGTATTAACTGAACAACTCACTCTCATCAAGTGTGACACTTCTTCAATACAGCCGATACGACTTCTATTACTCTTTCCAGGATTTAAGCCAATCACCTTCTAATCTATTCATTATACTACAAACAATCTGATACAGCATTTCACTCCTATTAATATACAAGCATCTATCAGTTTCTTCGAAATCTTCTGTCTCCCTTCTTATTCCTTTCAATCCTATTTCACATATATGTAAGTATTTCTAATTCTCTTCATTACAATTGTTATCTTCACCTAATTTGCTTAATTACGTTACATTCGTTTCGCAAGGAGATTGTCAAGTTACAAAACTTATCCAAGATTTGTATAGGGAAAATCATGATAAGCACAGCATCACAACAGGAAATTATAAAAGTTAATTTTTTCGTGATGAATGTATAAGTAAAATATTATACTACTGTGCGTACTTTTGAGAAAATTAAATTAGCATATCTATCCAAAATGCATCCTATTGAGATCTGTAATCCATTTCTTCCAGACAGCTAGACTACACACAGTGGCTGTAACACAAAACAATTTAGAGAAACTTCACAAAACACTCAAACCATCTCCTTATAACCACAAGCACCTTTGACCCCTCATTCGTTTGGATCCCTCAGAAAATTTTTTGAAGAATTGGAACCGACAATTGGAATATAATAAGACAATACAATATTAAAACTTATACTACTTTAAATAAAAATGTATAGATATTACAGGAAGATATATATAGAAAAATGACATTGGTTTGGATAGGTAGTAATTCATAAAAAAACATTTACAGTAAAATTTCTGTTATATTTGATGCCCTCACATTTATTCAAAATACTCCTGATTGAATATTCTCACATATAATCCTCAAGACATTTTAACCCGAAATTCCAAAGATATCAGAATTCTAATTTCATAGCATTAACAATGAATTCAAGGAATATTACCAGCCTGAGGAAATCAGAAACCTTTGGAAACGTGGCACATGTGATCATTACTGTCAAATTATTTCAATGCTTTTCACTTCCATACTTCCGGTACCATTAAAATATTTCGAACAACATACATCCACAAGAATCTCATGAACCAACATTAGAAATGAAATTTTCGGGTGAAATCTTCAATGCTTATATCGATCTTAGCATTTTCTCAATGCATTTATGTTTAACTTTGTTACTGTATTAACATTTTGAGTGAATAAATGTATCAAGCATATCGTTGAGTGGTGAGCTGAAATTTAAAATATCCTATAAATGTGGGATAAAAATTTCTCACTGAACCATTTATTGTCTTAAAAAGAGAATTGATATTTCTTGTGTTAATACTGAAATTAAATTTTATTTTATACAGTATTACGTAACAAACATATATATTTAAGCCGATAAAATTTCTTCATTTATATATATTTGAATTATTTATACATAAGAATAATTTTGAAGGCTTGATTGTTTCTTAACGTCGATCTTAGAAATAACAAGAGAGCTGTTGTCTACTTAACACATCATTTTGGAATTTTAGTTAATCAAGAGACAGCATCTGAGCTGCACCTCCCTTTCCAATTTCATCAGGAGAGATATAAAATGTGGTTTTTCTGTATGAGCAATTTCTAAGGCCCATCACATTAGTTATGCAATAATTTTTGTTTCATGAGTTAAACATTAAGAGTACAATTATCTATGGTTGCAAAAATTTAAAGCCTGATAAATATTTATAAATTTACTCTCTAAAAATCATAGATATCAGCCATATTAATTATAGATTATTAATTGAGGCCTTTTTAATCTACTCACATTCTTATAAAATCTCTAAAATGATATAATTTTTGGTACCTGTAGTATGCTGCCTATAGGTAGAATGTGTTAGAGGCAAAATATAAATTTATAGAAATATTATTACACATAAAATAGAATAATTTTCATTCAATGCGTGGCCACATAAAAGTCGCATGACTTAATATCATATTCTTTCGGACTACCTCCGGTTCTAATTACATCTTGTGTTCGAAGTGGCAGTGTTTAAATAATATTCTGTGTCGCTTCAGCCTTAATTGTCGTCCAGATTCCCAGCAGTGTTTTACTAAGACGCCGAGCTGACGACGGAAGAGACGAAGCACCCTACACCCTCTGTTCTTGTACACCCCCCAAAAAGTTTTTATAGGCTTAGAGCAGAGCTTTACGTTGGTTTATTAATACCCTAAAACGTGTCCTTCTGTTCCCTGAACCAATTCAGAATAATTTGCTCTCGATACATTTAACATTGTCATCCTGGAATATGCCAGTTCCATCCGGAAAAAAAATCTATTGGTGGGATAATCTGGCCATTAAGTACATTTAAGTAATCTGGCGACTGCATTTTATTGTCGCAAAATATTGTTGATTCTAGAGCAGGACATTTGAAGCTACCCAAGATCAAAATGCTTCCCACATTTGACTGCACAATAGATAAAATGCATGAAGGGTCCATCGCTCTGTAAGATTATGTTCTTACCCTGAAGTGTTCATCGTTTTAGAATAGACTAAATTATGATTCATAAGATCACATGACATTTCTCCAAAGCACAGCTGTTAAATATTTGTGCTCTTCAGCAAATTGGAACAATTTTTTTTATCAACAAGTGATTTTCTTGTGCCTATTAAATTAAAGTTCCTTTAATTTCTTGTTGTAGTTGTTTAATTTCTTGTGTCTGCTGATTAAATTTGCTGATTAATTGCGTTAAATTTAAGCATTACCCTGGATTTAACTGCTAGTTTCTTGTGATTTTTTAATCACCAATGGCTAAGGATATTGTCCCTTCCAAGAATTAAAGAGTTTTTTTTTTTTTTTTTCAAATTTATTCCAAGATGTAGACGGTTCATCCCCATTCGGTACTAATAATGCGCTGGAAAAAAGTCAAAACATTTCCAATAATTTTAGAGATATCTTTAGTCGTTTTCATTCATTAATTCAAGCCAATCACTTTCTCCTCTTTAAACGCAAAATCATCGGTTTCGCAACCGTGTGAACCAACTTTCCACATACTTATTACAGTTAACACTTATTACAGTGCTTCAACACTATTTAAAAGATAAATTAGTAGCCCCAATATGTAAATAAACTTGCTTCTGAACCTATCAGGGCCTTTATGTATTTTCATATTTATTAAACGTGAGGATGGCTTTTGTATGCAATAAAATTGGACGATATATGCAATAAAACTGGAGGAAAAGGTAATCTATATAATGTGTGGCAATTAAATAACAAAAATGACGGTGGGAATTTTTTTTTTAGTTTTCATATATATTTACTTATTATTACCTTTAATATACATCCCTCTTCTATCCCTACAACTCTATATACTAATCTTCTATTGTTCGAAACAGTGCTGGAAACCGTCTTCTGTCAGCTTCTTTAGAACACTTGTTGTTTCTTTTTAACAGCTTCAATACACCCGAATCTTGTTCCTGTGAATGCAGATTTCACTTGAAGAAACTGATAGAAGTAGCATGATGAAAGATCCGCTGAATAAGGCGTATAGTCTAACACTGGGATACTGTACTTGGGCTAGAAATCTCTTGACAAACAATGCAGAATGAGCCGGTGCATTGTGATTTTGGAAAACGTTGCCGTACGGACTCTTTGTAAAATTCTACAATCTCAACAATCCCACAAATATTTAACTGACGGTAAGATTGAACCAGATTACCGATTTTTTTCGATATTGTCATCCGCCTTTTACGACGAAGAGCAAATCGGGCGTGAATCATTTTCAACGTCTTCTCTGCAATATTGAAAACATTTAAACCACAGAAAAACACGTGCACGCGATAAACATTCATCGCCCTGCACTTTCAATAAATTGTTTCAGTTGCGTTTTTTCCAAATTTCATGGGAAACTTCGCAACAATTTGTTCCTCGATTGCTGCACGAATCGTTTATCCGGTGAACCAAGAAAAATAACTCTAATGTTTATGGAGGCTACGGCTGTATGGATTTGCTCACAGAAGCGAGAGGCACTTTATCGAAAGAGAAGCCTTTCCGCTAAACAACTTTCTGTTGCTGGCGTTTTGCGAATGCGTTCTTCTGTAGCAGACACGTGTTTTTCTGTAGTTAGTCAGGTTAATTAGTATACACACCTCGTATCTCCAATTTCATAAAAATAAAGACATAAATGTATATTTGCTTCCATTTAAATATTTTTTATAAGATTTATTATGAAATTACATGTTTTAATTGCTTTCAGATCATACTTTGAACTTTTATAAAAAATTATCCTTATATTGAATTATTTCTCTTGAAGTCACATCGCATGTTTCATACACGAGGACAAAATACTCTTTATATTCAGTGGATAAATAACATGAGAAAAAAACTTTAATAACGTTTATATTAATTCAGAAAAGAAATATATATCAATATCGTAGAACTAACAGATGATAACTAAAATTTAAAATAAAATCACAGACAGAAAAATTTATCCACGCTTTTGAATATTTCTCAATTCATGTAACCGTTTCTCTAAATCTACACGCATCGAAAAAAATAAATGTCCTAAATTTGTTGCATAAAACTGGTTTGAACAAAAAATTAAAATATGTAGTCGCGAATACTGTTTATTTTATATTCAATAAATGCGAAATAAATGCAATAACTTACATTTTTGTCACGTATTGGAGATTTCTATCTCTTTCGAATAAACAATAAGAATCGCAAATACATATCTTTCCTGTTTAAGTAGGATAGCGTCTCTAATATAAAACACTACCTACGTAATGTGATTACGAAACATAAAATAAAGCCAAAGGGAATGATCATATGGATCAAAAGATTTGCTAGCAATAAGATCATGATGTTTATACCTTAGGGGACACGATAACTTTAGCTAATGTGATAAGTACCAAGAGCCTTATAGTGTAAAGCAAATGTTGGATGGATTCTATTTCACCCCTTTCTCTTGGCAACAGAAAAAAACCGGTAAGCATTTGCCCTAATTTCTGGCACTTTTTCTATACAAGATGCTGTAATGGGTGCTCTTTTCAATGTTTTTATGCATTTCAGTGCATTTGAAAAACAGCCAGTTGCACTATTTGGCCTAATGTATTTCTTCCACAAGAGCACTAATACAGGAATTTTCAAGAAAGATTACGGAAAATAAGCATTTAAAAAAATTAGATATTTTCTATTACTCTTATGAAATATTTATGTGCAATAAAATTAATATGATTATTATTAATCAAAAATAAAGTGTGTAAAACCCCAAAGTACTCTTAAAATAATTTAAACACTACAGAGAGAATATAATATAATTATTTAATATTTTTAAATGAATAAGTACCACATGATATTTGCAGACGTATTAATTTATTTGAGAGGGTCTGTCTTTTTTTTTTTTTATCAAAAATGTTATTTCTATTTTTGCGTATTTATGTATTGCGAACATTAAATTATTCTATTTTAAAAAACCTTTTATTCATTCGTACGCAAAACAGTTTACTTTATATCCTAATTTTTATATGATTTCTATATTTTGATTTAGAAAGTTTATTTTAAAGATAATTCTGTCATTGCTAAAGGACATGAAATGTATTTATTTAAGTCTCTTAACAAATAATGCTATAAATTTGTGTTTCAAATTTTCCTGTATTTTCTTATTTCATGATATCTTAAGACACTATAAGGGAATATCTTACAGTACATTTTAAAATTGTACGCTTTGTATATATATTTTTTAAATTTTGAAGAAACCCTTAAGCTTATACCTCGAAATAGAAATGTATTTAAATGTTAAACTATAAATGGAGGTAGAGAAATATCACAAAGAAATACAACCTTCAAGAATATCTTACTTATGAATTAACTAGTGACTTTATATTAAAAATGCATAAACAATTGAAAACTCTTCAAAAATTCATTACCAGGAACTGAAAGAATTTTTTTTGTCGATGTCAAAATAGATATTATTGATTTACGCATTATTTTGTATAGTTTAAAAATGAAAATGAATAAACTTTGTATTTTTTAATTTTTAAATTTTCACACATGATATTCATCTTTCTTTTTCAAACGACATATTAACGCAATAATTCAAAACTACTTTTGAATAAATTACGAACATGCAGGCTTAAGCTAAATTTTGATTAACAAAATTTTTGTTTTTAACTACACATTTGGTAGAAAAGCGACTGCATTAGTATCGAAAAATAAAGGGAAAAATTATTCTAATACAAAAATAAATTTAACTTTCATTTAAATGATGCTTTTAATAAAATGATCTTTGATACAAAATAAATTAACTAAATTTATTATCATTTTGCATGAAGAAATAAATTATTTTTGTGGTCCTTATATAGAGCTGGAGTTTCTTATTGTGATTTGTATGTAGCAATATGAGCATCAAGCCTAAGAAACCAATGTTATAAGAATTATTGTAACTTTTTTTTTATCTATGAAAGCTTGTATATTTAAGGAACTTTTTTTTTCATTTTGAGAAATCCACTATTTTAAAGTTGTTAACATATGAAGGATTTATGAATCATTACCGTGCGATGTACTCTGTGTTTTATAAAAGAGAAAATACACCATGCATATTTCTTCTTATTCTGCATATTTCCATAAATTCTTCATTGTACTAATTGGAAATTATGTATATTTAGAAGAAATATAACATAGCAAAACTAATATTAAATACAAAAATATATTATCTAATAAGAATAGTTAAAAATGCGGGTTTTTTTTGGTGAATCTTCGAAAGTAATACGCCAAAAAATATTGTGTTATGTTTCGTGATTATGCTGGGTTCAGAAAAAAATATCTATAAGTGAGCATAATAACTTCTAAATTTTCTGAATATGAAAAACTTTAATAACCAACTGTTACAGTGTTGCTTCTATTTCTTTTAGTAAAAAAAAATTTACATTATTTATTTATATGTTTTTGTAAATTTTCTTTTACAAACATCATTTATTTATCAAAGATATTTTTATTTGTACGAGGTATGTATATAATTACACTTGTAAAATTAATTTTTATATTTCTGAAGGAAACTCAGAAGTCTTCAACAAGTAAAAAATTGATTATTTTATACTAAATTTAAATATTGCTCGTTTATTTTAAATTAAATTTAATGAAAGTCAGATTTTTTCACACTCAGATATTAGTATACATTTGTATCTGCTTATGCAAGAGAATCACATTTATAAGCAAAAGTAATTCAGTAAGAGTAATTAATGATCAATATTGCGTTTACATATGTGAATCATGCTCGTACATTTAGGTGAATCTTGTATAAGTTCCACTGTACTTGTATAAAATTCAAAATATTCAGAATACCTATAAACATACATTCTATACACTGAACATAACTGTAATTTTCAAAAATTAAATTTGATGAAATTAAAAATGTTTTGAATTTTATGACTCAAATATCTCATGATTTTTATACAAATATTGTGCGCTCATTGAAACCTATTTTTGAGAGAAAAAAAAATAGTGAATTAATCGCCTTGGAAATAATCTAATTTTCTCTCGAGGAAAATATCACCACTTTGGTTGGAACAGAATGTGAGAAAATAACATATCTGAATTCTTAAAAACTATATTTTGAGAAATCGCAAATACAAAAGTTTTTCTTTAAAGAGCCTCACTTTTGTTTATAATTTTAAAATTAAATTTTTTAACATTTTGTTTCTTACATTCCCATAAAAAATGAATGTATGGATTGAAAAAAAAATATATTTGTGTTTTAACTGCAAGATCCGAAACTTATAGAATTTGGAGCTTTATAATATCTCAATTACTTTAAAATGTATTCAATTTTAAGCGATAGCCCCTTTATAAGATATAACACTGAGAACGACACCATCATTATCATAAAGAGAAGTAATTTAAAATTTAGAGAAAAAGTTTGAGATATATTCAATATTTAAAAGAAAAAGATTTAAACTTAAATTGATAGAAAAAAAAATATGCAAATTAGAAACACCACATAATGTTTTTGTTTTTAGAAAACATTGAATAAAAATGAAAGAAAACGAGGAATTTTTTTCAGTGATGAAAAAAGAAAGATGGAAGATTTTTTTTTATAAAATTATGTATATATTTATTTTAGAGAATTTTTTTTCGAAATTAAAAGTAATGTCCAGAAAACAACGTCGCCTTCCTTTATATGTCTGTAATAAAGGGACTGTTTCTTCAATATCGTATGAAAATTCTAAAATATTTATTAGAAAAATTAGTATGACGTTAAAATTTAGAAAATGTGTTAATCTGGAAAGAAATTTAAAACTCAAATTAGCAGTAAAGCTATAGTAAATATATTATCATCAAAAACAATATACTGTGCTTCATTAAAATACAAACAACAAAAAATAAAAGATTTAACTTTTATAACTCATTCTGCCTAATTTCAAGCGAAATTCACCGCCACGGTAACCGAATGGTCATGGTTGGAAGCTCATGGCTAGAGTTGTTTTCGTCGAGTCGCGGGTAGGAGTCTTGGTTGCGTTAAATATCTGTCTTCAAACATAGCTGAAATACGTTAAATCTGTCGAAACTCAATGCTCTCGTACCGGGATATGGAGGTTTGTAGAAAGAAATTCCAGCTCCGATGTCGTTCTCTACGCTTTACCAAGGTTAAAAATTGAGAAGCTCGTTGCAATAATTTTGGTATTCTAACTGTGCCGCTAATGAACAATCAATAAATCAAACCCTTGTTATGTGGGCTCGAGTCATGATACGTCAAAGATCCTTACTGTAAAAGGATTGATAGTTATATATATATATATATATATATATATATATATGCTTATATATAAGCAAAATACCACTAACTGACTCATCACGAGATCTCTAAGACTATACCACCGATTGACTAGAAATTTAACATAGTTACTCATTTTCCAATGTAGAAGCTCACTAAGAACGTATTTTATGGAAGTCTTATTCAAAACGTAATTTTCATCTGTTAATCTACTCTTATCCATCGTTTATGTCACATTTGGCGACTTTATCGCCAAAAATGATATGACAGACGCCAAACGGAATATATTTTTTTTATATGTATACTGTGTATTATCACCAATTACGTTTACTTGGTGAGATATGCGCGTGCGAAGTGGAAAAATGCCAAATAATTTAATATTGAAGCGCTGATGAAGGATTAGCAAGATTTTGCCGAAGAATCTTTTTATGTGAAATTTCAAGCATGTCGAAAATAGAAAACGTACATATTTAGCGATAGAAATAAATGAGTTTGGTATCCCACGGTTTGTGACAGTGTAGTTTAGCTCGAAAACTTAGCGGGATTTTGAAAAATACTAAAATGGCAACTTCTTACGGAGTAGCACATATGGAAGACATTCTTCGTTTACTGGAGAACCTCACTACATACAGGAACGAACTCAAGACGCTATGACATACGTAAGATATTTTGGAAGTCCCAACTTGCTCGACTTTTTTTTTTAGTATTGCTGTCATTTGCAATCCTAAATGGCCAAAATCAATGATCTCTTGAAGCAGGGACAAGTATCTTATGATAGACACTATGTCATTGCGAGGGTATTTCATTTGAAAGCTAAGCACATGATGTATTTCCTAACAAAAGTTGTATCTTTGGCAATAGTAGATGTAACATGTATACGATGGAATGATTTTTATTCATATTATATATATATATGGGGGGCCCTTTCAACTATTATTTTTTATTTTTCTCATATATTTGAAAGTCGCGGCAAACCATTATAACAGATAATCAATTTCTTAAAATTTTTAATTTAGATTATCATTATCGTAAAAAATTGAAACTTTTCACCTATAGGTTCCAAATACTTGATATTTCACGTATAGGTTCCAAAATATTATATTATCGTCTTCCCAGCGAAGCGGATGGGTATCAGCTAGTTAAATATGTTGAAATTCAGTATACTCACTTTGGAGAGTGGATTCCAGTATTGGGACCATACTTGTCACTGGACCTAGGTTCCAAATTATGAGGTCTGTCACCAACAATCATCGGGTTACTTCTCAGTGATGTGTTAATAAATAATAAATTAATACATTCAAGCAAACTTTTCTGTGCTTATTCGAACAGGCAGCTTAATCTCATTGACTATAAATTTTACATTTTCTGTGAATGAATGTCTAACAAAAAAAATCTTTGAGAGTATCAGTAATTCACTAAATCATTTATAATACAAAAAGGAAAACATGAAAAAAAATTCAAATATTTCTGCGGCATTTCTTTTCAAATGTTTATTCAGAAAATTTCACTTTTTTTTTTGGAAAAAGCTACGTTATTTATGAAACACAAAATGTTTTACCCCCCCCCCCAACTCGAAAAAAGACGGTTCTGTTTTGCAAATGGTTTTATGATTTATATAAAAGATATTGGATGGTAGTAAAAAATCAATGGAATTAAAGGTGTTGATATTATTCTTTTACTAATTGTATTGTATAATAAGTTTGAAAATTTAATTAACAACGTATGTGATTACAGTAAGAATTTGAAACTCTCAAATATTAACAATTTCAGAATTCATAAGGGAAAAAAGAAATAATAAGAAAGGTAAAGGAACATCAAAGAAAAAATATAAATCCGATAGTATGATTTAAAATTATTTATATTTTTATCTTTCCATATTATTCTGCTAAGGAAAATGACTGACAAGGATATAGCTTGCAAAATTAATCTTCGTAAGAAAGCGTCCATCGATAGCGTACTTATTCTGGTGAATTTATATAAATACATCAAATCCCCAACTGACTCCTTTATTTCGTAACTATCGTAAAAATCATAATTTATTTCACTGTTTGAAATTCAATTCAATTTTACAGCATTTTACTTTACTTTTAAATATTTGTTAATGATGTTTCTATTGTTCTAACACAGGTAACTTAAATCTCTAATTATATACCAGTAGATGTTATGGATATGTAGATGTAGGAAAACTTTGATTGATAAGGTATGGATAATGAAACTTTTCAACGTGCTTAACTTCCAAATGTGGACTAAAATAGAATTAAAAACAATTTTAAAAATTATGTAAGAAGTGAAGAAATCATATCTAAGGAAAACTGAAATGAAATATTTATGTTCGAAGTTTTTGTGTAGAATATTTTATATAGCATATAAAATTTTATAAGGGAAATATATAAACTTTTGAAGTGTTTAGGAAAAGAAAATTGTAAAGTTACCTTAGCACAAAGTAGCATTTTTCCAAAATCGAGAAAATAAAATCTAAGATTTTTTTAAAAAAAGTTACTTATTTTAAAACACAATTAAAAGGGCATCTGAACGGAGAATATTGGACAAAAATGAATAAATATTTGAATAAAAGTGTTAATACGGCTCATTTCTTGAAATAAGTCAAATAGTCGTATCAAAAGGATAGAAGAAGCTGAATGTAAAGAAAAATATTATTCCAAAAAACAAAGTTTCGATTCGTGAAAAGAGGAAATTTATAACGCATGATTAGAATCTCGTTTGTCGAAAATTGCTGGTTTTCAAGCAAGAAAGGCATCGAGAAAAAGATAAGCAAAGAAAAATATTCTTCTTCAGCATGAGAGAATAATAAAGTCCCAAATCATTGTTTATCACTTTGGAACAGAAGTTTGGCTGACATGTTTCGAGAAGCAAAAGGAAATAGGATACTATTGCAGGCATAATAACTTCTAAGAAAATATATGATTATTTTTATTTTAAGATTTTTTTTATGCATTATGCATTGATTCGTGGAACGCAATAATATTTTTTCAAAGTTGAAGAGGTATATCGTCACTAAAAAAGCTCAATATTTTGATTTGGGAACAAAAATTCCAATTGAAAATAACGCGTTTGAAAAGGTATTGTTTTAAATACAAATTTTGTTCAAACATTTTCTTTCCTTGATTGAGCAAATTAATTATATATCTAACGTTAAGCAAATATTTTAAAATCTCATTATAAATTTAAAATCTTAAGCTTATAATTAAAAGTAAGTACTTGACAATTATATATATTTTAAAAACTTTTTTAATATGAAAATCTATTTTGTTTAAGGGTCATAGACTTATTAGATATGGTTAATTAATATTTTTAAATTTAAATTATTTAATACATTGCCAATCAATACTGACAGAACATTATAAAGTAAAAGGTAACTAAATGTTATATTAAAATGAATTGAAAACCATCACGAATCATTATACCCCAAGGCTTAGCGAAGTGCTTATTTATATTGATTTGTGTATGTTTTCTTTTTGTAATAATTTCTACACATGCTTATATTTGTATCAATATCACTTTCAATGTTTATTAGTATCCATTTGAATAATTAATTGTATATATTTGAATGAATATTTATTAATACCAATTTGTAGGAAAACTTATTTATATGAATTTGTATTGCTTTTTATTGGCATAAATGAGGTTAAATATTGATTTGCATAATCATGTACGTAGGTTCTCTTTTTGCCTTTATTCTTTTTTGTCAAATTGCATATATGTTCATTTGCATCATTTGTTATAAATGCTTATTTGTATCTATGTAAATGACTCTTTATTTGTATAAAGGCTTATGAATGTTTATTTGCATAAATATTCATTTTTATCATTTCGTATGCATGTTTATTCATGTTATTGGACAAATATTTATTTGTATACATTTTTCTGAATGTTTAATTATAAGAATTTGTATGAAAATTTTGTGCATCAATTTATATGAATGTTTGTTTATATTACTTTGTATGAAAGTTTATTTATTTAAAGATTTATTAATATGAAATTTCATAAAAGCTTATTTGTAATAATTTTTTATGAATGTTCATTGATGTCAATTTAAAGAAAATATTTATTTATATCAATTCGTATAAATGTTTATATATATTAAGGATTTGAACTTGTATTAAAGACACAATGAGCACAATAGATCTCATAAACTGCAACCCTGTTTAGAAGTACTGGAAAAAAATAATACTTGAAAGATTGACTACTTGTTTTTCCTGGCTTCTTTAACTAATCAATAAAGAATTTCGTTGGCTAGTGATTTTCTTCCAGAGATAAAGAGTACAGTTGTTGACCGTGAGTTCCAGCGGAGCATCTCCAATATATTTTATTGGGCCCGATTAAGAGTTGCCCGGCTGCATTTTGTTGCCCCCTTTAACAATAAGACTAAAATAGACGTCTCCCTCTGGCTAGTTATGAATGTTTTTTAACTTCAGACATTTTTGTTGAAGAGAACAGGTGCATTTTCACCTTCCAGTATCATCATGCTGTGACGCATTCTAAATTTGTAAAGAAGGTTGCTTTTTCAGTCATTACTGCAATTGAGATATATCCACTCTCTGTTGAATTGAGTTTTGCTTAGAACAGTTTCCATTTTGAGGTCATCGGCTGTCTCAAGTTGAGTGGAGGGTCGTCGACAAGTGCACCGTAGTCGAAATATCATTAGGCTTGATTTATGTGTGAGATTGTAACAATTTTCGACAAGCCTAATGATATTTGATATAGGATTTGGTATGTTTTTTAGGTCATTTGGCGTTCAAGTCCTGGGTCACCAGTTCGGCATTCATTGTTTTAGACTCAGTGGATAGGGATAACTTTTAATTGCCATTGGAGTGCCTGTGGCGTTTTGAACCTTGAACCAATCGATCTGATGAAAGATTGACTAGCCACTTTTTGTTCTTGTTGAATGTAAATGTAATGTTTGCGAAAATAATCCAAATCTGATAAAGCGAAAATTTTATCTGGATGGACAGCAAAAATTTTTCATCCAGACATACCATAACCCATTAGTCTGGTTGAAAACAAATTTAGGAACAAACCCCCGCCTTTTGTGTTGGTTTCTTGCCCTACAACCATTTAATTTCGAAGTCATCCATAAACTGGGAGAATTCATGTAAATGTATTACTTTAAGTAGAAATAATTAAAAATTAATGTATACATGTTCCTAAGATATGGGATATTGCTTCAGCTCTATACTGAACATTAAATTTTCTTATAGAAAACATGTAACATTCTTCCTTTTCAAAAATAAGTCAAATATCTAATAATTGATGTCATAAGGTTAAACAAGAGACCATAAATATGTTACATTTGCGAAAAGTTTTCAAATTTTAGAGAGCACAATTGATATATTAGAATTTTATCACACGTATGTACCATACATTTTTGATAGTATATATACAGGAATTTACATTGATAATTTTATTTTTATAAATATTTGTTATACTAGCACATTTTCTTAAAATTTATAGAGAAACACTCTTATTTCATTTTAATATTATGATGCTAGATTATGCATTAGTATGCTATACAAAGTGGTTCATGGCAACAGAAGGAAACACCCAATAAGAAAGGTAAATTGATTTTACTAATCACTGTGCATATAAGTCAAAGAGTTTGTGATATTTGATGTTAATAGAATAAAGAAATTCTGATAGATCTATGGGAGTATTACTTCTGTGAATAACGTGTGTGGTTTGAACTACCTTACAGTTTTAACTTGATGAAAACATATATGTATGGGAATTTTTAATTTTTCTCTTGAAAACTCTAGCCAAAAAAGTATTTATTTCAACTTTATATAATACTAGTAGAAGTGGTGTTAATATGAATATTGACTGAAGCAGTATTATTTGAGTTATTTAGCAATATGTTATTAATTAAATGCAAATATAGTACATAAAAATGAATAAGATAACCTATGATTGTTATGTCTTTCAATTTTTTAAGTGTTAGTGTAATATAGTATATAATTTTGGCCAGGGGGAAATTGTACTCTTTTATCTAAATCGTACTGTGTGTTATCTAATTTGTAGTGTGTTATCGAATTCGTATTGTGTTATCAAATTCATACTGTGTTATTTATTTCGTTCTGTGTCATCTAAATCGAACTGCATTGCCTAATCCGTACTGTGTCATCGAAATTCGTACTGTGTCATCGAAATCGTATGGTGTCATATCCTACTGACATTTAAATATTTTAGTGAATTTGAACGAACAGAACTTTTCCTTTATCGGAAAAAGTTCTCTCCAGAGGAAGGAGGAGTTTGAGCTAACCTCACTTAAAAACCAGTCGAGTTCGTCAAGGACGAAGTCATCCAATGAGGCTCAGGAACTGAGAATGCGCGCGCACCTACGAAAGAGAGAGGAGAGATGGAGCCAGAAAAAAAAAATCTAGAGTATGTAACAGGGTACATGTTTAAGGGTTAAATAAAATTTAATAGTTATCTTTAGCCTGACTGTGTTCGTTTGTAATACATTACAGTCCTTTCATTGGAGTGATGTAGAAGTTTGGAAAAAGAGGTAGTAGCGCAAGGTTCGTCTTCCTCAGTTGACCGGCCTTCACAATTACGAAGTAAACTTCCAATAGCCACCATATTGATTCTACATGTGATGTTAATAACCAATCGCATTGTATTATGACCATAAGGCATGCCATTTCTTAATTCTACCTTGAGTAACACTGTGACACCCAGGTTCTCTACTTTGTGTTTTGTTCATCGACTCTCAGTCGAAATACACGCAAATAAGAGTCAATCAAAGTAGTAGTACCTTAATTTCATTTTTATCAAACGAATACTTTTAAAAAGTCATTGAAAGGGATTTACGATTCTGAAACAGATTTTTTCCCGCAAATGCTCTTTAAAATTAATAATATAAAATTCTACTTAAGAATTATACAACCGATCGGAGTTAGAAATAAGACTATAAAGCTGAATGCACTTAAATATCCGTTCAAAGATTATCACTTCACATTAAGCATTAATACACTCATGGACAAAAAAAAATTAGCGCACCAAAAATAATTGCGGGATCGTAACGACACTTGGCATGAAGATATATGTCGGGGAGATATGCAAAGGATTAGAAATGCAGCGTGATTGCGCATTACGTATAGCTGGTAGAGGGCGTTTAACTTCGTTCTCCGTGCAGTATAAAACAGGTAACCAAATCTTCTTTGAGTGTGATAAATCGTTTACAAAGGAAGATCTGAGGTAGACATGCCATTACGCCGTTTTCGAAGACAATATGAGCAACTGTCGCAGTATGAGAGGGGGAGGATCATCGGCATGATGAAAGCTGTGTGGTCAGCTAGGCGAGTAACTCTTAAATTAGGCCGCTGTGATTGTGTTGTGAGGAGATGTTGGGACAAGTGGATCCCAAAGATGTCATATACATTAAGACCAGGCTCAGGACTCCCTCGACAGACCAGTCGTCGAGACCGCCACATCGTAAGAAATGCAAGCGTACAGCCAGCTGCTTCATCGGCCGCCATCCAGGCACATCTAGAGCCTTCACTAGGGGCCCCTGTGTCTTCTCGAAACATACGAAGGCGCCTGGCTTAAGAACATTTGGGATAGCGGTGCCCATTACGTGTGCTGCCTTGACGCCCACCCATCGAAGCCGCCGTATGAAGTGGTGCCGCGTACGAGGAAATTGGGCTGCAGCGGAATAGAACCAGGTCGTCTTCAGCGACAAATCCAGATTCAATCTCAGCAGTGATGACATTTGTGTTCGTTTGTGGAGACCCCTTGGAGAACGCCTCAATTCTGCCTTTGCTTTACAGTGACACACCGCTCCTACAGCTGGTTTCCTATAATACAGGGTCACCCCTAGTATTGACCAGTGACACCATGACAGCCCAGCGGCATGTCCATGACATCCTGCAACCACATGTGTAACCACTCAATCAATGGATTCCGGGAGCCATTTTTCAACAAGACAATGCTCGACCTCACACGGCAAGGGTGTCACAAGTATGTAGCCTCACTGTTACTACCCTTTCTTGGCCTCTCCGATCCCCAGATTTGTCTCCAATCGAGCATATCTGCGATCATTTTGGACGGCGAGTTGAGCATCCCACGAGTTTGAACGAACTAGTGGCAAGGTTACACCAAATATGGAACGAAATGACTCAAGACATAACATAAAACTTGTATGCCTCAATGCCCGATCGTATCGCATCGTGCATTCGCGTTATAGGGGGTTCAACTGGGTATTAAATCCTCCGTTCTTTTGCCTTTTTCTCTGAAATAAATGATCCTTTTTCTTCTATTTTCTATTTATTTACTTGCATCAAAGTAGTCATTACGTAAGTAAAATTTCGTTTCATTTTAATGACTCCTTCTTGGTGCGCTAATTTTTTTTGTCCATGAGTGTATATGGGTGTATGTGTTTATATAAATATATATACGCATGTGTTTATATATATATATAAATATATATGTGTGTGTGTTTATATATATATATATATGTGTGTGTGTGTTTATATGTTTGTGTGTGTGTGTGTTTCTCTTTGATAGCCTAAAATCCAGTCGTTACTATCAATACTATCAAATTGAATTCTCATAAGAAAATAATTTAAAAAATTATAAACTTTTAATAATGATAATCAAAGTTTTTGTTACTTACAATACATTTCTAAATATAATTTTGTTTGAATTTCTAAAACCAAAATAGAAATAGTATTAATGAATCGAAACAGAATATTCTTTAAAAAAATTCATTATTTAGAATCTCTCTCATCTTAGAGGAAATGAAGATCATTTCAATGAAACGATTCAGTTTGATGAAAAGAAAATTGAATTGCATTTTGTAATCTTCTAAAAGAAAGGTAGATATTTCTTCATCCGCGTAAAGCCTATTTAGATATACTTCCGAAGATCATTTGAAACCAATTGAATTCAAGGAATGGTTTTACATTATGAAATTCGAATTTATTTTATGCATCTCTTTTCATAATAATTTTAAAATTAAAATGCATGAGAAGATGAAGGATTTCATCTATTTTGGAAAACTTGAACCACACTGATATTTTTTATTATTATTCACAAATATAACGAATAATGAAATTTAATATTTTGCCAAACATTTTAATAAATGCGAATTAATTTTGTTTCAAATAAAATAATTTTAATTTGGAATAACAACAAACCATTCAAAAATGGAAATTTATTCTGCTAATTAAAAACTGTTACGCCAGTAAAAATGACAATAATCATTATAGCACTACTTATAATATACATTAACAATTATTACCAAAACAGTGAATTATTAAATTTAAAATCTTTCGAGTACTTATATTAAAACTCATGATTCAACCATATCAAGTGCCATTTTTTTTTATTTATCTTAAATATTAATAACATAAAAATATATTTTGATGTGTATACCTCCAATATTGTTATGATTTCAGAACAAAATAACGAACAGCTGGGATGGTTTCAGGAACAAATATTATAGTTATAATACTTCACACTTTCCACAACACAAGACAGGATACAAAACGTATATTTAACATAGATTCACGAACATCACTCCATCATTCTGCTAACGAAATCCATCCAACTCCTTCCATCGACCTTGCGCTTATCGTGCTTGCGCTTCTAACCCAAAAGAACATGTGGCACCATCTGGCTACCATTTAATATTACATGGAAAGTAGTGCTGAATTACGGTATTACAGATGGAATAATATTAAATTTTTCATATGACTCATTTGGTACATTAGTTTTTGTTTAAATATATCGTTTGCTGTACCTTTTAATCTAACTGATTTAATAAATCTGATGATGAAAAAATTAATTTTCTAATTCTTTCTCAAATTTGGTCTTGAAGTTTGTAGCATGACAAAAAAAAAGTGAAGCTGATACAAAGTTGATTTCTGCAAAATATGTTATTCTAGTCTATATGATTTTAGAAAATAAATAGATAATATACTCAGTTACGCAAGAAAAAGTAAATGGGGGCTGTAAAAGATAAAAAAAAATTATTTTGTCTATTAAAAAATACAAAGAGTGATTAAATAAATGTATAAGACATTGCTCTCGTGTTTTTCTTAATTAACACATTGGAGAGTTTGAATGTAATGTTGTTAAAATTGAAAATCATGACCAATAAATGAACTACAACATATAAATTGGACGATTTATATAGATTGTATTAGAATTACTGAAGCGCAATGAAAAGAACTGAGGAAATTCACATAAAATATTGAAGCGCTTAATATTCTAAATGGTATCTTATTTAGGAGTAGACAGAGTGAGTAGAATCTATAAACTAAAGAATAGTGAATGTATTCAGAAGCGTAAGTCAGATCACAGAGAGAAAACGACTGCGTAGGTTCACAGTCTCTATAATCCTCACCTAAAATCTTAAAGATTCGTACTCGATTGTATCTTTAAGATAAATACTAAATTGTTATATTAATCATTAGATTCGAAGCTTGTAAGAATCATTACCACAGATAGAGCAGGTTAAGGATTGAATTTTAATTAATCATTGATTTGAATAAAATAACTTGATTATGGTCACTGTGTGATTTTGTATTCATTGGACTATTGACTCATAATTGTTTTAAATTTTAACGTATTCGCCTATGTTCGAAGCAACATTTCATTGAAAAAAATATTCCAATAAGTTATTTCTTGATTATGAGTCATAATCATGAAAGAAGGCCAAAAATATTGCATTTTTTTAAAAAAAAAAATATTAAATAAAGGAATTTATGGAGAAATTTCGTGAAAATCGACCCAAACGCAAAACTTTCTGCACACAATATTTTTGCACTATTCTAAAATTAAGTTTAGAAGTACATATTTATAACAATGGCAATTAAAATAAAATCTAAGTAATATGTTTTAATTTTAAGAATATATAGCTCATCGTGATCATTTTATAGATTTTTTTTATAACATTTACTACTACCCTTGAAAGAAACTAAATTTAATTTAAATGTATCAAATTTATTTCTCAATCTTTTTTTTTCTAATCTTTACAACAGTAAAAATAATATACAATTCAAGTTTTACACAGATATCTCAATAACATTTTGCAAAATCATGATTTGTGTAAGCAATGCTTTCATTTTTAAATCACGTTTCCTAAAAAAAAAAAAAAAAAAAAAAAAAAAATTCAATCTGAATTCCTGCTTTAAAACACAATTTTCAAATCTTTATAATTTTTTTCTTATTGTTTTAGACTCATAGTAAAAGCAGTTAGGAATGAGATTGGGGTTTGGGTGCTAAAGTGGTACAATAAAAATTTCATAAATTTCTTTAATTTGGTGTATATGTTGGCCTAAGTTTGTGATTTTAACCAGTTTATCGTCATAAGAATGGAATGTGAAGGAAATAATAACGGGACATTGCAACCATAGAAAAAATTGTCATGATCTAGAATAGGTATGAGCAAATTCAGGTTTAATAGAGCCATATAGGCTAAACGTAACTTTTTTCAACAGAGTTGAAGGAATATGAAAAAAAAAAAGAATAAAACATTCTAAGGAGAAAATAATCATTCATGCATTTTTTGCTTCTAAAAAAGAAATTATTTTAGCTTTCCACATTATTTTATCCGCTACAAAGAAAATATATTAAAAATTTACATTTCCTATTATATTCCATTCTTGGAAGTATTCTGAAATTCCAAAAAGTCGTCTTGTATGAAGAAAATATATCAGACCTTTCATAAAGAATGAATTTTCTCCAAAAATTATTTCCTAAGACTTACAATTCCATTTTAGATTTGCTGTGGCTTTACCGCTTAACTTGCTGTATATAAGAAAAATAAAGTTTGTATCTCAGATATCCGAGAAGAAATCCCCAGACATTAAATAGCTTTGTTGAAATTCGATTTATTCTGAAGTGAGAGAAGGACTCGCCTCTATTTCTCTTTCTTATCATTCTTTGGCGAGATAAAATGGTTATGTATCGTATTCTTGTGAAAAAGTGTCGTATTTATGTTTTATTAACGAAAAAAATGGAGTATCTTTTGTAATGGTCACTGAGACGATTTTGACAAGGAAAAACAGCTTACTTTATCCCATATTTTAAATAATCCTCACGTTTTAAAATTATAAGCAATGAAACTCCTATTTTAGTATTGAGGTGTCTGCTTTCAAGCATATGCATCCATGTAAATTAAATTCTGGTTATGTACATAAATATTTATGTATGAACATTCAAATGTCAACAACTGTATTTAAGGTTGTAAGTTATGTGTTTGTCTTTAGGCACGTATTGCCATTAAAATAACAACTTTGTAAATTTTCGTATTATTTATAAACATAACATTTTTTACACTGAACACAAATTAACAGAATTATTATTCAACTCAAAAAGGAAAGAATTTTTGTTGAATAAAAATATTTTAGAAAACTTCACGTTTTATGAATCAATAGTTCATTAATTTTTACACCAATATTGTACGATACATAAAATATGTAAGTAATATTTAGAAAATAATGTTAATAACTGTACGGTGTAAATATCCTCATTCTGTTATGATTAAATTACTAAAACTAGGGGTAAAGTAGATTTTGAAAAAGTCATTATGATGTTCTCAAACCACATTTTGAGAAAATTGCACATACAGATATTTATTAACAGGTGTTGCATTTTTCTTTACAATTTTAAAATTCGTTTTACTAACATTTATCAAATTCTCATAAATGATACACCGAAGGAATCAGAGAATCATTATGTGTTTCCAGCAATGAAATGAAAATCGTTACGTTTTGAACCGAAAATTTAAAACGTTTTGAAGTTTCAGCTACTTTAAAGGGTCATGCGAGTGCTAAATTGAATAAATAGAGCATGTTTCCCCCTTTCCTCAAGTCTCCATTTTTTTTTAAATTTCAAATAATTGTTACATTATTTTATATTATTGCTTATATTTTGTACTTAAATAAACTATTTTTAAAAATTCTTAAATGATTAAAAAAATAATGCTAATTATAACATGTATTTTAACATTATTTCATGGTACAATGAATTGCGTGCATAATCCTAAAAATACATTTACATCAGAATGACTATTTTTCTTCATTAGAGAAATAAGTTTTTAGAAATGGAATTAAACTAAAATATTTAACATGTAACGGTTTTTTAAAGTTTTATAGTCTTATTGAAAATTGGTATTAAAATATTTCATGATTTAATTCATAATTTTGGTTCACACATACATTATCCAAAATAATATGCTTATATCATTGCACAAACTTTGTAAGATTATATTTATTCGCATTTTATGATATCTTGTTCGAAATTTTGAAAAATCAATCACTTTTTAAAAAAATGAACCTTAAAGTTTCCCGTGCAGTATTGCAGACTAATAATAAGCATGTGTTTTTTTAAATATCTTTCGGGAAGGCTTAAATTCTTACAGGCCTTAAATGTAAGTAATTAAGCTCAAATTACATGTATTCGATGCAACAGTATCAGCAATCCTACTTTACAGAAAGTGAGACTTGGAAACCCTCTACTTCATAAGAACGGAAATCAAATGCTCAGAAATATTCTAAAATTATACTGACCTGGTAATTGTTCAAATATTGAACTATATAATAAAATTTCTTCCAAGCCTATTTCTGCCCAAATTAAAAATAAATAAATAAAACGGGTGATTATAGGTTGGAAGTAGAATGTAACCACAAATGAAAGTACAAGATTTGCCCTGACATGGGCACCAGGTGGAAAGAGAGAGAGGAAGTTAAAGGGCCACATGGAGAAGTATGGCCTTAGAAAAGAATCTGTTTAAATAAGTGAGTTGGGGAAGTGACCGAGATGAAGAGAGAGACAGAATCAAATAGAGTACAGCTGTTGTGGCCACTTACAGCATCTAATTATGACGACAATTTAAATTGATGAACATGATAAAAACCAATTGAGATCTTTTTTTAATATTATGTTCCCTACTTTGACACAAGAAGAAACAACAACAAGGTGTTTTAATAAGAATCTTGAACCAAATGTAGTATATAAAAAAGAACTATGGATGAGCTATGGAGAGAGGAAAATGGTAAGTAAATATTGAAACCATTGTAGAAGTTGCTTACTCTTTACAAAATAATGTTTTATATGGAAAATTAAGAGACTCGACATTTTTAAAACAAGTATGTTAGTATTTTTAGGGGAGAAAATAAGGCAATAAAACATCATGAACTTCTTAGTATGTGATATGTATAATAGTTCAATAAAAAATTTATGCAGTGTATAACGGGTGGATACTCGTATACAGTTTACACTTTATACTCGTATTTCCTTTTAGACCTTGTAGACTTTCATATGATGTCATTCGATTTGAGAAACATCTGTTTGTGAATGGGATGAGGCGTATGTAAAAATTAGAATAGAAATAGTGCAGTATACAGAAAAATATTAATGAGATAGTGTTTTTCAATATATTTTTTAAAAAAAAGTGTTTGTAGTAAGAAAGAGATATTGGACAGTTTGACTCTACAATTAGTGTGAATTGATAATTGGTGGATAGATATTTAATCGGATCCAGCTTGAAAGTTTGCTACTGACTCGATTCCAGATAGTCTGATAGTAAGATAAAAAAGTATTATACAGCTTTAACAGTGGATGCATAAAGGTCTGCTTCACAGGTGTGATACATATCTTGGTATTCGATAATTCTATCAGAAAGAATAAAAGTAACCTAAGAATTTGATTCTCTGATTATTTGGACTTTGGAATTAATAACTGGTATTTTTTTTTTTAAATTACGATGGGTCAAATATTTGAGAATAGCTAACCTAGTATATTACAAGTGTGCGCTTAAAAAAATTCAGTCATCATTGAATCTTTTCTTTACCACACAAAACTAGATACATGTATGAATGATTCAATTCTGTGTTTTTTAAAACAAGGAATGAAAACTTATCTCATTGGTTTATCTGAAATTTTGTGATTTAAAATTCATAAAGTGATAACAGACACCACATTATATTCTTTTCAAATATTCCTCTTGGAATCCTTTGATTGTATCTGCATTTTGTAGGATCGAACAATTTTTGAATTGCAAATTGACGTATTCTCATCGAACGTTGTTTATTGTAGACAAAACAAGTTTGGGAAACTCATCTTAACATATTCTATTTTCACCAAAAGCATCAAAACTAAAGTCTGTTCATTTTTAAATGATAGTCGAATATCACAGCATGCAAATCAGATAAATCTACATAAGATGTAAAAGAAAATTTCTATTTTCTGAACTTTTAACAACACTCTTCAAAGAGTTCCTTAGTAGTTTTATAAGATTAAATTGCAATGTATGAAAGGAGATAGATTTCTTAGGGAATAAATGAATTCTTTGGAAAATTTATTTACATAAGTTCCAAACAAGTTTGCTAGGATTATTTGTCGAACTTACATATACTACCTAAATTTAGATTTAAAATAAAGCACATAGACTTTCAGTATCACGGGTTAAAGTATATTTATTTTCAAATTATTATCTCTAAAAGAAAATTTAAAATATTTTAATAAGAATAGGAAGTATATTCCCAAAATACTCGTTTCGGGAATGAGAAATTTTACATTTTGAATGGTACATTAAAATGCGTTTACTCACTGTAGTATTGTCCTCTTTCAAAACTTTTCAAAAAGTACCAACAATTTTAAAAAAAGTTCTTATAAGATAAATTTTCATCTTACAAAAAAAAAGTACATGAGTGTGACATCCTTCACTGAAAAACAAAACGTTCCCATAACTTTTTTGGCAGATTGCCACTTCTTCCTGGTTAAAAGTGGATATGCTGGACTCGACTCATTGGTTTGATGGATGTTTTGTTTCAGGTGCATAGCCAAAACTAACCAAGGAATAAAACCACAATTGTTTGGGCAGCATTTAACACGAAGGTAGTACAAAAAGTACTTCTATTTGGACACAGATTGCATCATTATGTTAAGTTATTCTAACCATCTGTTAAACGGATCTGAAATAAATTTTTTAAGAATGTTTCATAAGTTAGTTTGTGACATTGGGCTATTCGCGGTTTCTCTTCACTAACCTTGGGGACTTTTAATTGAGGTCGATTGCTATTGCTAAACAATTTTTGTTCAACTAAAAACGAAACGTGATTATGTAAAGCAGTTAAAAATGAAGTGAAGTGGGTGAGTTAGGAAATATACAAACTCCGACGGAAAGTAGCGAGAAAGATCTGTAGGAGAAGTGAAGATGAAGCTATAGTTAAGCAGAAGGAGAAATAGAATGGGAAGTTGAATTAAATGGTTAGATTAAAGATTGCTGCAAGACGTTCCTTTACTGCTGTTTTCAACAGTTGATCCAGAGTCTGAGTTGCAGTCGAGGAAGAATTAGTGGTAAGAGTCTGTTAGATTACTATTAGTGGGTTGAATTGAAGTTTTTAGAAATATTACCCGGGAGAGCATAGTGAGTTGTCATAGTAAATATATGTTAATAAATTACTTAAAGATTGTTCTAGTATCTCTTTAATTATTGTGTCGTAGTGTTTAATAATTGAATCTAGTGATATCACAAGATGAAGCCCGGGTCGGGCGGGCGTCACAATTTTGATTTGTTAGTCACTTGCTGCCGTATCAAGTACTTATAGTGGGTGATCTCTGGATTCATCATTATGTTTCGAATATCAAGAGAACACTTCTGGTGAATATTTTTCCAAAGAAAGCGAAGATGGTCACATTGTTTTGAAACTTGCGCTGAAGATATTATGAGGTGAAAAGTGCGTTATAAACATGAATACTAGTAACTAAGACTGATGAGACAACTGTCTAGTACGTTCGATGCTACATAAAAACAAACTCTTTTTGATGCTACGAGCAAAATCATTTGGAATGTCTAAGGATTTATTGAACGACCAACGCAGACAGCATGCACTCATCAATTTCCCAAGATACAGACAGTTTTAGCTGGAAATTATTCATTAATTTTTTAATAATACCAAATCTGGTGTTGATGTCTTGGATGAAAAATGTGTCATATATTGTATTGGTCGGAGAATCAGAAAGTGGGTAATGGCTATATTTTGTAGCCTTATGCATATAATTGCAGGTAACGCATTTATTATTTATCAGGCCACAAGAGACTATAGAAAAGAGTTAAGGCTAGAATTTATAAAGAGCTTCTCGAAAAGCCGATCGCCGGTGAAAAGTTAGAAAGGAGGTTAAGAAATACCCATTTTCGATCAGAAGTGATGTTTTCATTTACGTATATACTTAGTAAAGGAGAGGAAAAAGTGTAAACAGATAGCAGAGGAAAAATTACCTATTAGAAAATACTTTACTATTTCCTCCAAAATGGTGGAAAGGAAAACATCTACTCTATGTCATTTTTGTAAGTAATCAGTATGTTAAAAATATCACGTAGCCATATGACCCCCCCCACACACACACACTGCATACAGTTAGTAAAAATTATTTTCATTCCATTATATCTAAAACAATTAAGTACTCAATAAGAAAGTGTTTAGGTTTTTCTTATAACATCTTTCCAACATTTAATATTATAGCATTTAATTTATATATATATATATATATATATATAGGAGATAGAGAGAGAGAGAGAGAAAATAGAAAAATAACATTGGAATCTTTTTGGCTCCATGTCTCTGAAAATACTTTTCTCAAGTTACTCGTTAATATACGAGAATCTTGTGAGGTAATTGCAGGTACATATGGTAGGGTTATGGTTTTTCACTGGTATTTAAAGGTTATTGAATGTACTAAATATTATTGATAAACTTAACATGCAAATTCCTGTGATGAGTTATATGGGAAATATTTTTATGTTTTCGAATAATCTTCAAATCTTGTAGAAATAGTTATGCGAAAACATTCTAAAGAGCATACCTTATAGGATATAAGCATTCCTAATAAGTGTCAGAAAAAGAAAAAAAAAACAGAAAAATGAGGACAATTTTATATTACTAAATATTACATACAATGTTTCCATTATGCTTTTGAATTATCGTACGCTTACTAATTTTAGACTTAGTTTTAGTTCCTACCCTTAATAATTTTAATAATTTCCAAATATGGCCATTTTAAAGTACGAAATAACTCAATCGTTTTTTATGAAATAAGAAATTTGAGTTGTGTGCTCGTGCTACCGCATATATCCTTCTATTACTAGTAATGAATGAAATTAATTTCACCAAATATATTATATCAAAGAATTATTTCTCTTAAGGGTTTGCTACAATATTTGTATATTGATTTATTCTAATCGCTATTTCCCAAATGTGTCGTTCGTAAAAATAATTAGCTGTAGAAAACAAATAATTATTTATGAGGAGAAGAAAACCATTGAATAAGATTATAAAAGTACTAATTATAATAAATGATGATGAAAATAAAGAAGATGTTGATGATAAGAATAATAACAGTAATAAAAAATCACGATGAGAATGAATATACATATATGCTTGTGGGTTGTGTGCTGAAGACGATTAGGAAAGGAATAATAATAATAATTAATCCTAATGAGAAAAAAAAGATGCTAAGTGTGAGGAGAAGAATTAATATAATGATTAAACTATTAAAAAAAGAGGTTGTATTGTTTATAGATTAATATTTATAGGCATTCATTCCTAATCACATTTTTTTCTTGTCTATCTTCATGTAGATAAGGTATCATAAAATAGTTAAGTATCATATATTTTTAAAAGCATCATACAGGCATGCAACATTGTTATGTTCTATATATACATGAAGTGTTTTAGCTATTATGTGTTATAAATAATCTTAAATATATTTTAGTTACTTCTTACAAAAATAATTTGAAAGAATTTCTTCACGAAACCCATTTATTTTATTCTAGAAAAATCTCACTTTTGTATATTCATAAAAAGCTTCTATGTATATTCACAATAAACTTTCTAACCGAGTAAAAATACACCTTCAGCATATTTTAACATAAATACACTTCAAAATTGCGATTAATTGAAATTCTATTCCGTGGTATTGCTATACAAAGTAAATATTTCGCAATGATGTGAAGAATGTAGACAGTTTTTCTGAAAATTTCCATTTTGATGCATTTTTCTTGTAATTATTTTCCTATCACTTACGAGTATATTCAATTTTTAAGCACTGAAGCACACTTTTCTGTGTTACATAGGCCAGAATCAGAAAAAGTCGTATAAACCAATTCTTTATACTATAATTTTTTTTCCATTGCTTCAATTGCTATAATTCTAATAAATTTACCCTTTATAACATTGTTGTGTATAAATAGTTATAAAATTAAAATATTATATATTCATTAACAGAGGTTTATATTTATTTAATTATAATATTTCTTAATTAACAAAGAGAAATAGCTGTAGGTCAAAACCGAAAGAAAATACTCGAAGTATAATCCAGCAAAATATTATTATTTTCGGTATTAGATATTATTCACATTAAAATTTATGTAAACTTAAACATAGTTGATTAAAGTTTCTGTTTAGAAACACATTTCTACGTACATATATAAAATAGTTTTAAGCAGACTAATTAAATCGCAAATTGCAATGTATTCACTAACTGTTTTAATTCCTATTTTAAAGAGATCGAAATAACAATTCAATAGTTTTCTGCGAGGAATATTTTTTTTAAATGTGTAATAGATATCAAGTGTGTCACAAAAGAAGAAATTACATTGGTATAAGAAGTTGAAATCAAAATATTTAGTGTATTTCATTTTTTGTAACCAAGCAAGCCATTTCTAATGTTTACTGCCGATTATTTACTAATTTTGTAAAATTACTAATTTTCTAATTAATTCTAATAAAAAGGGGATCAATTAGTAATTTCTTAAGATTCACTATTTAATATTAATTACAAGAAATTAAAGCAGAATATTCAGGGCTTCAAAAAGCGCTTTTTTTTAGTTTATTTGTGGTATGAACGAAATATTATCAAGCCTAAAAAAGGTTTGAATTATCGTAAGATCAAACTAACTAATCTACAAGCAAAGAGTATTGCCGTAGTTCACGCCGATGAATTCTTTATAAAATGGAATTGACAGGAATACAAGTGACTCGTAATTTTTGGTGATTGAAAATTGACATTCAAATATATATGTTTAAATAACTTACATAAAAAAGTAAGATTAAAATAGTGCTTTACTTAGTTTAATTAGTTGCTTTTTATTTAGCTACTTAAGGTGGTAACGAATTGAAATCGATCGCTAAGTTTTTAACATGAAAAACTCAAATTGACTGGTCAATGCGTTTTCAGTTTTTCCGCAATTAACACATACCAATGTGAAAAGGAATGGAGAGAAACATTCATTGTGAAGTATCTACTTCCTTATTAAACTCCGCAGCCATCTTAAAATCTAATTAAATAGTCAATAAGCTTCAAACTTCATTTGAAATTATGTTAGACAAAGACATATCACAGATTATTATCGACCAACACAGAATATGCAACATTGCACTCTCGAATCTCTCTAAATTCATTCAATCCTATTTTATATTCAAACAATGATATATTAGTTTACGTAATCTCTCGTGCTTCTCAAATAATCTTATTCAAAGCAGATTCAAAGACAATAACCATACAAACGATTAATTACTATGACTCAATCCAATTTATAAAATTTCCCATTAGGTTGTGTTATCCTGTGTCTATTTTATCTCGAATTTCAATTATATATCATTATATATCATTATATTCACTGTATTTCTTATCTTCATATAATTTACCAAATTCCGTTTCAGTTTGGTTGGCAAGGAAATATTTTATACAAATCAAATCACAAAATAATCCCTAAGATAAGTGAAGAGAATACCGTAAATAGCCCAAAGTCTGAACATATTTCGAGATTTCAGATAGGTTTAAGGTCTACATTCAGCAACAAATAAGTTTTTGTATTTTATTTATTAATGTAAGGCTATCATAATATAATTTTGGTGAAAAAGGAGTTATAAGTGTTGCAAATTACAGCAATTTAAATTAACTCTCTTTTCGTAGTAATAGGATTTTAATTCAAACCTCGAAGGCAAAGCCTAGGATTCCTAATTTCTGTGACATATCAGAATATAGCATCTAATTAGGATCACTATTGTGAGATAACATGACAAAAATTAGTACATCAAATCCATACCCAAGAGATCATTGGAGGGAAAGTCTTCAACAAACATTATTCGAATGCAGATGGGGAAGAATACAGGTGGGAAAGGAAGGGGTGAACAGCATTTCAGAAATTGAAAGACAGTAATTGCGATTCCAGTAATCTTCGCGTCTCATCGCTTCAATAGAGAACTCGGAAGTGTTAAACTAGGAAGTCTGCAAGTCTAAATACCCTAAGAGATTTGTTCGATAAATGAATATTGTGAACTATTTGATGCAATCATTTCAAATCTGGTAAATAAAATCATACATAGAGGTTAAATTTGGTCTCATACTAAAATTTAAGATAAATTATTTGGAGATTTGTCTGCAGCAGATGAGAAAAAAAAATAACGTTTAATGAGTATTTTAAATAATTTAAGCGCAGAGTACGTTCCAATTTGAATTTCCCATGATTGAAATGGTTAAGTTTTAAATAAACATTTTTTCAGCCAAGTTCTGTAGTAAAACTACGTTCAATTTCAATTCTTGATATTCGAATGCAATGTAGATGTGATATTTTATTAAACATATGGAATAAATTTATTTTGAGGAATTAAGCAAAATCTTAGTCAATATTTTTATACCAAAAATATATGAAATAAAATACAAGTAAAGTAATTTAAATATCAAGTTTTTACTTAAAAATGAACTAAAAGGTGTAAAATTATTTGCTATATGAAAAAGTATATAATTTACAGTAGCATGGGACTCTTAACTGAGATACCTAAGATAAACTAGAGTTAAAGATATCTACTTACTCGTATAGGAGGTCAAAACAAGTACTAACGTTTCAGCTTTTCATAAATTATATACTATTTTACATTTAAAAAAAATTTGTATTCCTTTTGGTTCATCTTTAAAAAAGGCTTTAATTGGGAATGTTTTCTTACTTATTTTTATTTAATTACTTAAATTTATAAATATAAGTCTAAAAAGCAATAAGTTGGATATATGAGTATGCGAAATTTCAACAATCAGACGTTATTAGGTGCAAAGGCCGAGTTTCTTTTCTTTCATTTATGTCCATCATTTCTTCACTATATCATAATATCGAACTATCATCGGATTTATACAAGTATAAAAAAAATTTGCTCTATAGAATGGTAGGAAATGGGCTACTGTTAGAGTAGAAAATTCATTGTCCGTTCTGCAATTTCTCCAAGTCCTTCACTACCTGAGAATACCATGGTATTGTACGATCACCACTGTTTCAAATGCGCAGTCAGTGAAAAAATATTTTATCTCAATCTTATGATAGGATTTGGTTAAAATTCAAGTTAAATAAAAAAAATTTAAAAATTTGAATATTTTTCAGCTAAGTATTAGACTTCGTTTATTAGAGGATATCCAGACAAATCTTAATTGAAAACAAAAAAGCATATATAAGTAAAGATTCTTTATCCAGTAACATGAACTTATTGTAATATTAAATGCAAAATAGAACAAAGAAGAAATTAAATTTTCAATCATTTTAGAGCATTGACAATTTCACAATTGAATATTCCAAGCATATAACGTAAAAAATTTTACAGGAGCATCGAACGATTCTTTAAAATTTGAATAAATGCTCAATTCGAAGAAATGAAGTAAATCTTAAAAGATTTTTAAAAAATATTAATTTGTATAAGGAATTACTTAGTTGTCATTGTGATATTAAAATAATAATTAGAAGCTTTTTAGTTTAAAGCCCATCAGGTTGGTTAGCAATAATATTTTTTATGCTACTTGGTGGATATAAACACAATCATCAAGAAATCTAGGATGCTTCTGAAATTTTATTTTGGTCGGTAGCTTTAATAGAAAGAGCACATTATCCACACGTTGTGGTTAATATTGGAAAAAAAGTAGTTATTATATATTTTCATAAATTACAATTTGAAAGACAAATAAAATAAGACATAATAATTAACTTATTTTTATTTTATATGTACTGTTATATGAAGTATTGTTTTTGGAAAACAATTTTTTTTTCTCAGCAAATTTGTCAGATATTTAAAATCTACTGAACATTTTTTTGAATCATTCTTAAACAAAAAAAAATTATAAACTACAGTAAAAATACAACCTAGTTCTTTAGATAGGTTCAACTTAATTATAAAAGAAATATAATTTTTAAATAAAAATAAATTGACAAGCAGATGAAACAGCGAAAAACAATTTTTATACATTGAAAATGTATTTTAGATATTTCCCTTTTTTCATACCTCATGGAGAGTCAGCAATATTTTATTCTGGCCATATCTGGTTTCCTTTTTTTTTCTTAGTTAATTTTAAACTAATGATCGTTAATTATTTCTCCCTGAGCTCACGATACTTCTGTTTTTCAGGCATCATCATTCAATAATTACTTCAAATACTACAACAATACAAAAACTCACGAGGTGCGCAAATAATAATACTTACCTTTTTGTGATTTTCATTAAAATTACAATCTCACAATGTATCCTTCAAATTAATTCCCTTGGGAAGCTACACAGCGATGGAGATAATTTTTCCATTCTTCACAGCAATCCTGGAATACTGATATTGCTTTTGATTCAACTGATCGATTATTGCTATTTTTATGTTTTCTGGTATAAAATAACATTTTTATGTGAACAAATATCACATGAACTCATATTGAAGAAATAAGAGGACTGCAGGACCATAATGAAGTGTTTACTATACAAAAACACACGTAGCCTCCTTCTTTTTTTTTCCCCGGCGAAAGGTTTTTGAGAAAAAATTTCAGACATATTTTTCTCATCCCTAATCAGTTGTTGAAATCCTTACCAACGATGGAGTGATTCAAATTTTCAAAACAATCCGATGGTATAACAATGTCAGCGTGCACAAGATTTCGAATATTAGCAACATTTTCTACAATTTTTGCAGTTGAAAGCTTACCTGAAATCTTGCGACCGTAACAAAAATTTTTTTCCATAGACCTTCTATCTCCTTAAAACAGTTTCCATTGAACTGTGCTAAAATCTATTGCAAATTCCAAAAGCTCAAAATACGTAGTGGAATAAAAAAGAAAAAGAAATAGATTCAAGTTTATGTGATTTCTTATACATTTAAAATTACCAACTTTTATTGTATCATTAAGAGTAATTGGCTTTCAAGGTGTTTTATAAAATCATGTTATCTGTCTTGCCCATCATCTTAAATGTTAATATAATGACATATCTAAATTTCAGCTTAAGTTCAGGAACAGATAAAGTAATTAAAATAGTCAATTAAATTTAAAAATAGAGTTTATTAATTCTCTTACAAATGGAATACTCTCAAACAGATTCACTTCTCTAGCCGTGAGTACAGTAACTTTCGTAACATGTCAAAGAACACGCTTTCAGAAATACGATGTGAGTATATCCATTTAAAATATTAAATTAAACAAACAACGAAAGATCCTAGGCTCACAAATTAAGTAAATATTCAAAGAAATTTCTCGCATACATTATGCTATCGCCCTTCCTATTATAGAAACCTTGTTATTGTCCCAATTCAATTATCCACCAATTATATACGACTTTATTATACATATTCACTCTATTTCTAAAGTGTACTTACTTTGTATGATTACTTTTCATTTCTTAAAAGAAGCTGGAATCGTAACTATAAGGTCAAAAAGAAAGTTGAGATGTTACTTAAGGGAAATTTCTTGCAAAGCCTATGTTATAAGATAAACAGTGTAGGATTTGATTTTTCTACTCTTCTTAGTATGCTCGTTTACGGTACTGAAATTCCTTCATTTAATCGATTTTCTAGTGTCAAGACATTATCATTTGTAGTAGAATTTGCTTCTTGGTTACAGAAAAATGGCACATGTAGTGGATTGATGATGATAAACGAAACAGGCCTCGAAATTGTTGTACTTCTGTTTCAAAACAAACTATACGAAAACAGTTAACAAAATTTTTTCTATGGATAACCACGTGAATGTACGTAGTTGAAATTCATACTGGAGGCCTTATATATTTACCCACTCTTTTCGCAAACTGTGAGAAGTCCAGAGTTTTGCCAGATCTAACACTATGCTTCCGGTCTCACTACAATATTTACATAAATCATAAACATATTAATATAAAAATAAGCTCTTACTTTTAATAATCTTGTTTATTTATTATTTTGTTTGCTTTGAAGAGTTTTCTACTATTAAATTAAAAGTCTAAGTTTTAATGAAAAAACTTTGATTATCAGCTGGATTTGTTTTAGTAATTATTTTCTATCTTGAAAGGGTCACTCTGCTTTTTCAAACCTGAGTGACCCTTTCAAAATAGAAAATAATTAACTATAATGTAATATAAATAACAAATATCCATGTAGGATATATTTAATTATGTATCTGAAGTTTTTTTTTAATAGTTTCATTTCGATTAAGGTTTAGAAGTATTGGAATCAAGGCGGCTATTTCTTTACTTACATAATATTATGATGATAAATAAATTTATATTTCTTACTAATTCAATTTATAAACGCGACACCTTTTCTACCACTTTAACAAATACTGAATTCCTCTTGCAAATATCTTGAGTAAGACTCCATCAAGAGGACCTCTTTTCTGGAAACTATACACAATTTTTCTGGTTTTTCCTGTTATCCACTACTCCTATCGGAGTTCTCTGTGTAATTTACAATTTTCTTTTCATTTTCTTTTCTCTGGCAGTATAAGCCATTTCATTACGGGCGATTCTTTCTTCATGCCTGGTCCGCATTATGAAAACTAATTAGATCTAAACGATAGGTATTTATTTGTTTCATTTCATCGAAACAACATAATTAACATTATCCAATCTAAGGATTAAACTGACGGATGACCTTGTTTTTATTTCCAAAATCTGACCTAGAGGCAATTAAAATGGTACTACTAAAATTACTTATATTACATGTGATGTGTTTAAATAATTACATAATTACTAAAGGAAATTCATGTGACTTGAGTGTATCCCAGCGCAAATAAAAAATATGGCAATGTTTGTGAAGAATTTGCTTTCTAAGGAAGAACAAATTGATTCAAATTTTTCTTAATATCATACTGTCTGAAGCAATCGCTATGGCTAACTGCTGATAATTCAGGTAACCTCTAAAAAGAACACTAATTACAGATAAATACTCCAGATCAATAACATCCACATCAACAAGATTCAGGAAAAAGACTATAGAGGCATGAAAATTTATCCTGACAACACAAGAACTTATATCACTTGTTGAATTTTCCCGAATATTTGAGTGACAGAACATCGCATTAATAATTGTTCATGTATCGACTGCTGCAGTTTTGTTCTTTATGGCTATTTAAATAATGCTTTGTATTATCATAGGCGCAGCAGAAATAGCAACAATTGTTTAACAGTAAATTATAGAATTGTCTGGAACTCAATTGACATTTGAGGTTAATTAAAACAGTCACACCATTTTACCGAATCATTTTAAGTTCCACTCATTAACTTCCAATAATTTCTCTATCACTTTACGGCATTTGATATGACAAGTATTTTCATTCAGGCCTATCGGTCTATCTAAAGTATGTTTTCCATAATCATGGACACAACAGCAACATTTTTGCTTTAAATTAGTTTTATTTTACTTATGCTATATAAATTTATGCGAAAAATACTTATTTTTCCATCGCATCATTCTAGACGACATCATTCTAGAATGTTGTTTTGTGGAATTTGTTAGAGTTTTTAAATGATGTATACAACTAAAAATACAGAGTTATTTTTAACTGTAATAGTTCTTATCAACTAATTTTATCTATTTGAGAATTGCAAATTTTTTGCCCACTGTCCCGTCCATCATCTCTAAATTTGAAATTATTTATGAACATATTATCTATATTGTTTTCTACATGTTTCCAGTATTCGAATGATTGAAGAAATAATATTAATAAATATATTATAATACTTTTTACAAAACAAAGAATTTCTTTTGAGAAATGTAATATTCGAATAAAAATATTTCAATTCTTATAAAGCAAAAGTAAATATCATGTTTCTGAGGACTTCAATATCAAATATATATACGTTATATTTCTTCACATTTTAAGTGAAAAAAATGTTCTTGTGTTTCATTTAAGTATCAAGCAAATAAAGAAGACTTTAAAGCAAAATTGATGTTCAATTCAGCGTATTTTTCTAGAAGGGTTTAGTAGAAGATATTTTTCTATTTTGTTGCAATAACTTGTTGACATTAAAATAGACTACCACTTTTCGAGAATCAATATTTTTCTTCCGATCGTCGTTTTAGTTACGGTCGTTTACTTCTTATAAATTTTGTTAGAGTTATAGAGATTTACTTAAAAGGTGTTTGTACCAAATTTGAAAGAAAATCTACTTTATAAATGGTTTCATATTTCCTTCTCTGTGAGCATCACTTACAAAATGTTCTAGAAATTGCTTTGTAAAATTATGTAACATCTGGGTAAATGTAATGACATTAATAGAATTCTGCTTTTCTAAGATTGTATATGTAAACTTGAAAGCGAATTGAATTTCATTGATTTTTGTTTTCTTACCCTACATTTCCATTTATTTGCAGAGTAATTTGGGGTTTTATATAAATCCTATAGTTAGCAGAAAACGTAGGATTACTTTTGTCAGGGATAAATGGCCAAGTAAAGCACATTTTTGCCTCATTAGTTTATACATTATACGTTTACGAGGAAAATAATTCTAACTAAAATGGTCATCTCTTTCATGAAAATAAGTTGTTTTGTTTTCGAAAGTGTTTAATTTAGCTTTTGCTTTGAGTTTACACTAAAACGAAAGCTCTGATGTTTGCGCTGATGAAAAAGTATCAAAACGTTCATAATAAATAATATTCAAATTCTGCTATAATACGCTCATATAAGTAACAAAGGCGAATGAAGGAATATGACTTAAATCACTTAATTTACAGTTTGGTTGTTTTGAATGCAACATTTATGCCAACACAAAAAAAAGTACCATATGAATGCTTTAAAGTCCGTATCAGAAACCAAGGGTTGGAATCATTCATCAAATTCTCTTTCACTCGTTACAATGTCTGGAAGCATATCATCGTCGCTTTCAATTTTTCACGTTAATTGTATTAGAAAGTATTCTAATCTTATTCGGTTGGCAACGTTCACGTCCTCCTGACGCCATGTTCGAAAATATCATGTTTATTTCCTCCATTCATTTTAGCTGAAATACGGGATTTGAATTTCGATCAGAATGTTTTAAAAGAATGCATTATCTGCTTATATTTACAAATATACAATAGATAATTAGAGGGAAAATGTTGATTAAAATGAGTGAATAAAACCGGAGGAAACAGTTATACAATTTATATGTAAAATTTCTAACGTATGTCAAATAGAAATCAATTCATTTGCTTATAGTCGAATTGCAACAAATATATAATTTGGTAAAATGAAATCGATAGTTCAATAGGCATCTCGTTTAGCCTTAACTGAAATAGGCCACGGTAGCCAAATGGTCATGGTCACAAACTCGCGAATGACGTTATTTAGTCTAATCTATAAGCGCCTCTGAAGATCCGCCAAGTTTTGCATGTTAAATTTCTAGTCCTTCCATAATAGTGGTGTGGAGTTTGGAGAGGGAAGTTAAGTGTCATCCTTGTTATTTGATCGAGGTTCAAAATTAAAAGGTATTTAGTGTTCTTTCTGCGGTCGAAGGTAATAAACTTCCAAACAATCAACTGAAAAAAATATTTACTCATATATTTCGATCCAAACTTAAGAATATTAACTAAAATCATTTGAAAAATGAACAATACAACAATTTTCCCTCCATATTTATTAAAAAGAACTAAATTATGAGAAGATTTTTCAACCGAATCACTTAAATATATCTTCACTTTTATATACATTCAGTAAATATTGATATCAAAATCTTCTCTCTGATTTAATTAATGATACTAAAAGTATGAGCTTACACATTAACAAGGCCAAATGATGGTATAGTGGTGAGAGTATAATCTGCAATTAAGATGAGAAATAAATACAATGAATATCAAATTACTCACATAGAAGACCATCAATTGGCGCATGCATTGTTTTTATTAAAACAAATGTATTGGAAGTTAAGGGTCACATAACCAAAATTGACATAGTAGTTGAGAGATGCTATGCGTAGTGCTCTGAAATAAATACTGTGATTTAATTATTGCTACATATTGTGTTTGCCGGTGTATTTGTAGTGAGATTAAAGCGTTTGAAATGAGTGCTAGGTGAACTCCTTTAATTATCTGGTCCTATCTTAGCGAGGACTTTATTTAGAAGCATCGCCGAAATAGATTCAGGATTGCCAGAATGAGAAATATACGTTTTCCTCTCAAAAGAATCGGCAACATTCTTGTGATTTACAGATGCGAAGTGTGTGTGCGTGATTCTCTAAGAGTCATCTGGTTATCTGGTTTCAAAATTTTGCGTTGGATGACGTCATTAATCTTCCTTGCTATGTCTTCCCTGGGAAATCATAGGTTACCCGTTCATACGTTACCCGTTATATGAGCCGATATAATATTTTTAAAGTTTCGCTCGCATTCAACGCTTTCTAGGAAATCACGCCATCTACATATAAATAGTTGTCATCCACTTCAAGATTGCTGCCACCAGATAAGGCTCCGCTCTCCTAGAAAAGGATAATTTAAGAGAAACCATTCCAAATTAAACTAACTGCTTCTTAATTGTGGGAAACAAATATCAATATCTCAAGCAAATTTATTTTTAATAATTAATATTTATGAAACACAAATAATTTTTGTTATACTTGTATCAAAATACTTTCTAAAAATCAGCCGATATAATATTTTTAAAGTTAAGGAAAACATTACATATTTGAAACATATTTAAGTCTGCAATATATATATATATATATATATATAAAATTCCTTTATTAAATTAAGTTATATTCCTATCAATTTATTTTAAATTCATTTTTCTGTAAATTATTTATGAAACAGAATTAGTACTTAATTTTTTAAAAATATTTTAGCAATTAAAACGGAATAAGAAATTACACACAGAAATTATATACGGCATAAGAAATTACAGAACAAAATGCAAGGTAAAACATTGAAGATTAATAGCAGAATGTAAAAGGTTATATTTAATTACTAGAAGAGCAGGAGGAATTTCAGGTTTTACTCTCATATCTAGTTATTCAGGAAAAGGGGAGCAACTGAATAAAAACAACAACCAAAACTTCAAAATAAAAGATAAAAAACATAAAAAAACCTGGAAAAGTGGTCCTAATGTAATTGCACATATTAAAATTATTAAATAAGGCAGGATTTTTTTATGGTTACTTACTATCCGCTTTAATTTGCCTGACTTTCATTCTCAAGAAAGGTTTGCTTGCAATAAATGATGCAAAAGCATCGAGCAATTAACTTTACTTTGTTTTTTATTCTTTCTTTAAGAACTAGCTTTGAAAGTACGAGTCATTAAACATCCAAATCTTAACCAATAAAAACATAAAAAAATCATTAAAACCTTTCTGATTTTTCTACTTCAATGCTAGAAAAATATTATGTGCTGCTCTTTAATAAAAATCCATCTCAAAGAAATTAGAATTAAGTTTTTCGTAATAGTGAGCAATAACTAGTCGAATAAATGTTGGTTGAATAGATTCATATTCGCTTTCATCGCATTTTATTGTAGTGTGTTTGGAACAATGAGTTGTCTTGAGTCGTTTACTCCGTAACATAATGAAATAATTGCATCTTGAGAAAAGCGCTGATTTTTTGCAAGTTCAGTGTTTTCAAAAGAGAGAGAAATTGGGTGAAGCGCAAAGATTTGCTTTAAATTCATTTTTTTTTCTTTTGAATAAAAAGCACAAAAATTAATAATTGATGAAATGAATAGGAACATGGCTTCGGAAATTTATTTCAGAATTGAAATTTACAAATGTGAGTAATTTACGTTGTTTCAAATAAAAACAAAATTACTGATTAAAATCTCTGGCTGTTTTGTTATTATTATTAATTAATAATAACTATTCTTTTTGGGAACATCTTACCATACCAATAATTGGAATACGATTCAAAAACTATCTGTTTTTGCAAAATATGACATTGGGAAAGTACATTAGTGTTACCATTATTTTCTGACATCTGTCACTCAGTGTAAAAGCAATTCTGTTTTATTAATTTCTTAGTTTTATCAACGCCACGTTGAGTTACCATCATCATTTTTCAACTCCTTCAACTTCGATGAGACTTAAATTCTTAATTAGACACCGGAAATAAGGCAGCAATAAAAAATAGAGTTGCTTCCGGTGAATCTGAGTTATTCATGGAGAAGACATTTTCATCAGCTGGTAATATTCCAGTGACGAATTGTTTCTTGAAAGTGATCCATATTCGTGAACTTCATTGAAAAACAGAGAAGTATATTTAAACAATACTACAGATAGTTATCTTATTCGCATTCTTAATAGTCCGACTCCTATTCTTAAGGTTAAGGAACTTGTAGAGGGGCTGAAGCATGTTAAATGTGTCCTGGTACATTTCCACTCATTGGAGTGGTGTGGAAGTATGAAGAGGGGGTGCATGCAGAGGTTTCGTCCCAGTTATATGACTTGAGAACAAAAACACGAGATCAGTCCCCAGTAGCCCTCCTGGGGGTTCTCAGTGTGACGTTGATAAACTATCACAATATATCATCATATCCGATACTTAAATGTATTTTTTGAGCCACTCTCGAATTTTTATACATAGAGTATCTAGGTTATTATGAACGAAATCTTAAGAAAAAAATAAAAACTAATAATATTGGAAATGTATTGTAAAAAAAACCTTCCTTTCGTCTTACTTTCATTGACTAGTTAGCTTATTATTGGAAAAACTTAGTTCACTATATTAACTATTTTCTGTTTTTCTAAAAGAACTCGCTAAGAATTCTTTTCGATAAGATTATACAAATATTTCTTTTATATACTCTTGATATTTTTCTTCCCGCTCAAAACAATATATACGTTTTCCCCCACTAAATAAATACTTTTTTTCTTTACACAATCCTATGATTCTTAATTCATTAATAGAATATTTTTCTACTGTTAAGTTCCTATTTCTCTACTTATTGTATTTATTTCTACGAAAATACGCTATTCACATTGATTTAAACATCTTCAAATCTCAACTCTTTCATTGTCAGTAATTATAGGGAAATAAGAGATTGTATCATATATATATATATATATATACAACCATGCGCAGCATATGTAAACAAAGGGTAAATGTAAGTTAGCGATAATTGTTTTCGTAGGGTTTTGAATATTAAATGTAGATTAAATATTAGACCGAGGTATTCCTGGGAAAAAAAATTTGAATTTAAGCAGGGTTGGAGTGAAACAGATGACATCACATTTCAGCGGAAAAATCAGAGGATGACAAGTTAATGCACTGAATTTTTTTGCTGGGATAAAGATTATAGTGATATATATGTTATTTCGATTATTTACTATTATAAGTTATGTATTAATACAATATAACATCATTAATTTTTTGTTATGATGATTTTAATAAGCCAAAAGTTTGAATTGTAGAATTACTCTTTACTGTTTAGGGATGGATAATTACATGCATCGCTTTTGTAATAATTCCAAACAACTTTGTTATACAATTAATTTGTGATATTGCATTATTTTTTGTTTAATTACGTAAATGTTTTTCAAAGATTTTTTTTGTCGCAGCTTGGGCTATTCACATTTTTCTCTTTCACTAGTAACGAAGTTTACTTTCCGATTATATTTAAATTTCCAATTCCTTTCCAGCCAAATGAAACATGATTTAAGTAAACTTAATGAATTTAAGAATTTTTGTGAATAAAAGTGAGACAATTTATATTTAATGCACGGTTAATGCTAAGAAATATAAATGTAAAAAAATATAACGTTCTTTTTCTTGTATCGGTACAACATTGTATCTTCTCTGTATTTTAATCTATTATTGATATTTTTTATATATTCAAACTAAATGTATTTATCTTTCACTAAAAAGGAAATGAATTATTCCTGTATTCATCAAGAGCAATGAATTCATTAATGCTTTGTATTAATGATATCTTTCTCAAATTAATGAAAAATAAATGGGAAATTAGGTGAATGTAACACCGATTGGTGTTCTTCCAATGGTCATGATAAATCCTCATACTACCTCTCAATCGATATTCTACTGTAGGAGAGAAATCATTGCATATGAATATCTCTATAATCTGGGGTAATTTTAAACACGTAGTAAGGATAAATTTTATAAGCAATTCATCTGATAAGATACAAAATTCATTTTTTTTATATAACTGGATCCAAAATAGATAATGAAAAAGAAACTAAAATGTTTTTCCCAATTCTACCACCTAATCTTATATATAATTAATGCAATTTTGTCATAGAAATTAGAAGATAATCCCCAATAATTTTTAGCAATTATTTATTAGTAAGTTTTCTTATTTCCCCATAATTCTACGTTTTCCTATGATTATGATGTATTTAAATAATCACTGATCAATAATTCAATGATCAAAGAGTCAAACAGATATGATCATCAAATTCATTTTCATATATGAATAGTCAAAATTCATTCCTTAACATATTCTATGTGCGTCAAAAGACCCCATATTCGCATTTGAGTTAACATTCAATTTAACAAGAGAATTAATATTTATCTTACCTTATTAACCGCATCAGAATCCTCATAAAATATGTACATGAGTGTCCGAATATTTCACCTCTAAAAATCCTAACTATTATCGGGTCTAAGTTTTCTTACTCATCGCTGCAAGATACAGATGTCTCACATATATAATTTCTGCACACGATCACTGCATTAACTAAACTATCAATTCTCGTTTTAATCCTTTCGCTACCGAAGGGAGAAAAACGGAATGCTTCTCTGGGCTCATGGCTTCTTACCACGTAGTGTCACTCTGTGCCCAGACGACTTAAGATACTAAGCCTAATTCATGCAAAAAATTCTTCTAAAATCAGCTATTCATTAAAATATTTGGTTTTTACATATATTAATTAAAATGCATTAAATTTAATTTATACGAAAAAGAAAAAGATTTAATCGAAAATTGTATGTTTTATACATAAGATTACATAAAAAATCATATCATTTAAGAAAAGACAAAATATACTTACATTTGTTACACAAAATTCGTGGTGTAATGATGTACCAATTCATGGAATATTAGGATATAAAAAGTGAATCTTATTTTGCTGTATGGTAATTTTATATAAAAAAAAAAAAAACCTCAAATGCGTAGTCAAAAGTCGTAACTTTTGACGCTTCGCGCAAGATTTTGAGCTATAGGCACATCTTCTTCTCCTTCCCCCCTTTAATGGCTATGTACAGAATTGGATTATTTTCGATAACATCACTGTCAGACTCATTCATTAATTCGTAAGTCTCAGTATCAAGTATATACATTCTTTTCGTCATGACTGTCACTACAAATAAAATAAGACCGAATGAAACAAACAGCATCTGCTACTAAAACCCTAACCCCCATAAACATCCATAAATACTTATTCGAACTTCATAGAAGAAAGCAAGAAAGAAAAAGCAAGCCGAAAGTATGTACATCCTTTAAATCATGTCATTACATTTAAAGAGCCCCCCCCCCCCCGTGCTTTTAATCCGTTCTGTCTCAGCGTATCACAGGCGATACGCTCGTGTTGGCTCTCCTGTAGAAAGCTTATCACGGGCGATACGCTGCGTGAATGTCTTCTACGGCCCAACGTATCAATAGAGATACGCTTGATGAGAACGTTTTATTTGATTTTTTTAATGTTACTGTATGGCATTACAATACCACGAAATCTATATATATAGGTTATTTAGAGTGTTGAACTTGGAGATATGAGCTTGGATTTCACTTCTGGCTATCAGGAGGTGGGTAATTGTTAAAAGCTCGTGTTGCGGCGCGGCTCTTTAAATGTATTGACATGATTTAAAGGGTGCGCTTGAATTCGGTAATCCTTTTTTTCTTTCTGCCTTGCTTCTTAGAAGTTCGAAGGAGAATTTATGACCTTAAATGGGGGTTAGGGTAGCAGATGCTCTTAGCTGTTCGTTTCATTCGGTCAGTTTTTATTTGTAGCTACAGTCATGACGGAAAGAAAGTGTTTATCTGATACTGAGATTTACGAAGTAATAAATGAATCTGACAGTAATGTTAGCGAAAATAATCCAAATCTGTACATAGACGTTAAAGTAAAAAAAGGGGGGGGCGCTAAGGTGTGCCCTTTGCTCAAAGTCTTGCGTGAAGCGTCAAAATATGTGTGTAAGACATGTGACGTTGTACTATTATGCCTTGAATTGTTTTTTATAAATATACCATACAGCAAAATAAGATTTATTTTTATATCTATATATTCCATATAATGGCACGTCTTTAGACCATGAAATTTATGTAACATATGTAAATATATTTTGTATTTTCTTAAAAGTATGATTTCTTATGTAATTTTATGTATAAAACATTCAATTTTCGATTAAATATTTTTTTTCTTTTGTATATATTAAGATTAATGATTTTTAAATAATATATGTAAATACCAAAATATTTTAATAAATAGCCTATTTTAGAGAATTTTTTTCACGAATTAGGCTTAACTTCTAAAATTGTCTGGGCACAGCGTGACACTCCGTGGTAGGAAGCCACGGGCCCAGTGAAGCACTTCTTTTTTCTCCCTCCGGTAGCAAAAGGGTTAAAAAAATATCCTCTTCCTCCTCCTCCTCCTCCTGATAGCCAGTAGGGAAATCCAACCCCATATCACCAAATAAACTATATATATAGATTTTGCGGTATCGTAACGCCATATAGTAACATTAAAAAAATCAAATAAAACGTTTTGATCAAGCTTATCTAATGTGATATCCTGGGCACAGGAGAGCAAACGCGAGCGGATCGAATATGATACGCTGGGAGTGAACGGGTTAAAAGCTTTACTGTATATGTATGCGATTCATCAAATCTATCTGTTATACTTCATTGAATCTAATTTAATCTACATAATTCACATTTAGTTTATTAGGAGATATCTTCACTTCAAGCAAAATCATATATCATTTTAAATCTGAAGAGAAAAAGGAAAGAGAATTCAAATAATAGCTTATGTATAATATGATATATGTAATACTTAAAATCTAAACATTTGTTTATTTTCATATAAGTTTATAGAATGACACTTTTTTTCCTTTATTACTATCCTAAATCTGTACAAAGACTGATTATAGTTCTTGTTTACATGCAGAACCCTAAAAATATTTCATAAAACCAAAAATTACTTATTATAATAATTTATTTTGTAATCATATATCAAAGAGCTAATAACACTTGTTTATAATATATACTAGCTAAATGATTCATAAAAATAGCTTTTAATTCATAAAGTTGATAACTATTAATTAGCTTCATAGTAGGATATAATTAATTTTAACAAGAATTATTCAAACGCATCTAAAAATTTGAAACGGCTTTTGCAGTTTTATATATGTAATTAAAAATATGTTGTTTATTAGCATGATAATGATTAAACAAAATATTCTAATGTATTTTCTGTACAACAATTTCGTTTTAATTCAGAGCTATTGTGCGATAAAATGTTAACTCAATTAGTGCTTAAATTGCTTAGAATCTCATATGATTGTTCTCAATTAAACTACGAAAAAAATAATATAAATGCACATTCTAGAAACAAAATATTATGTAAAGAAATATATTTAATTCTATACAAACTACCGTAATGTAGTAATTTTAAAAGACAAAATTGCTGAAGCTAACAAAACATTTCTATACTGTGATATAAAAATGATATCCTTAAAAGTAATATATGAAATGACATTTGATAAATATGTTTTTCATTTCCCATATTTTGGTTTATATTTAAAGAGAAGTAGATATAATTTTTTGACAAATGAAATATTTGGAAAAGAAATAAAAATAAAACTTTTCTGCGGGGCAAAGAAATATTGTTTCTGATTCATACATAGTAAATAATTGTAATAGAAAATTACATACATTAGTTTAGCAAATTTTAAAATAAAAAAAAATATTTTTCTTCTTGCGTGAAAAATTATTTTCATAACTTTTGTAGAAATTGTAAAATATATATTTGAAAATGCGTTGAATTTTTCACGAGATATGTTTTAAACTTCATGCATATTAGAGGTAAATAAAATCAGTATATTAGTTGTAAATATGTTGCATGGTCAGTCATTTCAGCGTAAGTATTATTTTCAATAAAATATGGAAGATAATAACTCTGCCCTCTCCCAAAACATCTCAACACTCTCTTTTTTCAAAAGTTGAACTTAATAATGAGAGTATTAAAATATTCTATAAAGACAGAAGTGGAAAGTCCTTTCTTCCTCGAATAAGGAATTCATGTAGTTTTAAGCAGACCTAAAGACACCGAAATAAAAATTGCCCAAAATTTCTTAGGTCAACCAACTTTCACCAAAGAGATGAGAAGTACCAAAAGCGATGTTCCTGGGAGGGAGCAACAGTTGACAGCACATCACAGGCAAAAATTATTCGTTGAAAGCAACTCAACGCCATACTTGTTTCTGTATGTTTTACTATGATATCTCCTCCTAAGTTACGACTAGTGATATAAACGGCTAAGGCGTGTACACTAAGTAGAGCGATCATCTTATCTAGAAAATGCAGATAATGTAAATGTGGAAAACATTCCAAATACCAAAGTACAGATTTCATTAGCAATATTGGCTGGCAAAGCAACTATCCCTAAAATTATCGCTTAGAAATATCCTTCAAAATAAAAAAAAAGTCTTTCTTCCCTAAAAACAAGCTAGAATCAACACTTTTAAGCAAATTGAAAATAATAATGTCAAAACTATAGGTGTGAAGTAACTTGTCCAGCAGGGATTTTCTCTCTTGCTCGGATGCCGAAAAGGTACCTACTATGGTCGACCAAACGATATGCGAATCAAATCCCTCCAAGATCGCCAAGCCCAATCGACCTTTGATGTGGTGTTAAATTTAACACCTAAACATCTTCCGTAAATACTTCCGTAAATATTATTTTACATTCAATAAGGTTTTCACTTCATTTTGGAAATGCTTTACCATTCATTTCATAAAAGTTTATTAAAATAATTTTTAAAACGAAATAATCATTGAACCATGTCATGAAAGAAGAAAGAAGACAAATTGCAGATTTTCAAACATCGAAACGCAACCCATTAAAATATGAATTATTCTCTTAAAAATGTTTTCTTAGAAGCTATAAAGCAATAAATATATCCATTTTGTGCGTAGTAATTTCTTGTGAATGGAAAATAATTAAAGAAAACTTGTATTTATCTTCCAAATAAGTGGAAAAAATCTACATTATCTCTCTAATAACCTAAGTCTAAGACAGTTTTAACAGCTAATTCTTTTAAAGATAGAAAAAATTATTTTGATTACTTAAAATATTTATTTCCTTATAATATAAGGAAAGTATTGCATTCTCCTGAAGGAATGAGCCAAATGAAAATTTTTAAATTTGCAACTATATTTGAAAAAAATTCACTTTAATTCCTCTTTACATATTGGAAAGCATAAGAATTAATTAACTTGAAAGAAATTAGTTTCATTTTAATATGTAGTACATAAGAATATTTTCGAAAGAAAAAAAACCGATTAATGGTAGTTTGTTTACCCAAATTTAAATATTTTGCATAAGAGATTAATAAATGCCAAAAAAATTCTTTTAATTCAATATCAAAAACATTTTTATAAGAATAATTTTTCTTTCACATGTTATATTTTCATCAAATTTGGTTGGGATACATTTCTTTGTTTCTAAAGTGCTTGAATATATTATAAAAATTGTTCTTCAATTTCGAATGTCAATTCTATAGTACTCATATATAACATAACTATTGTTTGTATAATTCATAACAGGTCAATTGAAAAGTCCCCGGACTACCATAGTAAAACACATATTTTTGGCAAAATTAGTTTTTTCATTCAACATAATTCCCTTCAAGGGTGATACACTGATTATAGCGACCCTCCAACTTTTCGATACCATTTCTGTAGTACGATTTGTCCTTTGCTTCAAAATAGGCCTCAGTTTCGGCGATTACCTCTTCATTCGACGAAAATTTCTTCCCAGCGAGCATTCTTTTAAGATCTGAGAACTGGAAATAGTCGCTGGGGGACAGATCTGGAGAATACGGTGGATGAGGAAGCAATTCGAAGCCCAATTCATGGATTTTTGCCATCCTTTTCACTGACTTGTGACACGGTGCATTGTCTTGGTGAAGCAGCACTTTCTTTTTCTTCAAATGCGGCCGTTTTTCAGCGATTTCTTCCTTCAAACAGTCCAATAACGCTATGTAATAGTCACTGTTGATTGTCTTTCCTTTTTCAAGGTAGTCAATGAAAATTATTCCATGCGCATCCCAAAATACAGACGCCATAACTTTGCCAGCCGACTGTTGCGTTTTCCCACGCTTTGGAGCGGGTTCATCGTGCGCAGTCCACTCGGATGACTGTCCATTGGACTTCGGAGTGAAATGATGGAGCCATGTTTCATCCATTGTCGTATATCGACGCAAAAAGTCCGGTTTATTACGCTTGATCATCTTCAAAAACTGCTCCGAATCATCAACTCGTCGCTGTTTTTGGTCAAAAATGAGCACCCCCTTTACACAGAGCTTTCTCATACCCAAATATTCGTGAATGATAAGATGTACACGTTCAGTTGATATCTTTGGAGTGTCTACTATTTCATTCAATTTCAATGTACGGTCATTCAAAATCATTTTGTGGATTTTTTTAATGTTTTCGTCGGTAATAACCTCTTTTGGCGTCCACTGCGTTCACCGTCTTCGGTGCTCATTTCACCACGTTTAAACATAGCGTACCAATCCTTGATGGTTGATTTTCCTGGGGCAGTGTCCGGAAACTTGGCCTCAAGCCAAGTTTTTGCTTCAACTGTATTTTTGTTTCCTTCAAAAAGCAATATTTTATCAACGCGCGAAATTCCTTTTTATCCATTTTTTTCACAATAACAAAAGTTGCTCCACTCAAAATGCTATAATTCACAAACTAATGATCCGACCGCTGTCAAATTTATACACGCATCTTTTGAGGGGTAGGGCTAACTAAAAAAACATATGGATTTAATTCTAATAGCGCCATCTATGTGTCAGCCCGGGGACTTTTCAATTGACCTGTTATGTTAAACCTTTCATTAATAATTAAAATTTAAATTAATTTTTTCAGAAAGAAATGTCAAATTTGAAAACAATTTTATTTTTAAGCTGAATTGAATGTATTTTTAAGATAAATTTGTGATACTTTATTTTACATTATTTGCATCGAAACTGGTGGCTCAGTAGCTCAGAAGTTATGGTTGCTAGCTCGTATTCGGAGTTGTTTCTTCGAGTCAAGAGCTCGAGTTCTGATTCCACTAAAAGCTTTCGTTGAATAAGGATTGATATTTGCGTTAAATCTATCGAAACTCCAATTGTTCCCATTGGAAGGGTGAGCAAGTTTAAAGAAGGAAGAGCCAACATCAGATGTTGTACTCTTTACCTCTTTCTTCTACGTGTCTTGAATCGGATCTTTAAAGTTATTGATATTTTAATTAGTCTTTAAGATGATTGTAGAGTTAAATAATGTGGGAAATACCTTACAGAATTTGTTTACCAACACATGCTGCAATTTTCCAGTATGCTCCATTTATATGGAAATAAACAAGTTCAAATATGAAAACACCTTACAAATTTCCTCACAGCCCTGTATTCAGAGATCTGTTGCAGATTTTAGTCATAAATTGGCTTTCTGCAAGTGTTTCAACAAATTCTTCCTTAGAGTCGACATTATCATCGACATATATCTCTATCAGCTGTACATTGTAACATTATCTTAATAATGGCATTAACTCCTCCTTATTTAAATCAGGCACAAGGAGTATTTTTGCAACCCAGCCAACCTTATAACCAATAATAAAATTTTTACTAAGATATTGAAGTTTAATAATTAAAATGTATAGTTAAACATTATTATTTGTAACGATCCGTTTTATTCACCACTTAACTAACATTTGTCGTGTTGAATTGACACACTTATAGCAGCTAATATTTTATTAGGTAATAAAAAAATAATTCATTACTTGTATCATTTCGTTATTCTTCTACTCTCTTGCTTGGTGTGCAAAACATTAAATATACCTTTTTCAGAGAACAAGAAAATGATTTTTTTTTACTTTGCCCCTGTTGATTTCAGCTGTTATTCTATGTTTGGGAAGTTAATGTGAAAAAAAAAATGGTTTTTGTTTTTAAAAAAATTATAAATGTATGCATCAACATTTTATTATCTATTTCGGGTCCTTGTATTCAGTTTTTCTTTATCGAAATCAGGTGGTAGTAATATTAACGATAATATGCTGACGAATATCAATATTTCATGTAAAATCGGAAAGTTGAGCACTTTTGAATGATAGAAAAGATAATTTATTTTGCTTGATATGTTATAATGTTATTAAAGTATCAGATTTGTTTAACATAAAACATATTACAAACAACATAATTATTTTTATGCAAATTATAAACATTAGTACTTCTGCAATGAAACTAGATTTAAAAAATGCGATTATTATAATTACGAGAGTATATCAGAAAGTATTATTTCTTACTTTAGTCCATCAAATATATGGCCCACATTATTCCCATAGAGGTTGATGGTGTTTAAAAGTAGGTAAAGCTCATGTGTGTCATTTATTCCGATTTAGAACAATTAATATTGCTCACCAAACTGTTACACATTTAAGATTGCATTAGCGTAATTCTAAAGAATAGGAACCAAAATTGAAAAACTTACTTCAATTACAAAACACATGAACATTAATTATATATTCGGACTGAACTAATATTTAGGGAGAAACATATTTTACAATAATAGTCATTTCCATCTAAATCAATATTTTTTTCTGGTGTGAAATGCGTTCCATAATTCATCTCACGTATTGTTCTGTTAAGAATGATTTTAATTTTATATGTTAAAATGAAAAACAGCGTGTTTTAGGAATCTTGCTATATTGCAAGAGTACTACATTATAAATGGAAGCTTATGTTAAAATGTCTTAAGCTTTCATGAAAACTTGAACAATTTTCTGTTTGGAAATTTTTTCAAGTTTCCATTGGGCTCTTTAACATTAGAAGAAGATAGTCTTTAAATGAATAGCAGGTTGCTCAAATGGTTCAAGAAAGAAGTGAGTAGTAACTATTTTTTTGTGAGAGCTAAAGAGATTCCAGGATCTGGCACATATTTTGAATTACTGCAGGTTACTTTAAGGTGTTAAGAGATAAACTTAAGAAGGCAATTCGTAGCAAAACTTGATTTATTGTTTCTGAGAGTTTCTCCATTCTTTTATAACACACAACTCTAAACTGTTCGTGATTCACGAAATCTCAAGAATCATGGACCTTGTTAATATTGCTACATTCAGGCATCTTTCATATATTTCTTTCCGGGCATTATCTCTTCTTAATTTCATTTATTATCTCAATTTAACTCTTTTTGAGTCCATGTAACTTTCAAGTCACGTACTAATATATCGACACTTTATCAAATAATTATAGTTTTTCACAAGATGGCCCATACGTCTCATAGTGTGTTCATGGAGATAATGAATAATTGTAATGATGAAAGTTGGTAGCACTATCAACTCGATAGATTAAAGCAAATTTCTAGTAAACTGTCTACAGAGAAAACCTAATTGAACCTTCTTCGGCAATCAATATTATTTGTTCTGTCGGTGTTTATCAAACACAAAACCATTTGTAGTAGTCCTGGGTTTATAAATAAATTAATACCTTATTTGCTTTAATTTCAAGAAACCATTTTGTTAATATTTACATACAAAACAGCTTTGATACGTTCAAGTTACTTATGTTAATTATAATATACATGCAAAAACTTTCTTTACAATAAGTGAGTGAATGTAAAGGTTATTGGCGCAAGAGCCAGATGTGGCTATGCTGCGCTAAACAAGATTTAACTGGAGTTTAGACTTGCAAAAATATAAAAAAGAGAAATTAGTTGACAAGAAGAAGGGTCAAAAATAAAGAAGGATCTCGCTGTTGTATCCCGTAGTGCGTCCCTCGTGTTTAACAATGACACACTTCCTTTACAATTAAAACTCTTAAATTAAAAAATAAGGAGTTTTTTTTGATATCCCTGATTCATACAATGCTGCCCAGGCGACTTTCACTGGTTACAAAATGGTTCGAATTTTGAAATGAATTTGAAACCTTGGCTTAAAATCTATCCTATGAATTCTGAATCATCTTGTATAGAGAATCAACATACATAACATTTAGAATTGTGTTTAGTTTGACTATGTATTTATAGTAAATGTTTTAAAATACGGTATTGGAAAAATATGTATCAGAAATGAATAATTTATAAGATTCTTCAAATACAATTCCTGTTATTCATTCGAAAAATACTCCCTATGCAAAAATACATAAAGCATAATGTTAAACTAGATATGCTGAAATCATATATAGAATACCAAGTTATTATAACCACCACATTCACAATATATATCCTTCGACTTCTCTTAACCATTCGTAAATTTCTTTTGGTTGCTGTTTTTATATTTGATTTAAAATGCATAACTCTCTTAGTAATCCGACAAAGATCGTACCTAACAGAACTTTAACATTATTGGAAAAACACTAATAATAAAGTATTTAACAGCAAAATCTGTATTTTATTGAACAAAATACACACAAATGAATAATCAAGCATACGAAATAACTAAAACTACAAAAAAATTAATCATTTTATATTCAAAGCCTACTTCCTTCCGTTGTTATAAAATACGATAATTATAAAATAAGAAGGTAGACCAAATACAAAATTTTACTTATTTAATTAAATTGAATGAATTTTATGTGATTTACCTAACCAACATAATAGGTTATTTAAATTTTAAGTCATCGTTTTATTCTTCCTATTTTCAATTTTTTTTATCGTTCGCCATTTCACCCAAAGCACGGAATGGAATGTCTCACAAATAGTGAAACTACTTCACTAAAAGAGAACATTGGCTATATGCCAGAACATTTGCCATTAATATCCATTTGTGATTTACGAGATATTGTGTACGCTAACTTTCTTCATTACCGACGTACAATTGATACAATATATTCCTGTGAATTTTTGGAGAAAGTTAATTAAACGTATCGGTCCAAAACAAGTTTCTTTGCGATCCATAAATTTCTTCTTCACCGGGACAGTGTAAGACCAGACATGTCCCATGTATTATTAAATTAATTAAGCTTCAACGGGCCATTAAAATTCTTATGAAGGGAGCAATGGAGTCTGAACTACAGAGAAAATCCTTCTAATATTTCTAGTTCTTAAAAGAAGACATACAGAAAAATACTATTATTATAATTTCCGAAGGGTGTATTTCGGAAAAGATCTTATAAGAGTAGAAGGATGTGCGATGAATGATGGTTTATAAGTATTATAATGAGAAGTCACATGCGGGCTATTGGTGACGGACCAAAAAATTTTGATCCTTGGTCAAGTGACCAAGATGACACTTGACATGCCACCATCTTTTCAAACTTCTGCACGACTCTAACGGGATACCAGCTCCGTTACTTTGCTCATCCTTAGTTTTATCAGGGCTCGAACCCATTGTTGGATAAAACAAAGCCGGCTGCATGTCCCAAACGTGATCATAAGGCTACCGCACCCACCATGACATGAGCGGAATAGTGACAAAACGTATTTGAGACTCATTTTGTTTAAGAACATCTTTTGAAACTGTTAGTTTAGTTTAAATTTTTAGTGTTCCTAATAATGAAATTTTCATTATTCTAATAAACTTTAATGTAATATTTTAGTCAAAAATTTATTTTCTCTTTCTTAGTTGAACATGTACATAATTTGTTAGACATATTAACATTTAGAATGCATTCTTCTGAAACAACTATTATGCTACATGGTTCCAAATTTCTTATGCTTTTGTATAGGAAACCTTTTCATACAGTTAAAAATATTTTTTTCTCTAGCTAATGCCTAAATTTTCAGAAATATTATTTTACATGAAACAAAAAATTAAATCTCTAATAATTACAAAATTCTACAATTTTTTTTTTTTTTTTTTTTTTTAAAAAAAAATTTGATAATAAAATTAAAAAAAAAATTTAAAATTTTTTTTTTTTTTTTTTTTTTGAAAAAACTATTTGGTAATAACATTTAAAAAGTTCGTTCAATATTTTTGTTGTATTATTTTATGTAAGCAGAGTAAAACAACTTATATATTTGAGGAAAATGTTTGTTTAAAAAATAGTACCGAATTGCAAATATTACTCTAAAACCATATTCATATTTAACTATGACGAAAGAGACAACATTTTGAATAAAAAAAAGTACCTTTATAGTTCTATAAAATGATTAAAAAATCAGTATTAGGAACACTACAAAATCTAATTTCTAACATAATTTTAGAACATATATGTCACAGAAACAAGGAATATTAAATTCGGTGCTTTATTATGCCCATCATATCATGTTATACTTAATTAGAATATTTTATATTTAATCAATCCTCGTACATTTCCACCAACCAAATGATTGAATTCTGTATGAAGTCGTACAAATTACATAATTTCAAATTAAAATGCTCAGTTTTCAGAAATGTCAGTGCCTCAGTATTTAGTGCTTTTCCTGATATTCAATACACCATAATGAAAATATGAAGAAATATGTTTAATAAAGATAAAATATTTTTAATTTTATTAATATTTTCTTTTCAAAAGTTTTCAATTAGAAAAGTAAAAAAAAAAAAAATCTGAGCATAAAATAGAAGGAGAATTCACTCGTACTTTACAAAGGAATTCATTCAATGAATAAAACTTTAAGTAAATCATATTTATAAAATCAATTATTAATTTCCTTTGTTGTAAAATAAATTAAGAGTAATTGTCTGATTACTATAAAACGTAATTGTCTATGTACTAATAGCAAAATCACAAACTATGTAAAAGACACCGTATCAAGAGTATAAGAAAAATAATTTTTGTGTACTTTTATTTTTACTTTTTGTATAGTTTCCAACTATTAGTAATAGTAACTTCTGTAATTTTCTTATCAATATGTGAAGCAAATATTGTTTTTACTTTCACGCTTCTATTATATTCCTAAATATGAAACGTTTCTTCACATATTTTTGAAAGAAATTAATAACAAAATTAATCTCCCTCTCTCTATATATATATAAATTATTTAAATACCATAAGGCGCAGTTCGATGTCAAAGAAATGAAAATTATTTCAAAGTTCGTTAAAAAGTCGAAATTTCAGGAAAATCTCCATTTTCCCTATAAAAAAAGAAATAATTCAATATTTTGTGGAAGATGTCATATTAAGAAGCCTTTCTGAGAGATTTTTATATTAATTATTTGCTTCCAGTCTATAAAAGTAAAACATGAGTCAAACTTTTAGGTTTTCTGAGATCAGCTAATTACTCATATATAACACGGGACCTATAAATACTTCTTCTAAGCTAGTTACGTCTATGAGAATAAAATTTCATTATTTAAACTGTTTCAACTTGAAACGCGAATTATTTTATAGAAAGGAATATCTAAGCTAAAATTACAAGTATGTAAGAAATTGTAATAAAATATTTCAGGAAAATTATGTAATAAATTTTCATACATATATATATGTGTGTATGCCGCGCGCGCGCGCGCGCGCGTGCTGCGCGGCGCGCGCGCGCCAGCGCGCGTGCTGCGCTTGCTGCGGCGTGGAAGCTATATATATATATAGCAAAGCTGCCTATTTAATTATTTTAACGATTCTTTTAGGTGGGAACTATTTTAAGGGGGAAATAAGTATAAGGAATGAGAAATAAGAATAGGATAACTCATTTTAGTATTATCCATTGGCGTTGGGTGTATTTTCATTTTCTAATAAGTTCCTAATTTTGACATTTTTCGTACGGCAAAAATTCTTAGCCATAACACTTCAGGCAAATTAAGGCATCTTCTCTTTTTTGAAGCAGATTCCTCAGATTCATCCAACGTTTTAATTATGGCCAAGTTGCGTTGTGCAATCATGAATACATGAAATTGAGAATGACAACGTGACGTGGTGACAGAAATCAAATTTTGATTCGGAAGTAAATATCTGCCTAATTTAAACTAATCTTTGAAATAATGGGGAATTGTCTCAGACGCCGTGAACAGATGAAATCATTCATTGATAATACCAATTTGAAAACTGACCTCATTTGTAGGTACCATTTCGTATTTTCTGATTCTCTCTCATAGTATTTCAGGGAGGATATTTAAAGTAAGTCATGTTTAGATTTTATCCGAGTGTGTTTATTTTAAAATTGATATGAGTGTAATCCAAACTTTTTGAATTTATGATGTGTAATATTGAATATATTTAAACCTGCAGTTCCCCAAAAAGAGATGAAAACTTCGAGATATTTTGAATTATCTAATTTCGATTTATATATTATATTTTGTTATAAAAAAAATCAATTAAAACAAAACTTTTAACTAGTTCTTTAATTTTGTTAAATTATTCTTATAAATTCAGTGTATTATTAACATATTTTTAGTCTGTTATTGCATTCAAAAATTATATTTGTTATAAAATAACTGCGCAAATTGATTTTACATAAAAAAGAAAATCAAATAATCATTTTTATGGAAATGATTTTTTTAATTTATGAATCACTTATTTAATTAGTTAGACACTTTATTTCATTTTAAGTTATAAAATGATTTTACAATGAGTATTAAGGAAATTTTATGCATCTTAGTTACATATATTTGTAAAAAAGTTTAACACTTAAAAATTAAAAGAAACATTTAGAGTATTATTTTGTAAAAAATATTAATAAATCTTTAAATTTGTACCATACTTCATTTATAAAGCCTTAAGATTATATTTTTCTTTCCATTATTATCGTAAAAATAAGCTCTAAGCATATTGAAATAAAATTTGTGTGTTTTCAATGATTATGTGATGTAATTAAACAGTAAAAATAATATTTTAAGTCATTGAATATTTCTCATTCCAACTCATATTAAATGTGAAGTAAGTCTTTCCTAACTAATTGAATTATTGATTTCTGTACCTAAATTTATTTTTTTAAGAAAAAAAATGGTAAATATGTAAAAATGCTTTTTTTAGTGATTTCCAATCGGGAATAATTTTTTTAAATGTGTGCGTGTGCAAAATGAATTTTAAGATCTTGAAAAAAAAAATACAATTTTTATTTTAACTCTTAGTTTTATAGAAGTTTAATATTCATTTTAATTACTTACTTTTCTGTAGGATCGAACACTTTCATCATAATTAATTATTTTTAATTAATTAAGCAGTAGGAAAATTTATACTTTTATTCAAGTATAAGATTTTATTAATCACGTATTTATTAATGGTAAAATAGGAAAAAAATGGTATTTATGTTTTTAATTTAAGTTAATTGATTACCTTCGAGAAAAATTTCATACGAGTTTGCATTAAAAACACAAATTGATTGCATATATCCTGGATCAAATTTCTTTAAAAATAAAATATGGCATTCTGTAATGATATACACATGCGTTGCGAAAAATATATATAATTGAAAATTTGATTATATTAATAAAATCTTTTTTTTTTTTCGATAGAAATTTTAAGGTATCTGAGACATTCTCGACAAGAAAAATAGATCTTAAATTATGCCAAATATAAATAATACTCACTTTAGTTTTAAAATTGAAAGTAATGTTAGTAGTATTTATGTTTTGAGATATCAGTATAATTATATATGTTTATGTAAAGAAAATAAACGTATTTACATGCATAAATATACATACAGGAGCAATTCCTAATTAATAGTAATATTTAGGTATGAAAGTAGTGTGCTTATATATATGGGTGCATCTCGCATACATTCCACTGACTTTATAACTTTAAAAGTTCTTAGATTACTTTCCATGTATACTGATCATAGTTATAATTTTAAAATGTAAATTTTATAAAATTAACAACATTTAAAATTTATGATTCAAACTTTCCACGATTTTTATACAAATATTGGAAAATACTTAAAATTTTCTGAGTGTTTAATAGACAAAATTTTATTTCACTTATCGGATATAACCTCCTTTTATAATGTGGGAAATATTAGAACTATAGATGAAAATATGGTTTGAGGAAAGTATCTCAAAATTCAAACATTGTGAAAATCACAAATACACATTTTTTTTCTGTAACGGGGTATTTCTGCTTGCAATTTCAAAATTTATTTTTGTAGTGTTATATTTATCAAGTTATTTTAGGCAAAAAATATATGATATCAATAAATACCTCCTACTTTTTAAAATTAAAATTTTAACCTTTATCACAATTTGAAGCAAATCAACGTCTCCGTCAACTTAAAATATGAAATTGTATTGTTTTATTAAAATCAGAACATTTAATTCTGCTGTCAAAATAAAAATTATTTCTAAAAATTTAAATTCAGCTGCCGATTATTAAACAATTGTTTTATATTAAATACCTCTCATAAATTTTGAAATTATTTTATTTGTTTCACAAGAAATTTTTAAAAAAAAAAAGTTCGTCCAGAAAGGAGAAAGGTACGTAACTGCAAATTATGAAATTTTTCGTCTCTGTTAAATATGCAAATAATTAGAGTATCAGTTAGGACTATAGCAATAATGTCAATAATCCCATGACTTATCGGGTAATCATAGACTCTTTAAAAGGTTCGTAATTTTAACTCTAACTTTTTTTGTATTTTTGTTTAATTTATCGATTTGAAGTTTTACAGAAGAAAACAAAAATCACTGTAACAGTTGGACGTCTTTTATAATGCATGAAGAATGCGTAAAACTGCATGAACAAATATGGTTATGTCTTCGTATTGTGCATCATATCGGTATATAGAATTTTACAGTTTCGCGCTGCTTGAGGAAATGGATACAAGGAAGTTAACGCTTGTATTACGTATTCAAGGAAACTTATACTGTCTACAAAAAGTAAAAATTAAAGAAATGTTCCTTAGATACGAATCACATTAACTGCCACATTTCCGGACATTATGTGAACTATGATACCTCTCGCATAATCTTTCAAGTGCTAGAACCATTAGCAGACGACTACTTACTTCTAGCCTGCTTGAACGGTTACTATTACTGAGATTGTCTCTGACCCTACTGCAATGTCACCAAAGAGTACGGCAGTAAGGTATTCGAAATGTCCACGGATAAATTTTAGAAGTGTCTCACTTTTGTTTTGGTGAGGATGATAAAAGCACTTGTGTGTAAAGATGTTGTTGGTTTGGTGTTGTTAAAAATTTGTAAACAGTGAAAACATATCCAGAAAGTAGAGTTTAATGGAGTGCGATTACGAAAGATGTTCGTTCACCGTTGATCTTCATCAAGGTCCCTTTGACGGTCTAAAATATACATTAGTGAGATCATTCGACCGGTGGCCATTCCTGTTGTGAACACCCAGGCTAGTCCTTTATTTCAACGATAGAACGCTAGTTCTCAAACCGTTACCATCTCAAGAGCTTGCCTCGTTGCCATAGAAAATCAGTCGTCTCAGCAGACCTGTCAACCATAGGAAACTTATAGGATACTAAAGACCGTTTTGTCAAGACACCACCACTCCTGCAAAATTTGCAAGATCTGCATGTCAAAATACAACGTGAGGTAAAATTACTTAGAAATAACTGTGGTCCAACATCTTACTGAGGGGTTTATTATTTTAAATTTAGAACAATAATGCTTTTCATTCGCTGCACTTTAAAGCATTGTTTGTTGTTAGTAAGCATAAACTTACTTTCAAGTATAATTTTTCATTCTAACTATTTCTCTAAGAAAAAATTTCTTAAGCAATTAGTATATATATAACTATATATATATATATATATATATATATATATATATATGTGTGTGTGTGTGTTTACTTGTATGTGTGAAATACTACGCAGAATATGAATGATAATATGCATAAATATGATATCTAGCTTGTATTGCGATTTTCAACCATAATTTAAAAATTAATTTTAATGTGTTTACTTTTAAATTAAATAGAATTTAAAGCGGTGTTCATATTGTAAATTTTATCAAAATGTCCCTTTAATGCTATGAATAACAACGTACTCTCAAAATAATTGTAATATTAAGATTTGCAGTATTTTTGGTAAAAATTGTCTGGCACTTTCAAAATTACAATTATATCACTAATATACCTTTGAAAATATATTCTACAGGTAAAATTATTTAATTTTTTTGCAAATATGTTTCCGGTAATTAAACATTATTCTATTATTGAGAATTTTATAATTTGTTATGAATAAGTTTAATATGAAAGATAGAGAATCAATTTATGATCCTTTTTGTGAATCTTTGATTACATTATTATGTTTCTGATATAATCAAAGCTATAATAAATAAAGCCAATTCGAAGTCTAGATGATTTTAAAATGTTTATTTATTGTCTATCTTTATAATATGGAATGTATAACAAATTTTATTTTGTGGCTATATTAATCCACATCTATTTAGAGTTTCCTTAGGAATTCATATTTTGGAAGCTGTCAGATTGGATCAATTTCATCAAAAGGTTCTACTTATACTAACTAGATTAATTTAATAATATTCAATGATTTCTATAATTTCATAAATTTAAAAATGCATTCTTAATAAATTTAATTTCAATCCCTTAAATAATAATCCTATTCTGGTAGTGGCAATTCCCTCAACAATTTAAACAATCACATAGAAATTGTATTGAAAAGAATTTGTTATTCCTGGTTGCATGATTATGTTTGGACAACAAATCTTGTCACCGAGAGAAATCCCTGCTACGCATTAATTCTTAAAGCATTGAAGGAATCATTGATCAGAAATGCATGGTTGTAGTCACGTACATATCATGCAAATCTATAGCAGGGCCTCCCAATTCTTAAAAACACTTTTTTGGTGAAGGAATATTTAGACTATAATAGAATACGAGATCCAAATTCGAAACACTTTTTCGGATAAAAAAGGCTCCGTCATTAATATTCTATTTGAGTTCACTATACTACTGAAATAGTGTATGGTTTATTCATCGATTCATTTCTTTCAAAAACAAACCATTTTTTCTGTATAAAACGCATCGCATCTTTCGTCTGCCATACTACAATGCCAAGCGGGGATTTCACTTAACGTGTTAGAGGAAAACGTTTTTGGAATTGTTTTGAATTTTAAGTGCATAATGCAATAAAGGTTTATAAGTAGTACAACGCTATCTGAATTTATATTGAATTGAAGAATTTTTTTTTTCTAAAAATGTATTCCGAGTTTGGTTATATATATACATACACACACGCGAGTGCATATAACCAAACTCAGAATACATTTTTATAAATATAATTAATATATATATATATAATACATATTAATTAGATTTCCGGAATAAGATGTAAGTTTTTGTCACATAATTTTAATTTATTTCTTAATAAGTTTTGTGTTTAAGAACATGATTAATTAAATTCCCAAAATTAAATACAGGGTTATTTAAGATCACACTTTCGATTTCCAAATTCTGTATTTTCAGAGATAAACAATACAGAATGATAAATAATACATAAATGCAAAATGATAATATAGATACTTTTAACTTTCAAGTGTTCTATATAACTTCCTGCAGTTACATGTATAGTGTAAGTTCGATTTGTTAATTCCTACGAAACGCATTGTAAGCTGGCAGTGGTGATTGATTGTACAATAGTAGAAATCCGTTGTTTAAGTTGAAATAAATTTATGGCTAATAGTGGCACATAAACTTTATCTTTTATACCCCCCTCCAAAGGAAAAAATCACGTGAGACCATATCAGGTGACTACAATAACCTTTTGAATTTTATAAAGTGCATTAATGATATATATATATACATATATATATATATATATATAAATACACACACACACATATTTATATATATATATATATATATATATCTGTGTGTGTCATGAACCCACTTTTCCTTTATAACTTTCTTAATTTGCCGTCACCTATTACAACATTTTTTTTTTTCCTTTTATCATGTTTCGCCTTTTATCATGTTATCGCACTCAGAGTTAACACGGGCTGAGCAGTTCCTTAACTAGTTTCCAAACTATATGATTTGAGCAAGAAGACGCAAGGAAACTGCTGCGCTTCTCAAAGCGACACACTTCCGGAATGGTTAAGAATTTTCTTCTTTCTGGTGAAAAGTTTGTTGGCATGTTACGTTAAGTTTGATAAAAATTTTACCATGAATGCGAAATTCTGCTGTATAAAGTGGTATTTATATGAAGCAAGATTTATATTTTACATAAAATTTAATAAAAAAAACATTAGTTAATTTAACAAATATTTATAAAGGTTTTTAAAAGGCATACATACGCTTTCTACGTATATTGCGTGCAAAAACATATATATTGTGTTATTTTTAGTTTTTACAACAATAACTCTCTGTTTTGTTCATTTATAACGTATCCATATTATATATAATCATTTGTTTGCATTGATTGTATAGTTTTATATTCCTTTTTTTGTCTCTTGAAGTCATAGTGATATTAAGATATACTGTTTATTATTATAATATACATTTATACATTTTTTTTTCAATTTCAGGATAAATGTCATGGTATAATTTTTATCCTTTAAAGTTATATCCTTTAAATTAAAAAAGGTTTTACCCTTTAAAGATTACTTTAAAGCTTCTATGAGTTATTCGTACGCATACTATTATTAAAGAAGAAAAATGAATATTGTTAATCAAGATATTTAATTGTATCGTGTTAATTATTTATATCAGAAAATATGAAATGAAACAACAAAAAATATTTCTTCTAAGAGAAAAATGAATTTGATGAAATTCAATAAAATATTACTTCTATTTCCAAATGCATAAAAATTGTGTTATTAAATATTTATAAATAACAATAATTAATTTTTCAAAGAGCTGAAATTTTAAAATTAATATTATTAAACTTTGTACTCGGTAAAGATTTTTGAAAACAACTTTATTTAATGAATATGTAATGCTAAAACGTTTAAGAACTTTTCAAATGAATGTTTAAGATATTTTTATATTGATACTTTGTGAAAAATAAATAATATGATTAATAAAGTAATATTCGCCATTACATTACCAAAATATTGATAAGTATTGGGGAAAAAATAAAATTTTGAGCACGAGAGAGATCCTCCCTTCAAAAAAAGTTATTTAAAACTTCGGTATTAGCCACTCAAAGAGCTATTGTTTTAGTTAGTTCAATTTTGGCGTACTAGATCATTTTCAATTTTTTTTTATCGTTTGCTTCAATTTTAATTACATTTAGCCTAAATACATTCAATTTAATAAATTATTGTTTGCTTTAATTTTAATTACATTTAGCTTAAATATATTTAAATTAATATTTTATCGTTTCCTTTCAATTTAATTGTATGTAGCTGATATAATATTCAATTTTATAATTAATCGTTTGCTTTAATTTTAATTACATTTATTTTAAATATATTCAATTTAATAATTTATAGTTTCCTTTAATTTTATCATTAGAAAAATTTACTATCGCCCATTTTTCGATACTTGTCGTTTACTGTAACTTTTAGATTTAAATGAGAAATTTAATAATAATTATACATTTCAATAGCGCACCTTGGTTTGCTAAATATGTTCATCGAAAAACTTTGCATATAAATGTTGCATTTCTGATTTCTATTTCTTAAATTTAAAATGTTGAATTCTTTTGCTATTTTGCTAGCTGTATTCTTCAATCATATACATTTCATAAATTCAACTTTTTAGTACACTACTATGCATATATTTACGTTGGAGAAGAAATTAAAAGCGGACTTTCATTAAAATTCTTTATGATGCTAATTAGCTATGAATAGAAGTTAATGGACGTAAAATTAGTCACTAAGTAAAGAAACAAGTCTGAAAAAACACTTTATAAAGCAGTTGGCTACGTGTTTTAATCACTCTTTTTTTTGACGTACTCGTAGATTTCTCGAAATTTTGCAAGCAGTTAATTTGAGCCATATAGATAGCGTTAATTACAACGACTGTAATTAAAGGTATATTTAACTTTTTTTTGTATCAGCTTCTGATGAAGCCTTTCGATAAAGTTGAAAGGGGACATTTAACCTGTTGTTGCTCCATGGAATGTTACTAGAACTTGAAGTCTTGTAGGATAATAGAAAGAAAGTTTCTACTGACATTAAACTAGTCAGTGAGAATTAATAAATCACCTTTTTTTTTTGTTCTGTATCCCTTAGTTTCTGTGATACATACTTTTCAAAAAATGCTCTAGTGAAGAAGATACTTGAAACTTTTGATTTCACTTTTGAAAATGGTGGCTTATTATGTAAAGATTATTTCTAAACTAGTGACTGGCAGATTTCAAAATAATGCTTTATTTTCACACCAAAACAATTTTTTTCTACAATTAATCCAATTTAAGGACTCAAAATTAATTAATAATACATAGAATTGAATTAAAAATATTCTTAAACTAAGTTGAACAAAATATTCACAAATATAGCTTGATCAACAATTGATGGATTACTAACTGTTGCGTTATCCAAATGAGATTGATTATTATTTCCAGGTCAATAATATTCAATTTTAGCTCCTGATCGACTCCTGATTCCACTAAATAACCGCCTCGAAAATTAAGGGAGATTACTACACTTTAAATGGAGTTGAGCCTCGAGCTTCAACATTGGGTGATATAGAAGTTAAACATATAAGAATGTATCTAAGATACTTTTTTTTTTATTTAAACATACTTTATATATATAATACAATGATGTTTCTAGAAATATAACTTTCAAAAAACGTGCTGTATGTGGGTACTATATTTGTAGAAGTGGCGTAATTTGACTTAGTGTCCATGTTTTGTTTTGGCAAACAGAAATGTACCAGAATAAGGGAAGGCGAGTTGTGGATTCCTCCAAAGAGGAAGAAGCAAGAGTAATTAATTTTTTGTCTACAGATGTTTGTGGAGTAAGAATTTATAGGTGAATTTCAAATGTGTATGAGATGGTTTATCTGTCCCATGCCAGACTGTTTCGATGATGTCAGAAGTAATGCAGTAAACATGACCGAACAGCTGACATACCACGCATTGGTCAGGCACACGTGATTATCACGAAAGAAAATATTGTTTTATTATACATAAATTAATTTTAACAATTAATTTTATCATACATAAATTAATTGATACTACTAGGAATATTAATAGTAATGTGAAAATGCTAAAAATTTAAAGGTGTGAGTATGATTTAGTCAATTTATTTTTACTTTTGTAAAGTATCAAAAATTGATTCTGAAGAGACAGTTCATGGTCCTACTTAAAATGCTATGTAATAACATAGTAAGACTTTTTTTTAATGAAACAGTTATTCGTTACCCTGGGATTAACTTTGTTAGTGAAATTTCATTCTTCTGTTTCGAGATAAAGCAAACTATCCTATTTTTACCCCCATGTATATGCATTTAATGAAATTAAAATACGTGTATTTGCCCATTTTGGAGTGCAAAAATATTCTAAAAAATATGAACTAAAAATAAGCATTTACTAGTCGTTGTAAATTCCAATTAACAACTTTTTCAAAATACCTCGTTTGTCAATAGAATAATACACTTTTTGTATATTTGTTATTATATCTATATTCTTGAAATCGTTTGCTATTTTACAATAATTGTTTTTGCAACAATGATGCGTTAAAAATTGTTTGGAAATATAATTCTACTAGTCGAGTCTTCACTTATAGTTTGTTGTCTAATTTTCGGATTCAATATTGTATAGAAATCACTTCTTACTCTAGTCGAAATACCGTTTTAATTATTTCATCAAAAGGAATTTTTTATTCATAAAATTCATGAAATCCGTATTGATTTATAAAAAATGCTGTGACAATGTGCTTCTCGGGAACTTTACTTCTCTATTCTCGGGGACTTTATAATAATTTGAATTGCATATGATTACAATATTTTCACGACCAAAATGAAATGGGTTTAGGCTAAGTAGTTGTGATAAAAATGAAGTGAAGTGAACTAGAGCTACCGATATATAAATGAAGAATTAAAGGAAAATAAGTGGAATTAGATGGTAACGACTTGTTGATAGAGATTTATATTTTAGATTGAAGCACCTTAATTAGCTTTGAGGACTGAAACAAATTATATTTGAATTATTGAGATAAGAATCAGATTTTTATAGGAAGTGATTGAATCAGTCATTGGTATAGATAAGATAGAAATTTGTTAGTTGATCCTAATTTAGTACTGTAGAGCTAAGAGGGATTCGAGAGAGAGCGACCTTATATACCGATCAGTGATTATTAATAAATTATTTCAGTTTGTTTTTGCGCATATTTTATTAGCGTTCCGTGACTTTCAAATAATGTATTAGATTAAGATACGAAGCAAGAGCTGAATAAGGAAGAACAGGTATTATAACTCCAACAACAAATGGAAATTCGTCTGTATAAGAATCAACGCAAATGTTATATTTTATTATTTGTTACTATATTTTATACCTAAAGTAATAATATTCCTGTACAATTTAAACTCCAATAAAAAACTAATTTTTGTCCTACAGTTCATTTTAATCATTGCGATGGTGTGCATTGAAACTGTAAAATATTTCTTTTTGGTGGAATTGACGTCTTACTTTTCTGAAGTTAATGCGATATGACTGCTTTTCAGTATCAGAGAGGAAGGAAAAGAAAATGATATATTTTTTTCTGTTCTGTGATTCTTATGATAACACGCAGTGTGTATAGTTTGAAAAAAATCCCCTTCCTTCAGAAAGATTATGAACAAAAACAAATCCCAGTATTAAGACTGCTCTTGTTTTGATCCCAAAAAATAACTAACCAAAATAAGGCGCTCTGTCAGCTGCATTTGACACGCTTATTGCTGTTGTTTCTCTGTGTGAGCTATACCTCTGAATTACGATTTGTATCGGCCTCATTTCTGGAGGGTAATAGGCATTCCTTATACATTTCTCTCTCTCTATGCCTTTTTTTTCTTTCTATAAGAAACTATACTTTTATACATTGTATTAAGGGGGAAACAAAAAGGAGAATTACTTTTTTCTTTATATAAATTTAGTGCACTTTTTTTTATTGAACTTAAATTATTAAATACGTTTATAGACTTTCTACTCTGAATATGTTTAAACAATCAATTTTTGTTATTTATTTCGTGATGGATCTCATGTGTTTTGATCACGAAAACATTTACCTTTATTATTACTCAATTAAATATATTTGCTTGGATACCGAATTGTTTTTGTTTCTTAATTATAAAATACATTTAACTTGGATCTGTAAAAATCAACCCGTATCATTAGTAAGCAAATGGTTATGTAAAGATGAATTTCGTAGAAATGAATAGTTTGTATTTCAGATAATGCTCAGTAAATGTAACATAATAGCAATCAATTTTCCTTTTAATTTTTAGTATTCTAGTTGTTTTCTTCGAGTCGTGGATTCGAGCCCTGATGACAATAAGGTCTCGCAGTTTAATTGGATGGATGCAAATTAAATCTAATAGAGATCCCAAGTCCTCCCACTTACGTTGTGGGAAAGTATTGAAAAGTTCTAAACTCAACTCAGGTTCTGTTCACTTGACCGAAGATCAAAATTACGAGGTACGTAGCCAATAACTCTTGTGTTTCTTCTCAGTATGACATTAATAACAACCACGTTCACAGAATATATTTATACAGTTTTATATTTTACATTTTTTTGTGAATGACGTCATATTACATCATATTTTATATCGAATATTTTTAAAATGGTTGCATTTATGAAAGTGAAACTGTAACCCTTTGGATTTCCTTCTCTCATTAATTATTCCATCACGGGTTAGAAATGCTGAGTAACAAATTAAAAAGCCTTATAATCAATCAGCGTTAATTACTTTCATTCTGACTGAAACACTATGAGATTGTTTTACTTTAACCACTGTGCATGTAAAGCTGACAGTTGGGGTGAATCGATCAAACTGAGTGTAAACAAATAGATGAATAAAATGAATTTATATCCAACTGCAATAGCTTTATAAAGTTTAGCTTCAAAGTTGATTTGTTATTTTGACGTCGGTTCCTACTAATACAGAATTGTTTGTTTAGTCACTATCTGCATTGGTTACTTCTATAAAGAATACATTATTTGAATGCTACAAATGATTCCAGCAATATCGGAACACCAAAACCACATTCGTCTATCACAATCTCTTGTCTATCTTATCTCTCTGGGTCCTGATAATCTTTCCATACCATGGTCCTGCACTTGAACTGAAAACTAAATGATTCAACTACATTCTGTGAGATGTGACTGCTGTCCACTGGAAACTACTGTCATCTGCTGATACCTACTCGATCTTAACCGGGTTATCTTATTCCGAGGATGACTGGGGTCTACTGGAATTAACTAGAGTCTTTTAAATAATATATCTTAATCCTAAGGATTAAGCTTCCTCCCCGCCGCCAATCAAACATTTTCGGTAGCATTCTGGTAACCTAAATTTTATCCATTCTCAGCTCAAATTATCAAATCTAATCTTTAATATTATACTGGATGCTAAGACTTACCCTTCATCGCTCACAGCATGGAATATGAGTCATTTCCTGTAGTTAAATTATGCTGGATGCTTAGAACTGCTCTTCATCGTCCTCAGTGGAGTCAATTAAATGTATATATATTTCTGTAAACGTGTGCAGGATTCTCGTATCTCATATTCATTGCTCTCAGCGCAGCTACACGGACTTATCTGTAGCCTTGAAACGGGATCTCCACTCCTGTATTTTACTTCAATTATTCAAAACTCAATATCTAAATTACTATATGAGTGAAACAAGTTCCTACAAGTATATGAATCCAAAATCTCATATTATAAATATTATATTACCTTATCCTGCTTATTCAGATACAAGTGAGTACATGTTTATTTTAAATTACTTTA
>BMAW01007621.1:9182-51902 GCA_019974015.1 Nephila pilipes | reverse complement strand
TATATATATATATATATATATATATATATATATATATATATACCTGTGTGTGTGTGTGTCAGATATCTTAACGTTTTACATTTAAAAATCCATATAACACCTGAGTTCCACATTTATAATAATAAGACAGAAGATCAATTTATCAAGTAAAGTGTGTTTCTTTAATTTACTAAGTAATGTGTGTAGTACGTTCTTTGACTCAGAGGTAATTACATGATGAACGACATAGCACTATGTCAGCTACTAAGGCTGACGCGAAATTAACATACGAAAATAAAAGAAGAGTGAGGCAGAAGAGATAGATTTTTCGCCGTGTATTGAGTTTGAAAGTTGGGATTTTCCAGGGACATTTTATCAGCCCAATGATCTCCCAAAGTCCATGTGTTAGGATTCCTAGGTACTTCAGCTACAGATAGAAAGTCCAATGGATATTATTTCTAATAGATTTACGACTCTAGGAAAGCGGATTAAACAAATTTTATGAACGAGTGATCTTCTAAATAACAGGATAATTTGCAATTGGATCGAACACAATTCACTTAGAATAGATGGTTTTCAATGCAATAAACACGATATGCCCTCAAAAGTTAAATAAAGGAAAATACTCATGAAAACCATGTTATATTTACTATATTTAAGACATTGGATTATATTTTTTTTTTCATTTCTTATTGATGCTATTTACTTTTTCTTAAGTATTCATATTGATCTTATTAATTCTGCAATATTAGTATTGAAGTTTTTTTTTACTTTGGTGCCAGTTAACAAATTGATTTGAATATTTCTAATTGCTACATTTTTTAAATTATTTGTCTGATTTTGTACGTTGAATAGAAAAGATCCTTAAGCTACAGGTTTTTTAACCAATCGTCCTGCATTGCTCTATTCTTCCATTGCACTTTAAAGAGGGGGAAGAGTAAAGAAATAGTCTCACACAACACATCACTTTTTGGCTTCCAATGGAAAATGCTTAATATGTCCCTCCCTTTAGGTGATTGGATATTTTAAGATGTTTATGCTTAATCTGTCCCTCCCATTAGGTGATTGGTTATTTTAAGATGTCTCTCTCTCTCTCTCTCTCTCTCTCTATCTCTCTCTCTCTATCTCTCTCTCTCTCTCTCTCTCTCTCTCTCTCTCTCTCTCTCTATATATATATATATATATATATATATATATATATATATATATATATGTCTTGCCACTAACTCCTTTATAAATTCTGAATTTTAATTTTAAATTAATTTAATTTAATTTTTAAATTATATATTAAAAATCCCACGGTAATTAAAGTATACGAATGCGTATCATAAAGATTTAATTATTCCTAACAAATAGTATATAGATATCTGGATAGAATATGTTCTGCATAATGATCATTCCATCTGTACTTAATGCTGTATATTAAAGCTATTATAGTTGATTTATTTGGTTTCAAGAAGTTGTAGATTGAAGTAACCTGCAGTATCGCAAGAGGGCTTCCATTATTTTCCCAGAGTAATCCTAATGTTTTAAATAAAATAATTGAGATATATATTGAACTTCTAATGATTATTCTGAAGACTTCTCTACTCATAGTTATGATTCAGAATTACACATTTCTCCTAGTCTTCCTTGATTTTCAAAATCCTTTACTGTACATTACATCATAATATAATTTTTAAGTCATTATGAGCATAAGGATCAGTTAATATGCAGAGTAAATTATATCCCGACATCTATGTTATTTCTAAGTAATACTCAATCCGTAATGATTCCCATACTTATACCTAATCTACTGTTGTTTATTTAAACAATGGTATAATAGAATGTTGTTTTTTCACCAATATCGATAGCAAAATTATGTATATAAAATTATTTTTACTATCATTACGTTTTTCGATACATTAAACCAGGTTAGAATTAAAAACGATTTCTTAAAATTTATTCCCTTTCAAATAAACAGAATCAAAATTTTAAAGTTATCTCTTTTACTTATCTCCCTCTTTTTTTCTAGAATCAATAAATGATTGTGTACGTAGAGCAGATTTAGCAACTTATAACATCAGAATGAAATTATAGAATTGAAAAAAAAAATGAAGTTATTCTTCGTTGAATAATGTTTGCTGAAAGTGATGTTAAAGCTCAAAAATTTTTGAATATTAATTCCACAGAAGTGTTATCCAGATACCTCAGCTAAATAAAATTTTAAGGTACTGATGATTGCTTCATTCTACAGCTTGCTGAAACCAAACATAGCATCATTAAGAGCTGTCATTTACAACATTATGTACATACAGATCAACTAATAGTCAGAATAAATTTTATTCAGATATATATCTGTTATATCTTTTCAATAATTCAAACCTTATGTTACCCCTACCTAATGTGAGTATATATATATATATATATATATATATATATATATATATATATATATCCCTCTTTTCTGAATAGGATATTAAACGGTTATTCATTTGAGACTCATAAGCAGAAAGATTTTAAACAGGAAAAGTTATTCAAATTTCTTAAATCTTAAATATTACATCAAGTTTATTAAAAAGCTGAATAAATGAAATTTAATAGTAACAAAAAATACATTAAAGTTTATTTTGAGATTTCTACTTGTCAAGAAATTTGCTATTTTTTTAAATCCTTATCAAACTATGAATTCGACAAAAATATGCATTCATTTATAAAAAGTTATGTTAATCAGGGTTCAAACATATTTCAATAATTGAGTTTTTCAATAATTTTTCTCTTAAATTAAGGTAGAGTTTCTTAAATTTTTGGAAGTGAATTTGACTCGTATTTTTTAAAAAGTAACAAAACAAATACATCTTCAAAAAACATTATCGAATAAACCACATAACTTCAAGAAGCTACGATCAATGTAAAATATAACATTTAGCATTACAAACGAAGAAATTAAAGCAAAAATATATTGGTTTCTCTTTGTATTAGTTTTGTCTCAAAATAGAGAACACATTTTTGTTTCTCATTAAAATAAAATTTTAATCCGACGTAAAAAATTCATTCTTTATGAAAAATAAAACATAAAGCCAATAAACGAGCAAAATAACTATCTTCCAACTCATTTGCACATTATTCGTTCTGAATTTTGCCTTAAGCAAGGCAATTGTTCAGTAATCTGATGCAGTAAGAAACTGAAACTAACGTCTCGAAGAAATAAAAGTAACCCACAAAATAATTTACATTTGGTAGTCGTTGCTCGTGGGCCTTTTGTCTGAACTAATGGGAGTTTATGGACGAGGCAATAAGGAAGGAAATAGGATCACAAGATAAAAAGACAAGTCAGGAGAAATAAACTGGACTTGAATATCGTATAATGCATACCTGAAATCATAGGAAATTAAAAATTAAATGGTTAAAAGCTTTCGTATATAATATAAATTTCGTTTCTTATATACGATTATCTCTATATATAAGAGCAGGTATTGTAAAGTTTTCATTGTTATTACTAAGAAACAATCAATATATTTTGATAAAATTTATTTTGCATAGCATTTGATCCTTGTCTATACAATGTTTTAAATCACAGTTATTAATGTAGATTTGTATCAGGAAGCTGTAGTAAATAATTCATAGTACTGGTAATAATTCGTAGTATACAAAAGTGTTCAATATGTTGAGTTCTACGGTGATGGCTTTCAGAAAGCCAAGAAACACTCTGAGAAATGTATAAATAGGTAAGTATTTAGAGAGAAGTTTTTTTAAGAATAATAAATAAAAGTTATATATTTACTCGTATATATATGTATGCATATATATATACGGAAAATTTATGAAAGAATAATTTAAAATATTTAAAAAGACAAAAATCCAGAAAGAAATATAACAATGGAAGAAAAATAAATGAAAATATGGAACCCAGCAAGTCAAAAAGCAATATCGGGCTGAGGACCGATTAATCGGGGTTAAACTAGTTTAATGGTACCAACCTTCCCCCCTTGCAACTTGGTAGGCTGAATTAGGAAATCCAAATTGCAAAAGAGTTCATGATTAAAAGATGCAAACAAATTCAGCAATAAAATTTACAAAAATAAAATCTATAATTCTAAAAATTATCAACAATTCAAAATATAAAAATTACTTACAAAATTCAAAGAAATGAAGATTCAAATATGTGAGTAGTAAGACAATATATATATATATATATATATATATATGCATATATATGTATGTATACATATGTTTATATATATATATATATATAGATAGATAGATGTAGATATATATATATATATAAGTTTCTATCTGGATTTAGTGATCATTAAAATTAACAATATCGTGGGATGATAACTGAAACTATGATCCTGAGAGATACTTCAATCTCTTGCTTTCCGAAACCAAACAAATCAAAATGAATAGCTGTAATTTATAAAAATATGTGCACAAGGATCAATCAATACTCATTATAAATTTTATCCAAACATTTCGGTTTTTCTTAGTAATAATTAATACTTTATGGTAACATTCATATTGATCTTCAGAACAAAAGAGTATCTTTCCCAAAATTATCTCTTAACAAAAACTGGGTAAAAATGAAAAAAAGAAAATTTTTTAATTTAACCGATAGTGAAACTTAAATATTACCTCTCTGAGTTTTTTGATTCTCTCAAAATATTATATTTTACTATTTCTTCTATAAAATGACCAACACTTGCCGTTAAATTTCGTTGTTAAATCACTTATTCGTCGATATTGACTCCATTTAAAAAAATGTAAGCTTTTGTTAAAAGTCAAATTTCGGCATTACTAAAGAAAAAAGAAGGTGGCTTTCATAAAAGAAGCTAAGATGTTTTTGGAGTGTGAGAGAAAAGTATGTGTTCGACAGAATGAAGAGGAAAAACTTATAAAGGAAAGTGAAAGAAAACAGCGATAAAAAAAATACAGAAATGTTTTTGTTGTGAGAAAAGCATCTGCGTGACAAAGATAATGGAAAAGTTGCAAACAAAGTAATCGGAAAAAAAAGCTTACGTTATATTATGGCAATATAAATACGCTTATTAAGGATATATACGAGGGATATCGTACAATTTTAATTAGTGCTAAGAAATAAACGAAATATCTGGGTATAATTTATTCTGTGCTTTATGTTATTTTTGCTTTTATTGCATTCATATTACTGTTGATTTATTTGGTTTTAGGCAGTCGTAGATTGATGTAACTTGAAGTGACGTAAAGTTTCAATTATTATCCCTATGTGTTGTAAATATATAATTGCTTATAAAATTTAAAAAAAATAGAAATTTAATTTTCTTTATTATTCTTAATTCTTTTTACATAATCATCATCGTAGGTTTTACTCTTCTACAGCATTTCTTCATCTCTCGAAGGCTGTTCTTATTGAAGTGCATTTTAATCTGTGTTCTCCATACTATGGGTTACTTTAATCTACAGTTTCCCAGTGAAAAAAAACAACTCATTATTAGTTATGATTTACAACATTGTGTACAAAAGAATCAATTAAAAAGAAGATTAATGTTTTTTCAGATACCTCAGCTATTTTTAGTAATAATAAATTTTTTACGGTAATACTCTTTAATTAGCAGTAAAAATTTCCCTGAGTTTACATTTTATTCCGCTTCTTGAATATATTTACGAACGATGGTGGTCAAGTATAAAAATTTTTTTAATCTGTTTTAATCCATTGCAGCAGCTCAGGTATATTTATTGAAAATAAAGTCTTTAAATCAAATGCCATGTTAAATTATGTCATAATAAAACCTCAAATCTTTCAACTATTTTGAAAAAAAATAATAATTAAATTATTGTAAAATAGCCACAAAAAATGTTTAAGAGTTTTATATAAGTTGAGAATATTACATATAATTTATAATCAGTTATTTGTATCGAATTTCTTGTGTTTTTGAAAAATAACAAAAAATACATTTTTTCTTTAAGCATTACCAATACATGTAAGTAATAAAGTATTTTAAACAAAATTGTATCAGAAGTTGAAATTCCATATCTGATGAGTTAAATAATAAAGAAAAGTATTTTCGTGTTTTTATCAGATACCTTTAATCAAGTTCATAAATAAAGTATTTTTACTTTATTTTAGATTTCAAGCTATATCAAGATTCTTTGTTATTATTATTATTTGTAAATTTAGGTTGCATATTATCCATCTTCCAATAGCAACTGGTTTAAACTACCATAGTCCCCGGTCTATCATAGTAAAACACATTTTTTGGCAAAATTAGTTTTTTTTTTATTCAACATAATTCCTAATTATAGAGACCCTCCAACTTTTCGATACCATTTTTGTAGTACGATTTGTCCTTTGATTCAAAATAGGCCTCAGTTTCGGCGATCACTTCTTCATTCGACTAAAATTTCTTCCCAGCGAGCATTCTTTTGAAATCTGAGAACAGGAAATAGTCACTGGGAGCCAGATCTGGAGAATACGGTGGATGAGGAAGCAATTCGAAGTCTAATTCATGGATTTTTACCATCCTTTTTACTGACTTGTGACACGGTGCATTGTCTTGTTGAAGCAGCACTTTCTTTTTCTTCAAATGCGGCAGTTTTTCGGCGATTTCTTCTTTCAAACGGTCCAATAACGCTATGTAATAGTCGCTGTTGATGGTCCTTCCTTTTTCAAGGTAGTCACAGAAAATTATTCCATTCGCATTCCAAAATACAGACTCTATAACCTTGCCAGCCGACTGTTGCTTTTTACCACGCTTTGGAGCGGGTTCATCGTGTGTAGTCTACTCGGATGACTGTCGATTGGACTTCGGAGTGAAATGATGGAGCCATGTTTCATCCATTGTCACATATCGACGCAAAAACTCGAGTTTATTACACTTGATCATCTTCAAACACTGCTCCGAATCATCAACTCGTCGTTGTTTTTCTTCAAACGTGAGCTCGTGCGGCCCCCACTTTGCACAGAGCTTTCTCGTACCCAAATATTCGTGAATGATATGATGTATACGTTCAGTTGATATCTTTAGAGTATCTGCTATTTCATTCAATTTCAACATACAGCCATTCAAAATCATTTCGTGGAATTTTTTAATGTTTTCGTCGGTAACAACCTCTTTTGGGCGTCCACTGCGTTCACCGTCTTCGGTGCTCATTTCACCACGTTTACACTTAGCATACCAATCCTTGATGGTTGATTTTCCTGGAGCAGTGTCCGGAAACTCGGCATCAAGCCTAGGTTTTGCTTCAACTGTATTTTTTTTTCTTCAAAAAGCAATATTTTATCAACATGCGAAATTCCTTTTTCTCCATTTTTTTCACAACAAGTAAAGCTGCTTCACTCAAAATGCTATAACTCACAAGCTAATGATTTGACAGCTGTCAAATTTATACACGCATCTTTTGAGGATTAGGGCTAACTAAAAAACATATGGATTTAATTCTAGTAGCGCCATCTATGTGTCATGCCGGGGACTGTCAAATTGACCTGTTATTTAAATTTCCAATTCCTTTCTTACCAAATGAAACGAGATTTCTGAAATTACATTGAAGTTAGAAGTATAATTAATGGATTTAAAAAAATACATTTAAAAGTGACAGAGAAATAAATATTAGAGGTAGTAGCAACTGGATAGAGACGTTAGTAGTGATTGACAGTGCGTAGACATAGTTGGGGAGAATGAACCTACGAAGTTATCGAACGAGTATCTAGGATCTCTCCGAGTGAATAACAGCTAAAGGAACTACTCGAATCCCAAGTGGCCACAAGTGAAATCATTCGGGTTATATTATGCTGACAAAGGTGATTGTATGTTATAGGGTAGGAAATAAAGAAATAATATATTCATGATCTAAGAAAAATATCAAAATATTGATAAGGACAATAACATGTCTCATCACTAGTTCATTGCTATATTTATGCTTAGACTTTAATTTAGTAATTATTTAGCTGGACCTCTAAAATTAAAAATAGGGTGGTATTAAACTCTTAATGCGTTGATGAGTATAAATTTTAAGATAAAGTAATACTTGGTTTATTTCTCGAGAACTTGGACATTTGCTATGCAATTTAAACATTATTTTGCTTATCATTGTTTATATATTATACGATTTTTAAGGACATTTTCTTAATTTTTTTTAGTTCATACAAAAATTTAGAAATTGAATGGTCTAGTTCCGTTTGTAACTTTACAACGTACTGAGGATGTTAAAATGTATGAGAACGTCTTTTCTTTCAAACTCCTATGGACCATAAAGAAGACAAAAATGTAGAACAAGAGGAATTTGTTTCTGAAAGTTATAAACAAACACGACTATCTTTTTAACATAATCACCGTGAAAATTCAAAGATTTGTCATAGCAGATGACAGTGTTTCATATCTCCTCTTTGGAACTTTAACACCAGTAATGCAAGATGAACCTGCATTTTGTTTCGAAGCTCCTCATTGGTCTAGAACAAGGGTCGGCAACCTGCGGCTCTTTTGATGTAAAGTTGCGGCTATCCAGTTCCATACGAAAAAATTAATAATTTACAATCAAAACACTTAAAAAATAAGAAAAATTATTTTTAAGTACATAATTTATAAATAGCCTCTATTTTCATAAACGTTAATTACAAATCGCTATGCTTAATAAGACCGTAATGAGATAAGTTTGAACCATTGTTTTTAGAGATGAGACTCCGTGACCATATTTATCTGTCAGCTAATTGCATTTCATTTCCCTCTCACCCAAACAACTACACATTCTAGAGTCTAGACAACATATCTAGACTCTAGGAGTGTGGTCAGTCAGTCATCCTCGGATCGCGCGGTCGACGTAGCATTGCATGTGTGTTAACTTAACCGCTTGCGGTTTTTTCTTGCCTATTTGCATGTTGTTTCAAGAAGAATACGATTAAGAAGCGAATTATCTTCTCAAAGGTATGTAATAAAATCGGTAACAGAATTGGATTACATATCTGAGTATTGTTTTAACGAAATGATAATGGTAAGTAAATTGTTTGTCATTTTCGATAGCTAAGTAAAATTATAAAAAATCATTTTTTCAGCTCCGCCGCCAGCATGTAATCTGGTAAAAAAAGAAAAGAACTGAAGAAGAAAACCGAAAATTCAATCAGGATTAGATGGAGTCGTTTGCATTCATATGCAACACAGATGGCCTCCCATCACTCATGAAGTGCAAGCCAGCACTCATGAAGTGTTCTCCATATATTTGGCTCATGATATGGGGAATTTTAGCCGTAATGTTCTCTTTTTCTTGTAGAAAGCGAATTAACTTGAAACGTGCACTTGGAGGGAGAGTCATTTGTACCATAGTTGCTTAGGTTGATTACAGTTCAGCTTAAAATGACAAGATGGTGTCAGTTATAACAAATGTTAGAGATAGAGCCATACACAGTCATTTACTGCGCCATTCCCTGTCCTACTATTTGCCTTCTTGTTCACAGCTCGATCAGAGGTGGAAATAAAAATAATCATCATATGTAATTTCCTCTGTATTAATAAAGACTGAGATATTGGGTATAGGAAATGGAGTCAGGAATAGCCCAATCTAGTATAGTCCAAGAATTGTTTTCCTTAATTCTAGAAAATTCTTCAGTCTGATGTTCTTCGCATCGCGAAATACTGTACGTCTGTTGATTATTGTTTTTCCATTATAAGTCTAAAAATACAGGCACTAAATGAAAGTTCATTAGATAGAAATTCCCACTCATTGGCTTAAACAATCAAATTTAAGTCCAAAATATTTATTGTTATAAAATTATGTGCTTGTGCATTATTTGCTCTCTCACTCTCATTATATTAACCCACGACGAGCTTGCAGTTTAAAATGAAAAAATTGTTTCCTTTACCCACTTTACATGGTGTGAGTGAATGTAATCACACATACTGATATCTCGAGCTAGAATACAAAATTCCACTCAAAAAGATTCTTGTAAACAGTCCGTCATTGCAAGCTCAAACTCTTCAATTACGACTACTCGCTAACGGTTCTGTAACCGATTACTCTTATCTCCTTGCTTCTAACTTTCTAACCACTCTACATACTATTTTCTTATATATGGGATTATTCTATTCAAATTAATTATATTTCTTTAATTCATCTAATTTGTGTATATCAAGTTTTATTCAGTTGGGTCGAGATATTTTCTTTTAATTCAATTTATCAAAAGCAACCAAGGTTAGACAAGAGAAAATCGTGGATAGCTTAAAGTATCAAATATTTTCCGTTCGTTTTCTTTGGAGGAAATTCACCTGGAGTAAACATATTTCACTACAAGCATTCGCACGTTTACTTCGTCTACTCTCGTACAAGATCGCCTAACAGGTAACTGCCAAATTCTTACTTCGGATTTTCCGAACTATCTATATTCAAATTGACTTTGCTTACATATATGTTTCTTCTATTCAAATTCCTTGAATTTCTTTAGTTGTATAATGTGAGAATATTACGTATAATTCAGTTTAACCGAGGTATTTTCTTATAAATTAAATTTATCAAGAACTTTCAAGGTCAACTGAGAGATAATCAGAGAAAGCTCAGCGTTACAAGATCGTCTCTCCTTTGAAGTTTATTCACCAGAAGCAAATCATTGTTTCTATGGTTGCTTGGCTTCTAGTAAATGATGAATGTACTTCTCAAAGACCGAAAACTGTACGAAAAATAATGATAATCATTCGTAACACCACTAATTAAACCTAATCTGTGAACTCGTCTAGAAGCCGTTTAACATATAGCAGCATGCGATGGTGTAACCAACTTGCCTTAACAATGTCAAATATCGTTAAAAACAAATAATTTTTTAATCATCCTCATACAGATAATAGGTCAGATAAAATTATAGTTATGCTTCCTACAGCAGAATGGAGAGAAAATTTGAAGTTAATGTCCTAGTAAAAAGTATAGAATTTATTTCTATTTTCCTCGAGAGTAGAAAGCTAGAAATACATTTCTTAACTACATAAAGCTTGGATTTTTTTTAAAAAAAAGAAGTATCGCGTCTCACATTTAAAAGTTTTTTTTATTCTTGTCATTTCTTCGAGAATAATGGAAGTTGTAAAAGTATGTCCTTAGGGAATGATACACTGAGTGATAGAGATATTGATTCTCTAAAAGAAGACCTTTCCTAAGTAGTATTCTGGAAATCATTTGTTAAAAAGAAAGTTATTCCAGGATGCCCTAATAGCGGATGTATTTTTAAAATTTTGTTTACTGATTTCGGCTGCCCATAATAAATACAGATTTAATGTTTTTAAAAATAAGATATATAATATAGGCTTATATGAAAAAGCAATTTTTTAAATTCATAATACATATTTTTACAAATACCTAATTTTGCTTACAATTTTATTTTATAATTATTCTTTAATACATTCAAAACGTTTTGCTTTCTTCATTGGAACATTTTCATTTAATTACTTATTTTAAGTGTGGGAAATTAAATAGCGTCCATTTGGGATGAAATTATTATTTATCTAAAAAATATCTGAAGTAATAATAAATATTTTTTCTTGCATTTCTATTCAGTAATAAATAATGTAATTGAGTAATAAATGCTACTAAGGTAAGTTTTAATATCAAAATAAATATTAAAAGAGACAAAACACGGTGAACAATGATAAATTCCTCTGAACAGGTAACAGAAATTCATTTTCAGAAGAAGAAGATGAATGAAATATTTAGGTTTGAAAATAAACATTCATTTTCCAAAAAAATGCACTAAGAGCATACAGTCGTTTGTGTAATATTACAGTTATAAGAGTTTAAATGACATGTAGAAAGGTAATGTTTGATAAGATATATTTTGTATTGTATGATCAGACTGTATTTGCATAAGATTTTGGGTGACAACCTGATAAAAATCTGCAGTGAATTAGAATTGATTTATAATACCAAACACATTTACTAGCTATTATCTCCAAATTTTTAACACTGTTTTAAAACAAACAAGCAAACGAATCGCTAATTGAAATTGGAAAGGAAGTGTAAAACAAAGCTACCTTTCTGCCTCTTTTCAATCCTATATTTCATGGAGCACATTAATCGTATCTGTCATGACACATCCTTAACTATTACATACGTGGTAGGTATAAAAAGTACTTTTGTTTCTAGACGCAGAGGACGATGCTAAAACAAACTGTTTTTACCATTGTGTGCTACCACCGTTCTGAAACAAATTTGACACAGTGATTAATACTTTAGCTTTAATTTGTCAGCCATTTTCTAAGAAAACAGATTCCGATAGCTGTCGTGTCGTTATTTCGCAGCAAATTGTCATAGTCGGTAAGATCTGGATTTATCTTTATACACCTGAAACCAAGCAACAATGAAAACTATTAGTTACTTCCGGTGAATATAATCCTAAGATAGTCTCATCTTTTAGAAATGTTTACAACAACGATTTGTTTGGGGGATAGGAATGACATAATGCTCATTAAATTCTAAGAAATATAAAATCAATTCCTGAATTATACTGTAGTGCGTTACCCAAACTTTATAACCCATTAATAATATCTAATTTCCTAATCGTAACACCCAATTTACCTTTCCTAATCTTGCACTTCGGAATTCTAACAACTAATTGCTCATTCCTAACACACTAACAACCTACTTTAGGTTGGTACGGGAATCATAATCCCAAGGCATACACAATTTTTTTCGTTCACATTGATTTTATTGTTTATGATAACCATGGTTGACGCTCTCCCGCGATATCTTAGATTGAGAGCTTCTTTATTTTCGACACCCCCTTCTTGTCAACTAATTTATTTTTTTATGTAACTTCCGTTTTGTCAGATGTTTTGAACCCAGTTTCGCCTTATTTTGCTAAACATAGCCATACCATGCTCTGGTGCTATTAAATTTCACCACCATACATATATACATTCCTTTTCTAACACGGATACATCATGATGAAACGATTAGTAAGAAGAATCTATGAAACAGACTTTCTAGATAGCAATATTTCAGATTTTATTTTATTTTGATACTAGGAGTTTGCTTAAAATATTTATGTGTATCAAGAAGTTTTCGAAAATCAGAAAATTAGATTACTTGTAGAAATATTCTAATTTATGATCCAAAGAGGATTTAAATTATGTATCATATATTTGATGAAAGTACGATAAACTTCTTAATACTTTTGTTCATTTTAATAGCTGATTATAATCTTGCAATTTATTATGTTTTTGCAGTAGGATCCTTTCTTTTAGCAATGGGAATGTGTAAATTACATATGTGTATTACCTGTTATTTCCGAATTCATGTATGCTAAGATATGACAGTAAAAAAGGAACATTTCTTATGCTAAAGTCTTCTTAATTTAAAATGTAAGCTTTGAGTGCTTACGATATTTTAATGTGTAAAAGGAAGACACTTTTGTCGAAAATTCGGTTCTAAAAATAGAGGGTGTGATTGCAATTGTGAATGCTTATGATCGTGGCACCTAGATTTAATAAGAAGGCTATTGGTATGGACGTCGTAATTTTAAGTGACGAGAATGACATCTGAGTTAGAACTTTCCTCTCCACACTTCCACAATAGGCCAACTGGAAAACTTTGGACAGCGACCAGATTCATTGTTTATCAACCACGTTACATTGGGGTATAAAGTGTCATCAATGCTCGATCTCATGACTTTGCGGAAACAACGCCAGAGGCGAAACCACGATATCCCACTAGGTTACCGTGTCATCTAAAATAGGGAGAGGGGCGAAGATTTTTTTATTCATAGTATTACAGATACAGTAAGATGTCTCTTAACGCATTTTATTAGTAGGAGTGCAAAACCCTCTGTATACTACTTTCAGTTTCCACAGCTAATTTTAATTAAAAATAGCAACAAATAGCCTAATAAAAAGAGAGAGATTTCGAATATGATTCTAACCAATTTATGATTCTCTCTTTACTGAATATTTAAAGATCCATATGAATTTTTACATCTCAGTGGTTACTACTTAAACGCATCTGAACTAATGTTTAAATAATAATTTTACACATCTCTAACTCATTTAATTTCGTATGATCAGAATAATTGAGATTTGGTTCTGTAACCTTAATTCGAACCTTCTTAGCTATGTTCTTTATACTCTTTAGAATAATTACTGTTGATTACGGTGTCACTTCAGCTCACTATCACTGTCTCCTACTAATTAACTTCTAACTATAAACCTCAAATTAATTTATTTAACGAATATATATGTAATTTATTCAAACCCTTCACTATACTTAACGATTTAAATCCATTCAACTTAAATCACATTTCAAAGTATTGGAAGAAATTTTGAATTCAAATACAATCAGAAAGAAACTCTAGAATAAGTTGAATGGAAAATAGCGATTGAGTCCAATGTGTCACAGAGAATTCCTCGAATTCGTAAAAGTCCAATAACCAATTTTTAATCATGAAAAATACTTTTCAGAATTGGTTTCATGTCTAGCAAACGCTCTTGTGAATTAAAAAAAACTGCAAGCGAAAGTTTTACTTTTGATTGATAATGCTTCAAGCCATCTATTATCAGACTTATATATAACACATGCATTAAAATACGTAGAAGTGGTTTTCTGCATCCATTTACAGCTTCGTTTGTCCAACCACTTAATAGAAGTGTAATATCAAATTTTAGAATTTCTTATCTGATTCAACAAGACAAATGATTGATGCAGCCAATGAAGTAGATAAGCGATCCATTTTATATTTTTCGAAAAACTTGAATAAGATGAATGCTGTAGATAACTTTTATCTTCCAAGGATTGAAGTTGCTTAAAAATATTTAAAAAGAGTCTGAAAGAATGCAATCTTGGGACTAAGCAATGAAGTCTATATAAGGGCATCTAATGTTGATGTGGACGTAATTGTCAAGCTAGATAGTGAAGCGGGGTAGGAGATAATAAAAATATGCGTATGGTATTGACTAATTTCTAAAAGTTTTAACTAGTTAAAGTATTTTCACAAAACTCTTAGAGGATTAGTAGAACAATAAGCTCAAAAGATGAAGAAAAAAACATTTTTTAAACAGTGCAGTTAATTTGATGGAAATTATGGAATAGTTTAAACGAACGATTTAAAATTTTAAAAAGTCTACAGGACTGGCTGAGTGCACCTAATACGATGTCTAGCTATGGACAACTGCTAATATTGCTCAACTAATATTATATATTGCTCAGTAAATATACCTCTCTGAATGAAAAAAGAAAAAGAAAACGATATTAAATGACATATTCCCAAACAAAGTTTAAAAAAATGCTAAATGAATAAGAATCTTCTGAATCACTAATAGAGCTTCTCTATTCGAGGTTTTTCTTCATGAATATTTTAAGATTGAAAATTGTTTATAGCAATAAATAAGCCTATGACCAATGTAACAAAATGTATATTATAACAATAAATGTTACAAAATAAACAAGAAAACCAACAAATGCTTCTTACGCCTGTTTCTGTTTAATATGTAATTGATTTATCGTCATTATGTTTTACTGTGTGTTAACAAATTACTCACTTCCTTTAAAAAGATTATTCTTACCGAGATGCGAAGCGAGTTAATCCACAATGGAGAAACTTCCACCAGACAAACTCGAATACTACTTCCTATAGATTACACAGACATGCATTAACGCCCTTGCACTAGTCAAAGCCTTTACATTTTTACTATCTTTCAACTATCGCAATTTTTCTAATATGTATTTCTTTATATACATCTGCAAAATTTCATCTTTCTTTGTCACTTTTATATGACTTGATTACATCGAATCACGACATTTTTTTTTTCTTTTTTGCAAAATCATGATTTATTTTGGTTAAAATAAACTATAAACTTAAATACAAAGACAGAAATAAATCCCAGATGTCAGTTCAGTGACATCTAGCGAAATCCCCATGTCAGAACATTAAGAAACATAAATTGTTTTTTCATAGTTGCTTCAAATTATGTTTTTATAACAATAAACATTTTTGACTTAATATATTCACATGTGCAAATACTATGGAAAAAGGTGTAGAAGATAGATATAATATAACTGAACTAAGAAATTACACACATATTAATCGTAATTGCGCGATGCATAATATTTTTATTCATTCATAATATTATTCATTCAAAATATTCGTTTCATTTATATATATATATATATATATATATATATAATATATATATATATATATATATATATATATATTCACACAATAATATTCATAATTTTATTAATGAATTATTTAAGAATATTGATTGGAATAGCGGTAATATATAAATGACCTTCTAATGTGACGTATGAAATGAAATCAATATGTGTCTGGAGAGTGTTATCTAAAAACTGGTATCGATATAACTGAATATTATTTTAACAATTGCATTTGGCAAAATCGCGATGCAGTTGCACTGAATCCTTAGCAAATGAAATGAATATTTATGGTAAACATATGATGTTAGAGTGAAGTATTTCTTTTCTTTTTGTGTGAATATATTCATAAGCAACTTTTACCACCTATTACTCTTACTATACAAGAATTATCGTGTATTTTAGTAGTCAGTAATGAACCATGATAATTCTCTAATCTAATATCGATTGCTTATAAATTAGATTCTAAGCCGGGGAAATTTCCCTTGAAAGTGTAATCTCACTAATTTGCTTTTATAAGTCCTTGTTGGATCACTTAAGCCGCTTATCAAGGGAATCAAGTAGTTAAAACACTGTGCAAACTAATGATACGAGGATTGGCTTTAGTGAATAATTATTAGAGAAGCGGGCATTGCAGCAAGATTTTGATTGGATTTCTCACAAAAGGTTTTCAGAAAATAATGGGACTTGGTTATATTTAGTTTAGTTGAGCTGCAGTGTATAACAAGTATTGTTTTTATTAGGAATTATTAAGTTTTGCAAAATATACTGAGGAGCATAATGTTCCATATATATATAAATTGATTTATTGTAAAACACACCCACATGTATATATATATATATATATATATATATATATATATATATATATATATGTATATGTATATATATATATATATATATATATATATTGTATATATGTTTATATATATGAATAAATATGATAATAAGATTAATTTTTATAATCTAAATAAATATAAGAAATTTCTATTTTTTGAAGACCTAAATTTTAAAAAAGAACTATTAAATATAGTAAAAAAAATGATCATATTCTTCTTTTTTATAATGATAAAATACCGTAAAAGTACATTCCTTAAGTAATTTGGAAATAAAGAGTATTTTACACGTAACAGGCAGAGTGCTGTCTCACAGACAGCTTAACATGCTCTTTCCATCACCCGTGGTACATGCTCAGACCAACAGAATGGATAATTCCTCTTGTTTCATGTTTTGTTACCTTGAACATCACCCTTTCTTTGCACGATGTTTTGCTACGTGTGCATCCATTTAAAATTCTCTCGCATTCTTCCAGAGCCTGTGAGAGAGATAGCACCTCCATTTTAAAGGTATAATTTTTGATGGTAGTACATATGGCTCTGAAGTCAATTTCAAAAATATCGATTCATTCATCTGATCAGCTTTACGTGGAAGAGCTATAAGTATTTTAGGTGAAGTTGAAAGGTATTTCAGTGGAGAAAATGACAGAGAAGAAGATTTTGTCTATGAATGTTCGTACTCTGCTGACTCTGAAATTTCTTTAGATAATAATGATTTCTCTGAGTCTGCAATTCTGTCAGTAGTAAGTAATTCCGTGAATTACTACTATGAGAAACAGCGTTTCGAACGGTCTTTCATTGAAATTAATCACTATATTAGAACCCCTAATAATAATAAAATAAATCTTCCTAGACTAAGATCTTACAGAAAAATTAATGACTACAAAAAAAACATATGATAATTACTTTTTACTAATGATATTGTACGCATAATTGTGAAATTGACTGTCTTACCATTACTGCATATAAAAGTTGAAAATCCAAGAATTAATTGAGATTGGGTCTGACGATAAAATGGATTTTAGGAAAAGAATCAGAGCCTCAAAGTTTGGATCAGGGCACAAAAGAAGTAATATTAAAGTCAAAGAAAACATATCATTTGTGCCCCCTAAGCCAGAAATGAAAGCTAGCATATTTTAGTTTATTTTGCCAAAACTCAATTGTTTGGAATGCGCACGGAAGTTATACTATGAATATGCTAAAAAAGACGCAATCTAAAATGTTTAATGTTTTCTTCTAGAAAATCCTTGAAATGCTGATAGTTCTAACACTTTCAAAATTGTTCTAAGAGTTTGTTTTACGTATTAAATACATATAATACAATTATCCATAAATCCTGGAGTATATTTATTATTTATTTTATAAAATTTATTGCAGTCTATAATTTTTATCGGTTAATCTAAAAATCTGGAAAAAATTTCTCGGAAATGTTTTTTTGTATTGTATTAGGAAATTAGAGATATTAATAACGTTAAGCTATATTTCACATTCTTAATATCAGAATTTTATAAATTTCTGTCACATTTAGAACAGTTATAAAGGATCAAATATTTGTACAACGTATCTTGATAAAGAATTAAATGTATACAAAACCTTTTAGATAATTTGAATAGTACTGCTATTATTAGTTATGAATAGTTAAATATATTTAAAAAAACTGATTCATGCTATTTGTATTATGAGTTTGTCTTTTAAATTAAGATCATTTTAATTTAATTGACAGTTGATCTTACTAAAGTCCTAAAGATATTTGTAACAAATTTAATGTTAATATGTTTATTACATATGAAAAAATTATTTACTTAGTTAAGTTAGATTAAAAATAAAAATATATTATATTAATAATGAGACTCATACAAAGATTAAAATGTTCTGCTAGTTGTGCCTACAAGTAATTGTTTAGGTAATATTTACTTATGGTTATATTTATATTGAATATGATAGTTTAAAAAATATTACATTCTTTTAAAAGTAATTGTTTAGGTAATATTTACTTATGGTTATATTTATATTGAATATGATAGTTTAGAAAATATTACATTCTTTTAAAATAAAAGTAAAAAAAATTGTTAAACCATATTTAACTATTACTTAGAATATTTAATATAATTACGAACTAATATACTGAATATACTTCATAATATATATGACTATATTTTATTGAATATTATATATATGAACTTATTATAGATAAAAATAATATTTATATGATATTATAACAGATAAAATATTTATGATCATATTATCGTGAGGGGGGGAGAGGAAGTGTTGGATGGTGAGGGAGACATATGTATCGAAATTTGGATCTGTGGTGGGATTGTTTTGAAAATTTTGTTCTAACCGGTCAGCGAGTGTTTCTGCTTTTTGTTCGTTAGTGATTACTGTACCGTGTTGTGTGTTGAGTGTAGGAATGGTAGATCGTTTGTTTTTGAAAAAATTTGTAGTGTTCCAATGTGAATTATCTTGTGTGTTTAAAGATTCTAGTTTTTGATTCCAGGAATATGGAGAGAATTTATGGATTTCATTTTTAATTTTATTTTGGAGTCTGTTGATTTGTGTTTTAATGTTGGGATTAAGTGATCGTTGAAATTGTTTTCTTAAGCTATTTTTTTGTTTTGATGAGATTTTTAATGTGCGATGGGGTGAAGGTTTTACTAGTGTGTTTAACTGGTTTAGATGCGTGTATGTGAGAGTTAATAATATTTTCAGGGATAGTGTTAATGTTGGTTTCGAGTTGTTGTATGTTGTTGATTTGTGCTAGATTTAAAAAATTAGTGGTGTTGTGTAGATGTGTGGTAAAAGCTGATCAGCAGGTGTATGTAGATCTGTTATTAATTTCATAAGGAATGTTGTATGAGAATTCAAGAATGACAGGGTTATAATCTGAGCTAAGTTCAGGGATGGAAGAAATTTTGTGGGGGTAGTGAAATTCTCTGATGAGTGCAATGTCTATTGTGGAGTAAGAATTTTGGCCGAATCTGGTTGGGGGGGGAAGATTTGAAAGATTGATTTGCGAAGTAGTTTAATTGTGTGCCGCGTGTGTTATTTCTATTGCAGTTCCAGTTTATGTGATGTGCATTGAAGTCACCAAAAATGATGCAGTTGTTATTAGTTTGAATGATATTTTCAAGGTCTATTGTGAAAAGATGCGGTTTGGTACTGGGGGGAATGTAGATTGAGGATATAGTGATGGGATCTTGGTTTGGTGGGGTGAATGCTATAGTGGTAAATTCCACCCACTGGTGTGGTCGGCAGGTAGCGATGTTTCAGGTTTCGTTTGATAAGGATCATTGTTCCATCGGAGGCAGCTTTGTCTGTGATTCTGTTATTTCGATAAATTGAATAGTTGGGAATGAAAATGTTTTGATTAGGTTTTAAGAGGGTTTCCTGAAGTAAAAAGAGATCTGGAGAAAATTTTGTGATAAACTCTCGAAGCTCAACTATTTTTGATTTCACGCCGTTGGCATTCCATGAACAATTTAGGTTTGGGCTATTAATCATCGTAGTTATTTGACATTATGGCTTCTAGTATGGCAAATTTTTTTTATTTTCATTGGTTCTGGCGGATTTGATTTTTGGAAGAAGAGTAAGAAGACCAATTATTAGTGAGAAAATTTCAGCAGGTTCTTTCAATTGTTCTATTGCAGAGAGGAGAGCGTTGATCGGGTTATTGTCTGAGAGGTTTTTTCTTGTTCTGGCTTGGGTAGGTTTTCTTGCAGGATGTTAGTCAGGTTGTGGCACCATCTGTTGTTTTGAAGTGAGAGCGTTTGCGTAAGAAAAGTTTTCTTTAATTTTGATGATGGAGTTTTTGTTTTCTGAATCTTTGGGTGGTTTGGGGAAAGCTTTGCATCCTCCATAGAAGGAGGCGTGGCTTTTGGTATTGCAGTTGATGCAGGTGATATCGTCAACTTTTCCTTGTATTTTCCATTGCTTTTATATCGGCCGGTGGTATTTATACCAGGTTTGGCGTGAAAATCTGTTTCGCCTAGGTTCTAGAAGGTTCTTGGCTAACTCGCTTAATATTGGTCCTAGAGCTCGCTCATGGAACTTTCCAGAAACATCAATTTTTCGCTAAATCTCGCCAAGTGATGGCCTATAATACCGCCAAAAGTCGCCAAGTTGTCAATCCCTAGAAATGTAGTTATTTTTAACATTGAATGTGCGATTTTTGCTCAAATTCTGAGTATTTCCGATCTGTCTGAGATAGTTTAAGACAAATACAAATAATATTTATAAATTTGTAACAATATATATATTTATATATATACATATCCGTATATATATGCCTGAATATTTAATATGTAAATGCCATAGTCAAAATTCTGTTTCTAAATAATTTGTGCATTTTATATATTATCTGTAATTAAATAACATTATTTACAAAATAAGTTTACCTCTATTTTGAAGTTAGGATTCTATTTCTGTTTATATATATATATATATATATATATATATATATATATGGGGGGTATGCATGTATGTATATAGGGATCAGAATAAGAATTAAAAAAATAAATCAAAAATTCGAAATATTATAAAAAGTTAATATTCTACAAACAAAAAATTTCCTAAGATTAAATATAAGAAAATAAAACTGGTCATATTATATGCAAAAAATGAAAAGAAAGAAAAGAAACATTCAAATTTCTAATATTAAGTTTTTTATGCTTTTTTTATATTTTAATTTTTTTTTTTTATTTCTTTTATTTAAAGTAACTGAAAGGGTTACCAGTGTCAAGACGAATATGAAATAATTTATTAAAATTGTTAAAAATATAAAAGCATATTAAATCATTCTGAGGAATATAATTAAAAAGTGTTTATATATAGGGAAGAGGCATAGAGATATATATAACTTAAATTGAAATGAACTATTTAATTGTATATAAATAATTATCTTTCTTTACAAAAATGTTATTAATAATGCAGTTCATCAACAACTCTTAAGTAAATAAATAAATTTTTTGATAAGTACTTTAGTTTTAAGTAGATTTAAACAAGAATGATAAAATGACGAATCCGGCTCAAATTCAGTTTTACATTTACTTTAAAAATTTAAAGGATAATCTGAATATCTAAATGAAGGGGTTTTAAAATATCTATAAGACTTTCTTCATTATATATATACAGAGAGAGAGATACACTGCTAGCTATTAAAAATGCAACAACAGAAAGGAATGATTTGACGATCGTAAAAATCACAAGAAGGGAAAAAATTGAGGTATGTAAATGATTAGTATTTCAGCTAATTTAGGCGATTCAGGAGGTAGAACCGATATCTGAAGCAGTGCATAATAGAAAAGTTGTGTAGTGGATTTCTCCTGCGGAAAGCACTTTTTAAGTCGGAGTTTGCTCAGAATATCATGTTATGCCTCCAATAAGGTGAAGAAATGCTTGCCAACAAGCGTCGAAATTCGATTGAGGGATTATAGAGAGTGTGGATTATTGTTGTTGGATTATTGTAGTTGTGGAGTGTGGATTATTGTATAGAGATTGTAGATTATATTGCCCATCTCACAGATCGAAATCTAACCACTGTTAAGCGAATATTGAATCAATGGGTAGCTGAGGGTCATACTGATCTGCTTGCAGGATCACTACGCTAACCCATGGCCTGTATGGATACACATGTTGTGAGGTCGACTCTTCAAAACCATACAACTACAGTATGGACCATTACCCAGGGAAATGGGTATGTTTGCAGCCTACCCAGTATCCTCTCTTATGTTGCGACTACGTTTGCAACTGCGTAGACTGACTACACAGCGATAATTATGTCGGCTTTCTTTGACAATGCAGCTTAGAGAAAGATGGTGTCTCTGGTGCCCCGAATGACAAAGGCGGTTACAGGAGTTGCACAATGTCGTATTTTCATTCGAGTGCCAGCTCTGCAGGCAATATTCTGAGGGCCGTATGCGTATCTTTAGGCTCCGAAGAGAACGCTCACAGCCAGCTTGCTTTCAATATCAGCTTAGAGGCCTTACATCTGCTGTGATAGTTTGGGTGGTCATTGGGAGCACAACATTCTAATTTCTAATTCTAATCGACGGTAATTTGAACTCCGATCTGTGCAATTTTGGCATCTTGCGTCCAGTGGTGTTTTCCTATCTACGAGGCAGACCAAACGTCATCGTCCAACAAGATAAAGCAAGACTATTTGTTGCGCATGTGTTTGCTGTTTACTTCCTTTCTTCTTTTGATCTTAGATCGTATAGAAGACATTTCCGATCATGCAATATCATGTGATTCTGAATCATTTTCGTGCCTCCTACTTTTCCTGAAAATGTTTCGCAATGGTAATATTAATTTCTCGTAAATACATGTGGTTGATCTCTTAAACCTCTAACAATACTTCTCACCTTGAAGAGGTGCTAGGTGGTCATATAAATCATAGGTGGTCATAGGTTCACTTGCTAGGTGGTCTATATAAAATTAATATTTCTAAAAATTTCGGTATTACTTAGAGAGAATGTATTTTTAGTTCACTATTTCCATATGTATGCTCTACAGAAGCATAGGAAATTTGAAACCGTATGGTTTATTAGTTTTTTAATGGTACTTAAATGGAAATATATAGCAAAGTCCATGACCATGCTCAACTAAAACGAAAAAAAAATGATTAAAAATTACATTTACAGTACTATAGAATACTTAGAATACTGTTAATAGGCACATAAAAAATGAAGCTCTGCTAACAAATATAAGAGCTATATGTCACAAAGTCAAGGAGTCTTAAACACATTCTTATACTGCTCCTCGCATGTCCGGATATTCTTAAATTATTATCTACCTATTATGTTTTCCACATGTTTAAACGTTTTTCTTTTTGGAATCTTTTTATATGTATCCATGAGTGTTAATATTTTAACTATATCAAATATTACAGGATGTTTACTATAGAAAATTGTAACTTCAAGAGTTATTGATGCAAAACTGAAGATGTTACATCCTTTTTGAATAAAATAAATCAAAATTAACACTTTAAAGTTTATAAAATTGTACATTTTCTATGTGATGATTACCGCCAGAAACACACACGATATCCAGTTAGTAATAGAACGCAGCCTGAACTTAATTTTGAAGTATTTAAAGTATTATTTTTAATTTAAATGGTCTAAAAAGATTATAATTTCTTTATTTTTGTAATTGTGGACCTACAATCTTGGAATAATCATTTGTACGAATCCTGTAAATGAAATAAATAAATTTTTCTCGTTAAAGTATTAAATTGTAATTCAATATTTGTAACTGCTGACCTAAAACACTTGTAGTAAGGAGTGTTTGTATGTTTGTGCATCACTTAACATTTTCATATCTAGTAAGAAATTGCTTACAGGAGGATAAATTAACTAATTTTTTTCTTTTATAAGGTAATAAACAATATTGAGGAGAAACACTGTAAAATATAATTTAGACTTCATGTTTTAAGATCAAACATAGGATTGGGATATTGTCTCAAGAAGTACCACGTTGTTTTCAATGACCATATTTATAATATTCTTTTAAGAGCTTTGAAGTTTCATAAGTGCTTTTAATTAGAAACCTTCTTAGAAGGTTTCCTAATTGCTGATAGCGAAATCCTTTTTGACAGAAACTGAGAAAATTTCAAACGTTTCCGTGTTTACACGAAAGCATCCTGTGTTTATTAAATAAGTATTTCAATAATATCGGGTTCCCAGAATATTTCAAAGCACTAGTCTTTGAATCCCATTAAGGTATTAAGACTCTTTCTGAAAATGAAATTTGTGCTTCCTAAGCAGGTTTATTTAATTAAGAAATTAATTTATGAAAGAATACCGTCTTGAAAATACTTAAAGGACATTTGTACGAATAAACTATCATACTAAAGGGAATATATTCATTGAGTTGAATTAAGTAATAAACTTAATTTATATACATGAATACATGAATTAAAAATCTACAAATAAAAAGTGAAAAATAGAGGATGTAATTTGATTATCAATTACTTTTGAAGGAAAAAAAGATTATATTACGTCCTCCCACAAATCCAAGTATACATCATATTTATGTCAATCTTAAATATGTTAAATATTCGTGTTATGAATTATTATTAATTGATAAAACGCATATCTTGGTAAGGAAAAGAAAAGGCGATTATATATAATTTTATACAATATTAAATATAAATCCATACTTATACCGTATTCAATTTTGAGACTGACTATTACATGTCATGTATTAAACGTTTCCGTTTTTTCAGTGTCCGAGGTGTCTGTTTAGAATAGTTACTTTAAAATGCTATAGTTATTTATTAAGGTTAAAGTGATGTTTTACAAAATCATTATATTCCGACTCTATGGCCCACTTAATTAAATATTCCACTTATTTCCCTATTTTAATTATTGATGTTTCAAAATCAAATTTGGAATGACCTTTCTGAGTTATGAACTGTATTTCTGTTCATTGTTTATCAAACATTTTCAATTAGCATAACTTTATATGAACTAATTTTAACATAATTATCTTAACAACAATTATATACTGAGATATAATCTTTCCTTAATATTTTCAGTTATAAATTCTTCATCTTTCATGGAGTACAAAGAGACACACATAAAAATATTGGAAATTACTGAATTATTTAGCTATTAGATAAGGCTATAAATGTATTTAGCTATTTATGATGCATGTTTTTCTTAAAATTCCAATGAATAATTTCAGTAAATATTAAAAAAAATCATTAAAACAGATAATTCTATTTAAGGCACCCGGTTAGGTTCAAATACCAATTTCTTAAAAAATGCTGTTCAGAAGAGTCTTTTAGTGTCAAATGATAGAAATAGACTTACAAATTAATAAATTCATATTTATATACATATGAAATCTCTAGTTTTTAAAAAAAAAGTGTTTTTTTAATGAAATTTCAGCAAAATTTACAACGTTAAGAAAAACAACATAATTAAATAAATAATAGACATAAAGGATTTTTATTTCACATATATACTTTTTACTTTCTGTAAAGTATAAATAACCAAAGAATATTAATTATTTTCAAAAATAAATATTTTATAAGAATTCGAAGTTGATGCTTATGATTTTTCATCAAAATTACGATATGTTTTGGAATGAAAAGGACTGTAAAATATGTCTAAATGTAACTATCTCAAAACCTGCAGATTAATACACTTGTAAGGATATATTAAATATTTGTACCAAATTGTATTGAATTTAGTTCCATTGCTTTGGAGATATAATATTTTTCGTGCATGACTTTTGGTGAAAATGTCATTCTTCAAAAAACACATTTAAAAATATATATTCATAAGTTATTTAAATTTAATGATACAAAAACAACTTAAAATTCTCCAGCATTATATGTTATTGTTATTATTTTCTATTCCGCAATAGTGATGTTTCTTATTTTTTTGTAATGGACCTAAGCCTTCTTTTGGAAGTTTTTCTTAATAACAGTGAGAGCCTTTTTTAATTCTTCGAAACACATCTGACATGGATAACAGAATAATTTTCAAAAATTGACAATCAAGAAAGTTTTATAACGACAAACAATATAAACAGACTTATAATATCAGAAATATTAGAATGTATATTAAATATATACATTCATTGGTCTTTGGAAAAAAATGCCTTTATGAAATGAAGCAAAATTTGAATATCAAGAAAAACAGCATAATTTAAAATAATGATATAATATATATATATATATATATATCACACACTATCTAAGAAATAATTCCAAAAAAAAAATATTGCATAAGCTTTCGAAGACATTAATGATTTTTGCATAAGCATTTGATGTTGACATTATGATTTTTCGTTAAAATTGATTAATGTTTTAATATAAAAGTGACTACAAAATATGATTAAATGTAACTATATCTAAACCTGTGTTTTGTGATACTCAGAGGGGTTTTTGAAATGTGTGTACCAAATTTAATTCAATTTAGGCTGATTGTTGTGGAGATACCCTATTTTTCGAGCAAATTTGGGTGAAAATTTTATTAAAAAAACACACGCATTTAAAATATATATGTATATTTAACTTAAAAGTTAAATAACTTACAATTCCCCAATTGTAAAAGTTATTCCATGTTTTTACGCCATTTTTTTGTTTCTTTTTCTTAATTATGGCGCCAATGTTTCTATTGGAAATTTTTGCTACTGACAGTGAATGGCATTTGAATCTTCAAAGCACTCACTATTTAATGCTGTTTGTCCCTGTACATTATTATATCCAGAAATAAGGAGCATTTCATTAAATATGCATAAGAAACCATCAAATCTATTATTAAATAGTACAACACTAATGTAAGCACCCAAACACAGTTTATAGCTCTCAACAAATACTTTTTTTGGTAGTATTTGACACAGAAATGCATGGAAAAACTCATTGTATGGAAATTAAACACCCGTTGAATTTTGTCAGTAAATGTTTAAGTTCGTAGTTAAATGACATGATGAATTCACTCTTCGCATGTAGCGGTTTATTACCTGTTGTAGCACTCATCATTATGCTAGCCTTCTTGACATACTGAATAGTTAGAATACAAGTCTTTTAGTTTCATTAAAAATTTCTTTTACAAGGATGATATGATCAATTTTCACTTATACTTACAAGAAAAAAATTAATTTAAATTTAATTACAAACAAATAAAGAACTGAAGGTAATGCAAAATATAGGAAAAAGAAACTGACCATAAGCGAAATAATACTAACCAAAAACGTAAGCAAACATTAGCGATAGTCGAAAACACTGTTGCTCAATCATCTACAACAAAATGATTGAAATAATATAAATAAACTGTGGCTAAGAAAAAATTAGATAGTTTTAAACATTATTTTAGGAAAATAATCTAAAAGATAAATAGTGTACCTTGGTCTGAATGTCACTTTACCTGGTTCTGTTTTCAACTACTACGCATTATTAGTATCTTGTGTTCCCACATATCAATAGCAAAAACAGACTGTTATGAATCTGAAAAGATTTACAATCAGAAAAATAAAATCGAAATTTTCATCAAAAAACACTACTAATGTATAATGACTAATTATATAAAATTTTAATGAAAACGAAATTATATTGTTTTTTAAGGAGTAAATTCTACTTGAATTGCTTAATAATTAATTATTTAACGGGTCCTGGTAAAACTATTAAAATTAATTGAATGGTATTTCGTAATGTTCACAATGAAGTAAAATATATTAATGTAATACCATATATTTGACTCTGTTCTTAGACTCTAATACACTCTATATAAAAAAAAAAAAAAAAACGACGCACCAAGAAGAAGTTGCCTGATTTTAATGAAATTTCGCTTGCGAGAACATTTGGACTAAACATGCAAGGGATTAAAATGTGAAATCCAATGAATGAATAGCAGGCGCTACAGCGTATCAGAACTGCGCACTCACCAGGTGTATATAAGAATCAATTCCCAATCTGATAGTAAAATTTTCTGTTGCATTGCGATTTACGATACCTTTCAACGACTGAAAAAAATTCCTCTCCACAGGATTCGAGCTCATTACGAGCAACTGTCAGAGTCTGAAAGAGGTCGTATCATTGGATTGAAATTGGCAGGTTGGGCAAATCGGAGAATCGCTCGTCATATGGGCTGAAGCGATGTGGCGATTAGAAGATGCTGCCAAGAATGGGTGGACAGTGAAAAATAATCATAATGGTAGTCATAATGGTAGCAGTTGACCTAGGGCCACAGCAGATCTAGAGGACAGAGTGATTGTCATATCAGCTGTCACAGAATCATGATTCGTCGTTATCAACCATCAGACGTGCGACCCGCACACGAGTGTCCCCCAGGACCATTCACAGACGGCTGATGGAATGAAATCTACGCTCTTACCGACCGCTACGCCATCTGCAACTCACGCCTACACACTGTCAAGCCAGATTACAGTGGTACTTGGCTCGATCAGGTTGTTATGATATTGACTGGGGACATATAGTGTTTAGTTATGAAACCCACTTCCAACTGTGTCCTGACGATCATCGAAGACAAGGAGTTATGGATACAGGTACCATTTCCCTTTAAAGCCGGACTTTTTGGTTGTCATTAGAGGCACACTTACAGCACAACGGTACTTCGAACTATATTCTGAGACTGGGATTGCTACTACTACCTTATTTTTCAGCAATATAATGCCAGACCACACACGGCACGTGTTGCTATGAACTGTCATACTACTTTTCAAACACTTCTTGGTCAGCCAGATCTCTCTCCAATCGAGCATGTCTATGATGATGGGAAGGGAACTGCATCTACCAGGAAATGTTGATGACCTAACACGACAATAAAAGCAAATTATTGAAAAAATACCAAAGGACACCATCGGGAGCGTTTTCACTCTTTACCACGTCCTGTGCTTCCAGGTTAGAGGTGGGTTGACACCTTATTGACCTCTTTGCTTTGTAACTATGTAACTCTGAAATAAATCATTCAATTTTTCGGAAAATGTAATCATTTTCTATTTTGAACATAATTTTCCTATCTGCCAATTTTTGTCTCCATCGGACATCTCCTTGGTGCGTCGTTTTTTTTGTTTTGTTATGGAGTATATATATATATATATATACATGAATCCGAATGATTTTGAAAAGAATGAATAAGACTTACCTGTGATAGTTTATTTCGTTGATTACTCAAGCTATCTTAGTCCTTAATGCAAAAATAAATTAAATATTAATTCAAGAATCTAGTTGAAATTAAGAATCATAAGCTTACAGTTTGATCGATGCATAGCATGATCTTGTGATTCGACATTTGAAATATATATATATATATATATATATATATATATATAAAGAGAGAGTCTACTTCATAAATATTCTTCGAAGAAATATGCTTTTGAACAGAAATGATATTTTGAGGAAATAATTAATAGATCATTCTTATTAAAACTTTTCACGTGAAAGTGTTATGATATTCCTAAGAATTCTCAATGTATATTTATACAGTTAAAATACTTTATAAAATGCTTCCCATTAGAAACAACTATAAAATGAATATTGTCACTCATTTGAATACCAGTTTTTAAATTAAACAATTAATGTTCACCATTATTTCTTAAGGAATAATTAAAATTATTCAATAAAAATTGAATTATCCGAAATATCCACATAGTTTGAAGCTTTTTGTTAGCACTCACTTGTGTCTTGAAATAGGCTTAAATATTCTAAATGTAAATTTAAAAATTAGAGTCAGCTTTAATTTAAAAAAAAATTGATAGATAGACTTTTTATTATTATTAGGTTCATAAATAGAATAACTTCTAGCTTTTACATATACCAATCAGAAAATTAAAAGTACATGCTCGTTCCGAAAATAAAAAACTCCAATGTAGAATTCTTAAGTATTAGCATATCTTGGGCTTTATGTGTTGAGAGTAGTTCAAGCAAAATATTGCATTTGAGAAAAATTTTAACTCTTCTATAGAAAGGAGGATACAGTAAATGACAACACATTTACATATATATTACGACAAAAAAATCTAGCATAAATCATTTTATTTCGAGCTTTCGAAATGGAATATTTTAGAAAACTTCGGCGGAATAAAAACTGTAAAAAAAAATTACACTTTATTAGTTTTACTTAAAAATGAAAATTGATTCAATTATTTTCTCAGAATGACGAAACATGTCTATTTTCCCTTCTATAGTCAGTCATTTGGCAGAAACTGATTTGTGATATCACGTAATACAGCAGCCTTAATTAGGAAATTTCTGTGTGTCACTTAGCTTACAACCCTACAAATGTTTTGAGTATTCTCTGACTTCTTAGACCTTATTTCATTAGACTACTATCAATGGACTTATTTGCATTCATTTGGAATAAATATTTAATTATTCTAGTAAGATGTAGTTGTGAAGATGATTATATATATTACTAAGCATTCACAATTAGAACAAGCACTTAAAAAATCCAATAATTCAAATTAAAGAAAAAAAACCTCATCGATGTTTGTTAAATATTAGTGTAAATGTCTTCCAAAAAAAAATATTATTAGCAAATAATATTAAAAATAATATATATATATATATATATATATATATATATGTGTGTGTGTGTGTGTGTGTGTATACATGAGGATGCTGATTCAAAAAGTACTTGTATTTTATATTTGAATACAGTTGATATCATTACGGTAAATTATTGTTACCATTGAGTGCTGTCATCTGTTTTTAGGAGTAGAAACAAATTTGACATTGATTCATAAGTTACTTTTGATTTGGTTGTCACTTACCGCTAAATCGAAATTTGCTTGCCATCGCGTCGAGTTCTCGTTGTAATTTTGTGTCAGTTTGTCAGAATCGGTGAGACTTGGATTCCTCAATATGCAACGGAAATCAAGCAAAAAATAAAATTATGAGTTGGTTCTCCTGAATATTTCTCTTAATAGAGGAAGATAGACTCATTGGGGTGAAAAGTTATGACAAAAAAATTTTAAGTAGAGGAGGACATCAATAATACGAATATGAGTATAGTTGTCTAATTAGCCACGGCGCTTACAAAGAATAAACAATTTTCGATGCTACGAGCACCATCTATCTGAATTTCTTAGGACTTATTGAACGACACTTGTGTAAACACACACACACACACACACCACACACACACACACACACACACACATATATATATATATATATATTATGTCTGCATGAAAGTTCTGCTGATTTATGAAGTGAAAGAAAATAAAGCATTTTTCATGGAATTTATGATAATTATTGTACAATTTCGTTCCAGCGTTATAATTTCTTGTTAGCTTGAGGGCAAATTTTACATATCTTTTTTGAAAAATTCTTTGCCTTTAGAGTTGAAGATCTTAAGAAGGGCTTGTTTGACATAATCTTTATAATTTTGTATCTTTCATTCTTCAAAACATTTTACATGGTGAGAAGTTGGGCGTAGTCTAAGGATATAACTTCTCTGGATTATGGTCGATATGGCTGAGTTTCTCAGCCTAGTCTTACGATTTTCTTACAATCAGTCAATGAAAACGATTTGGCCCACCAATATATCATGAGCATCCTATTCAATACGGCAGTTCTTTTTTCTTTGAGCAGTCCTCTTTTCTTAAATCATCCATTTGCTGACTATAACTCTCCAAATTAATCCTTTCATTTTATTTTCAAACATCGTAATGTTTGAATCCTTGGAAATCTCGCTGCATGAACAACCTTCTCTAATTCAGCATCATGTTTGGTATAGGCGTTAATATCCAATCAATGCTTAACCGTTTTATCTAAAATAGGGTAGCCAACACAACGAATTAGAAGATAAGTATCATCAAGGAAGCAACTTTTTTATTCAACAAAATGAGAAAACAGCTATATCGAATGTTATTTTTTTTCAAAAAAATGTATCAGCTCTTATTAGATTTTTTTTCTAACATAAATTTATCTCCATATTAATACTTCTTTGTATCAAATTTTTTGTCCTATTTCAACATTTCTACCGAATTGAGGAAATATGGGAGAGGAGATCGTGTTCTCTCTCTCTCTCTTTATACTTACATCCGTAATAACTCCCGAGTCTAAGTGAAAACAACATTTTTTGCAAATTTTTTTTTTTTATTCATCAACATAACACCTTTTTGTTAATCACCGCACCCAAGGTGATGCAATCGTTCAAAGCTTTTTTAATCTTTTTTTTTTTTTCAAAAAAAATTTTTTTTTTTCCTTTTTTTTCCGCAAAGAAGTCTTTTTTTTGTTGCGAGTAAATAGCGAGGCAACAACTTTCTGAATCATCGGTTTCATTGCTGTTTTTTGTTACATCAACAATCATGGCACCCACTTGGAAAAAGCTTTTCACTTCAAAACCTTTTTTTCCTGGTCGATCGACTTAAAATTTGAAACACGTTTCAAACAAAGGTTAGTGCTCTAGAAGACCTGGTTTACTGGTTTACTACGAGCGCCATCTCTGGGTTGAGATCTCGGGGTTATTGATCGATGTGTTATATATATGTATATATATATATGTATATATATATATATATATATATATATATATATATCTTTTCTTTCACATATATAAATATATATATATATATGTTATATGCTCTATACATAAATATATGTATGTATATATATATATAACTAATATATATATAATCCGTATAGTAGATGTGTGTATTAATAGCCAATAATTTGCTGTAGCCGTATGAGTATGTGTAATAATGTATCAGCCAATACCAATAATACAATGCACGTTTGTAATGTGTGTGTGTGTGTGTGTGCGTAATAGGCGTAATAGCCAATAGCCAACCATGTCAGCGTAATGTCATGTAATAATATGTGTATGTATAGTGTCCAACCAGCAATAACCTTCAACAACCAACAGTTTTGTACCAATGACGTGTATAACAGCTCAATATGTCATGTGCTCCCAACAACCAACCAGCCAACAAAATTAGCCAACTATTTGTGTGTAATGTCGTTTACATGGCAATGACCGATGACATCAACCAACAACCAATGGCAATGACTGTAACCAACAGCCAACATGTCAATAATCAACAGCAATAATAACCAGCAATGGACATGGCCAGTGACATTGACGTAGCCAATAACCAACCAACATGTGTGTCAGCCAATATGTAGCCAACCAATAATGTGTGGCAATAATGTGGCATAACAAGCATGCATGTGTAATATGTATATTAACTAGCCGTAATAATAACAACAATAACAATAATAATAATTTGAGAGCTTGAGGAATGTTTAGAGCGTTTTTTACGTTATAGTGGGTGTTGTAAAAAAATATGTTGATCCTAAAGAACTGCAATGAAATGACCATAAGCTGGCCAGTAACAGTGAAGATGAATGAGTAACCCGATTGCTTTAACAGCCTCTCAAAAGACAACTTGGATTTAGGATTTTTTTATGGCATGCAAATTTTTCACATCATGTTAATCCTATCCACATATACCAATTGTGAATATTTCATCCAATATATGTATATTGAAAGAATAAAGGATGATATTTTAGCTTAGCAGCAGGTCATGGAATAAAAAATTCTTGTTAGAGGGGTTAATAATTATAATCTGCAAAGCATGAAAAATGGCGTATTTCGATCTAAAACACACTCCCAAATTTCATTACATGTGCCAGTGAATCTTTTAGTGTGATCCTTGAAAAAAATTTTAAAAAAAATATTATGTAATAACTTCTAAATAAAAATCTAACATAAAAGGAAAAGCTAAGAACTACTCATTATACTAATATAGTTGAATTTATTATGAAATTAATTAAAAAACTTTTTTAAATTGAAGCAATCATTTCGATAAAAATAATCCATCCAAAATTGCCAATAGTTTTGATGCTGACAGAATAATTATATTTGAGAATTTATGAATAATCTAGAGAGAATATTGATTATTTAGAATAAATATCATATTGCAGTGTGGCGGAGAAAAAAAATGCGAGTTCTTGAGAAAGTGGGCGTAAACAACTTTCCCTGATTCAGAATTACGATACGTATAGATTGTTATTGCAACCCTTTGTGTCAGGTGGAAATAGGCGACTGGAAAACTTTCAATAAAAAAAAATCAAGTGACAGTAAGGGAAAAGAGAAAACTCTAATATAACAATTTCAGGAAATGAAGGAATCAGAACATGAAAAATTTTATGTATTATTTGCATATTAAAATAAAAAAAGCTGAAAATCTCAATGTACAGCGTAGATAAATATAATATAATAAATATTCAGGAATAAGAAGAATATCAATAAAGTGAATGAAAAGAGTGGAAATTTTTTGAATCCTTTATTATGTGGCTACTACAGTATCTACTTCCACATAACTTTTGGAGATATCCATTAAGCATTGTAATGAAAACTGTCTTGAATGATAGATAATTATAGAACAAGAATACAAACAGTAATTTATAATGATTAATATTACTGGGGAAGCAGTTAAAAGCAATTTAAAAAAGGAGTTGTTGTAAGAGAGAGATTGGAAGTTTTGATTCAGTGGTTAGTCTGAAACCGTCATATGAGAAAATATATCTAATTTATGTAGATTACCATTTTCATTTTAATGGTCGATGATATTTGGTGGCCAAAGGTATAGTTCTTTACATTCGAAGATGTACTTGAGGACCTGGTTCCACATGTTCGAGGAATCGTAAGATTTTAATATACTAAGAAATGATAAGTATAATGAATAAATTTATTCTGTATATAAATGTTTTTATATATTATGTGTAATAAATATGTTGGTAATGTTGTTTAGTTTATGGTAACTGTAGATTAAAATAGCTCCTTATATAGACAAGATAGAATTCAATCTGCTTAGTTTAATAATAACGAAGTTTTATGATCCGAAATGTCAATAAACACTGGATGAAACGTTTAACTCTTACTGCGTAGTTTTAAGCCTTAAGAATACAAAAAAATAAAATTAAAAAATTGAAATACTCTTCGATAATACTTCAAACTGTACGATACTAATGGGCTACTTCAACGTATAGAATACGGTAACCATGCAAATCAACATTAATAACTTTAATTTACAAATTTATGTACGTATTGAACAATAAGTATGCATAAATAAATATCTCCATATATGGTAGTTTCTTAATGATAACGTAATAATTAAAGCCTTATGATGCCCCTAGCATAATATATTTAATTAAAAACAGATAAAATAATTCGTGTGCATATCAAGTATCGCAAGGGAGGTATAATAATTCAGAAATTGAATTTTGGACATTTTAAAACACATTTTAATCATAAGATCCGCATAACACCAATCTGATATCCTTCATTAGCTGATTTGTGATTCGCCATTGCTTAGTTCTAAGTCATGATGGAATAATTAAAGTTCAAAGTAACTAAGGTATTACAGAATTTTCCTTTAATTCTTTTTTATAATATACGCTACGAAGTAATATAAATCTGAATTAAAGCAAATCTTACATTTTCGGTAATGAAGAGATACCTTACAGATGACTGATATTGAGACATAAATTAACGGAAATGGAATTCTCCATTGGATACGGGTGATTTCAGAATCAAAAGAAGAATCAAATTTCCCGTTTCAGTATATCTTTTGCTTTAATCTTCGGGTTTGGTCTGCGAAAATATTGATTTACTTCACTTGAAGTGGACCTAGCGAAACATTCTAGGCCGCATAGTTCACATGAACAGGGAATATTCACAGCTCATTTTTTAGATTTCCTATCTCCAGGAGTGTTAGATATGCCAGCTCTGATATTGGCAGCAATATTGATCGTTCCCATATGAAAAGGAGATGGATATTCCATATAGGATAAATAATACATTAGTCTGGCTATGAAAAGGGAACAAAAAAAAGGAATTTCTTTATACATACATATATATGCATATACATATATTTGTTTGTTTATATTTATTTATATATATGATATATACTATAATTATTTCATATATATATATATATATATATTATATGATGATATACATTTATAATTATATTATCATATATAATATATATATATATATTATGATGATGATGATAGATGATGATCGATGATGATGTATTGATGACAATGTATGGTTATGTATGTATGTATGTATGTGGAATGTATGTCTTACATGTAAACATTTCTATCAAATTTTCAGAGTTTTTACATTTTTTAAAATAATTGTTTTTTTTTTATAATTCCGTAGTGTTGATAAAATATGTTTTCAATTCAAATTCCTTGCTTTTGAATTTTTGTGCAATTTTTTTTTTTATAAATTTAATAAAATTTATTTATTTTATATTTAAAAAGAGTTCATCTTTTTTTATATATATTTTGTATGTTTCTATTTCCTCCTAGATTCAGTGCTTTGATTTCACATATTGTTATCATTCTTTTGGATTATTGAAATAATATCTCGTCTTTTGATTTAAATATTAGATCTTTAATTACAAATCAAAAAGAATTATACTATATATATATATATATATATATATATTATATATATATATATATATAAAAATAAAGAAAAAAATAACGATGGATATAACGTAATATAAATACTATCTCATCAGCTTTGGAATGAAAAAATATATATATCTTTTATTTGCGAAAGAGAGGTCTTTTTAAACTATAAAATTTAATACTTTTTTTATGAATGTAGTTGTAAAACAGTATGAATAACTGTTAATAGTTACTTATTAATATGGTACATGTCAGAGGAACCTGAATGTTTCTCTAGTAACATCGAGTTAAATCATAAGCATAACTGACTGAAATATTTTAAATTTTAAAAGAGATAAATATCAAATTCAAAAGAGCTCCCTCATTTTCACTTGTTATCGTAGATTTAGAAAGTCCCATTTATAATTGAAATGTTGCGGGAAGATGAATTAGCAATCTCTTTGTATCACTTTATACTATCATAAGTCAAATGTTTCTAGGAAAATTCATATACTTAAAAAAAAAACAGTAGCATAAATCACTCTACGACTTGATTATAGGTTCAAGCATATTTATTCGGAATGCATTACTTAGTTTGCATTATGCTAAGTGTGCCGTTTAATAGTATTCTAGCAGTCAGAAAGAATTATCTAAAATATTAAAATGATTCAAATGAATAGATAGATAAAATAAAATTTATGTCTGCGTAGAAGTAAAATAATATGTATTCAATTTTTTAAACAAACATTTAATCTTATGTGATTACTTTTTTTTAGATATCTATCTGTTCAGCTTTTAAAGGCAAGCGATTTAATCTAATGTGATTTTTTTTTTAAATATTATCCTACTCTACTTTTAAAAACAAACGATTTAAACTTAAATGTGATCTTTTCAATATTATTTATTAAATATATTTTTGGCAACATCAGATCATATTTTGATTTTAGATGAATTTACTGAGCAACAAACATAAAAAAAAGAGATTTGAGTTTGGTTCCAAAGGGAAAGACTAACGTTGAAAAAATGGTGCTTGTGAAAATTGATGTATTTGAGTTATCATGTTTGAAAAGATGTGCGCAAATAATGTGATTCATGAGAAAACAAGTCATCTTATATAATCACAAGTACATTGGTAATATATAGATATAAATAAAATTGTAATATAGATAGATATAATATTTATCTAAAATATTCTATTTGAGCTTATATATATATATATATATATAAATTTATAAGACATAGTTATCACCCCAATACAATTACATGTTTATAATTTCACAATTGTTTTTAATGTTTTTAAACTATTAAATTCTTGGTGCTCTAATTGATTATTTTTCTTAAATCATTTTTTTTGTCCACAGTTTTTTAAATTTATTTTTATGAGTATTATATTATTACAAAAAATAGAGTTTCTTAAAATGTTACCTTGATACATGTTCTTTCAAAGTAGTCTTAGTTAATAATTTGTAAATGTAATTGGTTTTCTTAAGTCAATCAATGAGATACAATTTTTTTTGAGTGAGTTGTAAAAGAATTTCTCTCCTTTCGATGGCTAAAATAAAAAAATCCTTACCGTGTTTCTTATAGTTCACTGTTATGGCTCTGTTAAAATAAAATTATATAACAATGGTTAATATGATGTATTATAGTATTTTAATATATTCTTTAATTTATGACTAAAAGATTTTGGTTCCTTTTCTTACTTCTTTTACTTCTCGGTTAAATACTTTTCATTGCGATGTTTGCTCATGCTATATAACTGCATTTTGATAGCAAAATTAATACTGAGTTGAGATTGTCGGATCTATTAAGTAGTATAAATGCCTTGATTTTCAGCCCCAAGTGGAAGAGTTTATAAGTAGCTCTTTTCTATGTTTTGTCTCATCTCTATCTTTTAACTATTTTTTGACTTATGTTTTTATTATTCTTAAATAATTTTCCTAATAAAGCAAACTAATTGTATAACTTTTTTAAAAACCATTTTACCTTTATTTTTGACATATAGTGTTATAAGATTCTGCATTTACTATATTTAGTATGCATAAATTATTATTTTCATGTTAATTATAATTCTTGTGTATTTCAATATTTTTCTTACGAGAATTTTAAAAAAACAAATAGTTGTTCGAACATTTTTTAGTTTTGGTTTAAACATTACCTACTAGTTCGTAATTTTTTAATTTTTTAAATTCACTTTTTTAACTATTAGTTATACATTTAATATTAATTATATATACATGTTCATTTTCTATTTTTATTAGATATTATTCACTGTTTTTTTATTTATATAATCTAATGTGGAAGCTGTTTGTCCTTGCCTTGTTTTGTATAGTTAAAAAGTTTCACTAAGAATCTTTTTTGTAAGAAAAATAAAATCTTTTCAATTTAAGCTGTTTAGATGATAATTATGTGTCATTATTTTTTACTATTATCTAATGTTATACATTTTTTTTTTTTTATTTTATTTATATTTTTTAACTAAATTTTTCTTTCTCATTTGTATTATATTCAAAATTTATCTTACATTTTTTTTTTAATTTGTGATATATTCTTTTCTATTAAAATTTTTTGGATAGAAATCAAGGAGTTTATATATTCTTTTATACATAATTACAGATTTGTTAATATTAATTAAACTTTTTTTATTTATTTTTTTTGCTTTGAAATGCAAATCATGGGTCAAATGTCTTTTAAATTTTGTTTGTAAATGTTAGGGATATGTTTTATTGCATATCTAAATTGTTTTTCCATTCAAAATTTGTTAAACCCATTTGATTTTTTTAAAGTTTCATGATATTATATGACTTCGATATGTTTTAATATTTCAAATGATAGATAAAGGGAATTTTGTAAATTTCTCTTCCTCCAGGTCTTATGTTATTTTGTCATGTTGAGTATCAATGATAAAGATGCTTTGATAATCATATCAGGAGCATTAGTTTTGTTTCTTTATTTTTCAGTATTTTTTGGATCAAATTTATTCGATTATTGGAGTTTGTTGTGATTTAGGGCGGTTTTGTTATCTTAATTGGTTAATTTTGTTTCTCTATACTATTTACGTCATTTTATTCTATTACTGTGTTTTTGTTTGCAGAAATCAATCTTAATACATGATTTTAATGAAATCTGATACTTCCTTTTTTGATGAAGAATAATATATATAATGCACTTTTTACAAATTTTTCAAATAAAAGAATTTACCGTTTTGGTTTTGATATAAATGTTTGATGCAAATATTATTAGAATTTAAATTGGAAAGCTTACTCAATTCAATACATGATTATTTAGAGAGTACAGAAAGATTCAAATTAATAATAAGAATACAGAAGAAAATAGTAGTTCTATTCAGTAAAGACTAGAGTTTCGAAATCACCTGCATTTTTTGGAACATAAAGTATAATGTAACCGGAGTCACTTTTGATAAATCTTCTTGAAGAAATTCTATTGATTTAAAAAGTGTAAGTGATGCTTTGGACATAAATATACAGAAACGAAGTTACAAAACTAGAATTATATTACAAATTTATTAAATATGTATGATGTGAAAAAAAATGTGAAACTAGTAATGGGATAAGTAATGAACACAATATAATCAAGATTCTTAGTAAGTATATTGTAAACATTTAACACCGGTACATGTGTTTTATAAATTATAACAACAATATAAAAAATAAGGAACTAAACTTCTAATATTATATAAAACATCAAATTGATTAACACATAAAGTTTCATGCAAACAAACTATAACAACATGAAATATTGTGAAAAAATTCAGATAAATCATTTTTTATTTTGCATTTTAATTGAAAAGTTGAAATACACCTAAAATAAAATTGAGCCTTAAGTCTGAAAAATATTATGTGAGAAAAACACTAATACTAACATTTTTTATCCACTATATGGACTTAGAGTATTCTATTTTTCTTATTATTTTTACACGAATTATCAAACAAAAAAATAATACAAAATTGTTTTACAATAGTATTATAATAGTAAAAATAATAAAAGATTAAAAAAGTCATAGAGATGGGGAAAGAAAAGGCTACAAATGAAGAAAATATAATAAAAGATTTCTGAGAAGAATATAATACTTTTGAAAAAATAATTATAATTTGAGAAAAGGACTAAATATTTTATTTTGAATTAAGAAAAAAAAAGAAATAAGCAATGCATAGATTTTCAGATATAGATAACAAGAAAATAGATGGCAATTCATACATATTTTATTAATTATATTTATATAACCTAATAAATAAACATAATGCAAAACATAATGATTAAGAAAATATTACGATCGTTGTTCAATAAGTCATAGCAGAAAATCAAGTGATGATAGCGCTTGAGTATAGAAAACAGTTGTTTTTTAGTACAAAGCATGACTCAGCAGACCATTATCTAAGTCCCAGTTATTTCCATTATATGACATCATACTTAATTTCGAATGAATCAGGAAACTTGGTTATTTGGCGTTGCTCATGGAATGAACTACACAGATTGCCAGAAAAAAAATTAAAAACAATAACTGGAAAAGTGTATACATCTTGAATGCACTGGTTGAGCTAATAATGAAAAAAGAATAGTCATCATTTGAAAAAGAAGCAATCCACTCATATCTACACAATGCAACTGGTCACACCTGTGCATTTTCGATAACCAATATCATGGATTATAATTCTAATTATTACAACATCCATCAGCCAATTTACCGGATTTGTACCCCAGTGACTCTCTTTCATTTTCAAATATAAATGAAATGAGTGGAGACAGTTTACATAGAACGAATAGGCCATCACCCAAATGAATCCCTATTTTGAAGACCTTCTGAAATCTTACTTTTCAGATGGCTTTAAAAGATGAAAATGCTAGAAAAAGTATATAGAGCTAAAAAGATGACATTGCTGGAAAAAAAACTCTAAAATAGTTTTGCCTTTCTATTTTCTAAAGCTTATTGGACAAACCTCATAGTAAAATATTATTCATTGATGTTTTATGAAGGTTTCTTTCAATAAGTAAAATTTTAACAAGCATTTTTTTTTTAAAAAAATGCTTATAAATTTATCAATTAAAAAATATTACAGATTAATGATTCTTTAATTATAACAAAAATGAACAGATTTGCTTTTAATTATAGCATTGTAAAACTTTTGAATGATGAAATAAAATGTAAAATACAAATAAAAGTAAAAAAATTTTAATATATAATGCTGAGATCTATCATGTCATTAAATGAAGTTTAAAACAGTAAAGGATAAAGTCAGGGAAAGATATAATTACTACGGGTAAAAGCTTCAAGTTTATGACCTAGAATAGAAATAATTTCATTTTGAGAACAAATTTAAGGAGGTTAATAATTTGATCAATAACCATATTATTAATATAATTTACTACGTATTATTAATATAATTAATGTTGTATTTAATCCAGCATAATTATTACATACTTATAAAGGTATTGATAGAAACTTTACAAGTAAAAAAAAGTATTAAAATACATAAAATAAAGAGATAAATAACAAGTTACAAAAATATTTATTTTTTGTTTATTATGTTGACAAAGTTCTAGTAATTGTCACAATTGTTTTCCAAGTACTTGAATTGGTATTGATAAACATTTGTTGAATAAACAATGATTGCATATAAAAATAGTATAAATGACCAACAAATTAACAAATTAGACCCACCTCTTTATAAAAAAATAATATAAGACTACACATCAATAAAATTAATTACTTAGAAATATTTAGAATCTAAAGTTTGATGCAGTACAATAAATTTAAAAGTAACACAGCTGTTTTCAGTGCTTCGATTAAAAAAGCTGGTAAACTACTACAGAAGTCTTACAAAGATACTAATAATATATTTCTTAAAAAATTATATCATTAAAATAGATAAAATATTATGAAGATTATAAAATAAAAGTATTATTTTCCATGGGTAGAGCAATACGTAACTT